>CM045759.1:119527790-119781006 GCA_025200525.1 Camellia lanceoleosa | reverse complement strand
TACCATTGACAATGTCAAGGCCAAAATCTAGGACAAGGAAGAATGAGCGTGGCAGTTGTTGACTCTCCTTCGGGGTGATCTAGCCGGCGGCAGGAAGCTCCGGTCCTCAAACTCTCCAAAAAAACGAACTAACCCCGCCAGAAATGGGTTTTATAACTGTAATCAAAACTAAACTTGGTAGAAGTCTGACCTCATGTAAAATCATCATCCTGAAGTGGATTATTGATTAAAGCACCTACTCTTTATTCTCGGCGGCGGCCCGAAATCTCGAGGTCCCCAATCCCGAAAAATTTTGTGCGCCAAAAATGCATTGGATGGATAAAACCAGCGTCGATTGATATTGCCCTGACCACCGGCCGCTAATTCAACTGGCAACATCAATCGCTGACCCGTCAAAGATAATGTATTGTTGAAACTATGCCGGCCCGTCGCGGAATGTGTCGATCTGCGTGCAGATCTGTGGAAATAAGCACGTATCGCCAAGACGGACAACGATTTACTTAAATTCGGACAATATTTAGACAACTTTCAAATACGCATATCTTGCGATCTGAGCAATACAGCGGTTATAATAAGCGTTTTTTATTCAATAAAACAATAAGTTACGCCAGTTTTGACGCACCCTGCGTTCCAATTTTCTTACTACGCACCATGCGGCGTCACCTGCGTCGCACTCTTCGACTTCATGACGGAAAATCTTGCATCGCCAAGCGTGCCCAAATCAATTCCCTAAGCAGAAAGAGCTTGGCGGCTGGGATGCCTTGATCGACCATCTTGAAACCCACGGTTTCACATTGGCACACTTCTTCGGCTGGATTTCTCCATGGTTTTCTCGATCCCCCACTTTTGGCCTTCATGAAAACCTTTTCTGGGCCCTCGTAGCGTTCTCTATATTGAACATATGCCGGAGTCTCTCGATGACAAGTCTTGGTGATAGCGACTATTGTACTGTATTAATTAGGGTTATTTCATGCATCTTTGAAACCACCTTAGCCTTCTGGTCTGCTCATTTGCCTCGCATGGTCTCGGACTTGAATCGTTCTTAAATTTCTTCACCGTCTCTTACAGCGGAAGCGCGATCGCATCTGGAAACTTTATGGTGAAACCCGCCAGCGCCATGGATGCCACTATTTCTCTCGTAGATCTGTCGACCGCACATCGATTCTTTGAACCTCGGAAATATTTAGCCATGAAGTCGTAGCCTCGTCTGAACAGGCTTGATCGAGTCGCCTCCGTCAGGAATCCATTATTCCACGAATCTGGCATAAAAGCAGGCCGCAGTTCGCGTCGAGGACCTCCTCGACTTCGGGGGTTGTGGAGATTTACCTATGTTGCTTGTGCCGCTGGGCAATCTCTTCTATGACGTCGGGAGGCAGCAGCCTCTCTCGATCCACGGAACTCCCCTACTTCACCCCATGCGAGGGTTCACACCTTCGGTTCATATCTCATGGCTTATTTCGATTAGGGTCTTAACTTCCCCTTCTTGTTAAGAAGAGTCGAGTTCAGGCATTAACATGATCAGTTTTCCTCTGGGAGCTCGGTCGGGTTGCATACCAAGCTCATAAAGGATGTACCTTGTTCATTTATCCTTGCCAGTGGCATTGCGATCAATCTCATGGTTGGAGATCTGAATCATTTAACAGCCGAAAGTGATTCGTGATGGGGCATGATAGGGGCATGATTACTATCTATTTGAACATGCTCGCCCGGTAGGCTCGTTATCGATTCAACTTTGCAAAGGCTTTTGGGGTAGAGGCGATTCATCGATCCGGAAGTCATTTCGTGCCGATACCCAGTAGGCTCGAAATCGATAGGTCGTAGATCGGTTTGCGCGTCGGTTTGCGGCGTGTCGATTTTGTTTAGGTCTCTTCTAAATAAGCGTACATACAATATCGTTTGTCACATGTTATTGTAAAGAGAATGGAGTATAAATGTTAAGGCATCAAGAAGAAAGAACTAACGAAGAAGATACAGTATCACATGTTAACCCACTGCAAATTCACCAATATATTAAAACAAAGATCGCGGCAGTAAATATCTAGGAATGATTCCGATTCTGCGAGGAACCGCGCACAGAGACAGAGGCGGATTCATCGCGAGATTCATAAATATGTTGGGCTCAAGTACCCAATGGTAGGCTCACCAATCGATGGCTCATAATTGAAACCAATTTATATATATACAAGAAAAAGGCGAATCAATATTGTTTCATCAACATAACCACACACAAATTGTGTCACGAATAATAATGAAATCAAGGAAATTTTCTTTGATAATGAAATTACAAGGAAATTTTTCATTTGATAAAATGCTTGCACAAGATAGTAACCAATTTATATGTAGAAACAATACTGAACCAACAAAGCACTAACAAAAAAAAAAAAAAAAAGCTAAGCGAATGGGGAAAGCGCCTCAGGATCACTTATAGGAATTGGGATTCAGGGCTCAAAACATCCGCTTGCTTCGTGAGAATTAGCTTACGTGTGTAATCGGTAGCGGCCAGGGCTTTGAGCCACCGTATTCGTTGAACCCAGATTCTCAAATTTGGTAACTTCATCAGCGTGATACGTGAAAGCGGCTCTTTTTCACCTTTCAACGCACTCCAGATTGACTTTCCTGAGGCGCGTGTGGCCTCCTTCCAAGCGACTCTTCGCCTCGGCAAGGATTAAGTGCTTTGGGAGAGCTTGAGGCGATTCCTCACTTCGCTTACTTGCCACGGTCTCGGCGTCAAAAGCGGCGCTATTAGGAGAAATCTGAGCCCTCTCATTTTCAAAGCTTTAGCTCGTGCATCTTTCATTCTTTATCTCGTTTTCTTGAACTTGGCCCTCTTTCTATCCTAGCATCCACTTGTTTGCAGCGGTCGATTCGCCAAAACATCATGCGGTTACTGAAGTCGGTGATCCTAGGCAGTCTATGCAAAACAACCAGCGATCGTTCGATCTGCTCTCTAAAAAAAAAAAAAAAAATTTAAGCGAATTTAAAAATCACCTACCCAAAGAGTCGCAGGCTAACGCATACCTGAGCTCTGACCATAATAATAAGCCCCCTTGCGGCATAAAGTTTGCATGCTCGGTACGTGAAAAATTGAAGCACTTGAGGAGCTCAGCATAACAATGGGATCTCGATAATAGGTACGGAAGCATTGGAAGGGAATACATTTTGGTATCTCACGATCTTAAATTTTGAACAATAACAATCTATGGGCTTGACCGCGTCCAGGTTCCTCGGCGAAACACGCTTATCACCGGACTAATTTACAGAACTAGCATCCTCATGACCACTTCTGCGTTCTTTGGCGGCGTCCCTCATGCGGTCGGCCGTTCTTCCTTGCCCTGGCGTTAATGACTCTTTGGTTCGGCCAAAATGGCTTTGGTAGTTCCTTCGATAATTAATCTGAAGGCCTTGAATCAGTTGGGGATCGAACTTCGTGACCTCGGCCTTTTTCGGCGACCATCCCGGCCTCGACATTTACGCTTTCTGGCGCCATCTGCGTAAGGCTTTCCGCTTCTGCCATGCCTCCAGAAGAGCTCGTCGGGTTAGATCTCCTAAGTTAGCGAAAATATCCCACGAAAAACTCTGCTGTTAAAGGCGGACGATGATTGAGAGAAATTTGGTTGAGTCGGCCATTGTGTACGAGCAGCCTTATGCAGCCTCGTCAACCTCTTCCACCCTCTTGAAGAGCGAATTCTTTGGTCGGGGTCCGGCGACACCTCTATCACCGACTCTGCATTCTTGCCCACGAATCGGAAGCTTGAGAATGCACTGCTCAGGTTCTTGTATGGCCCTTGGGGAAGATAAAATGAAGGTTCGATTATGAGAGTGGAATTGGGATGTTTTCATCGCGGCCAAGAATGTGGTATAGGTGGGTTACGTGCTTAGAGATGAAAATGTTAGGCGGCTCTCCTTGTTTTTACTGCGTTTGGGCGGCCAAAGTAGTGGGTACAATCTTAATGTCCCTTAAGATAGCAAAATCGTCATCAGCGGCGTCGAGATCTTCTTCAATTTGTTATACGCAAAAGATAAGAAAGCTTTAGGAAGAAAGCCGGAATTAAAAGAGCGGATCGACAAACATAAGATACTCGTGGTTACAGGTCACCCTTATATGTAGGAATGGGGTCTAAGCGATCTTAAGCCTTAGCCGAACTCCGATTACCTCCGGATATTGACCATAACATCATCAACCCTCTTACTAGAAGCTTGCTTAGAAAGCATAGTCACCCGAATGATGGTCGGTATCCTTGTACTGAGAAATCTTTGCTTCGGCAATGACCGACCCGAAGATTTGGCTAAAAGCATGCGATCTTTGAATGCGGGAATTCCGAGATTGATCCTAAGGCGTTGATTCAACTCTATAACCCCCACAATGATTCGAAAAATTTACATTGTTAAATTTGAGAAGAATCAGATTCAATAGAAAAACGACCTAAGCTTGATGGATGTAAGGGGAAGCGAATTAGCGCCCTCTGCCCGATAGGCGGGAGGAATCACGATCGTCACTACGATCCTCTCTCTCCATATCTGAAGTATTGTGGTCACAAGAGAGACAAATGGGCGTCATCGGGGATGGAAAAAATATCATAGGAATCGAAGAATCGACTCTCAAGAAAGTAGGTCTTTCCAAGTGTTTAGCCATTCCCACGAGAGCCCAAGGATTGACGAAAGCGAAAAGCAATAGAGCATGATGGGATCGCATAAAGGAAAGGGAAAGAAGACTTACGAGGAAGCGAGATGAAATGGCAAAGGACAAAGGGCAAAAGTTCTGCGAGAAGATATGAATAAGAGATCTTGTATTGGCCCGGTCCAAAAGCGATATCCGAGATGATCGGCCAGAAATGTACCCAAAATTTGAAGTTTCAAATCGAAATAAATGCAAGACACATGAATGGCGGCGGAAAGTATAATGATAAACAAAAAAAGGATTCGTAAGCCTTCGACATCCCACTGGCGCCTTAGAGAACCTTGAAGCACGCTGATCTATGCCTAAGCTTTCAAATTCTAGACCAAACATGCCGATTAACCGCCATCAATAGGGAGTTCGGGGGCAATGTGGGAGGTAGAATAAATGGATAAATCTGAAGGAGATATTTTGGTAGATTGACATTAATAATGCACCCTACGAGACTAGGATGATAAGAGAGCGGTGATACAAAAGCCGATTGAGAAAGGATCTTCAAGGCGAATGTAAACGGGTAATGATTGAAAAAGTAGGCCAGCCCGAGGCCTCGGGAGGAATAGATATAAATAGAAGAAAAAACAGCGTTCTAGGAAGGGTATGTAAGAATCACTTCACTAAACTTAGTAAAACAAGCTTTCTTGAGTATAAATGACTTGCCCGTCAGTGCTAACCGGCACCCGTGACCGGAGTGCTTGTCCTTGGTGACCAAGCGAGGGATCAAGGCGTCTCCTAGGATCGAAGAGTATTTCCAAAACCACTTTACAATAGTTAGTTAATTATTCATTTCAAGTGTTGTAATAATTAGTTAATTAGTTTAGTTATTTATTCAAGTTTTGTAATAATTAAGCTTAATTAGCTAGCTTTTAGCTTGATTAGCTAGATTATTCATTCGGACTCTCATTCGTGAAAGCATAAATGTAATAATGTGTATGTCTTCCAACCCCACGTCTTTTCTCCTTTTTATTTACCGCTTTGATGGTTAGATTAGGGACACATTTCAATTAGCATACCTCATGTTTGCATCCATTCATCTTGTCTTGTATGCACCAGGCTCGGCGCATCATTCTAACTATATTGTTGTTTCAATACTTCTTTTGGATCGTGTTTAACATCATGTTATTTAATTGAATCATGTGCCATATTAGTAGTCGAGCCTATTAATTGAATATTGCATGTGTTGCATTAGACATTTAACATAGTTAGGAATCATGCATATTTTTTTCTAACTCATATCTTCTTAACTTAGAGTACTAGGTGAGTTTTTATGCTTTAGCATATTTGCAAAAATGTGAATGTTTCCATGTTTAGCATGCTTGCCATGAGGCTATGTGCTTACTTGATAAAGCTGCTTGAATGCTGTGAATGAAGGTTTGTTGCTTGAATTGGAACGATTCAGCGAATATATGTTTTAAGCCTACTTTGTTGAGTAGCAAATCATGTTTTAAGTCCACCATGTTTGGTGGCAAATCTAAACTTTTTAAGCCCACTGGTGGCAAACTCAAACCATTTTAAAACAAACATGAATTGAATTGTTCAAATTAAGACAAACTAGTCTAAACTTGTTTGTGCGCATCACATAGTAAATCTAGCTTAATAACGGAACAAGAACACATAATGTTGATAAAAAATCATATCATGATTAGTAGAGGCCGATCTTTGATCGGGTGAGCGAAGTGCTCAATTCATGACCTTCCTCTCGTACCTAAGTTCCAGTGAGAGGCAACTTTGGTGATGAAGGACACGTGGCCTTTAGCATGAGTCGGGGTTTTCTAAATTTTCCCAAAATAAAATATTTAGGTGGTCAGGCGTGCCTCGAACTCCCCGATATCCGCGCATGATGGCAGATCTGCTTTGTTCTCTAGCTACTACGCTTTGGACTCAATGTCAGTCAATCTAATCTCACAAAGTGCAATGTGAGACCGATAAATCACCAAAGAGTCCAAATTCGGCAAATCTTTTTGGAAAATTGATTTTTATAAAAAAGTGCTAAACATGGACTGGAATCACATATGAAATGATTCCAAATCATTCAAATAGTCCAAGTAATGCATGGTAGTGAACTTGATGCACAAAGTTAATAAGCTAGAATGCATTATAGCTATACAAAGCATGTCATGCATGGCTAAAACAACACAAATCAGAGCTAGAGCATGCTAAAACATGGACAAAAGCTTAGAGTTAAGCCAAAAGCATGCTAGAATGACATGTTAAAGCATGATGCATGTTAGCAAATTCATGGAATTGCACTACAAGTGCATGGAGCATGCAAAGGCCAACCAAACCAAACCTTAACAGAGGTATGACATGGAAAAAAAAAATCACCAAAACATGCTGAGATAGACTCAAAATAAGCTAGAATGACATGCTACTTCATGAAGCATACAAGACTAGTTTATGAGGATTACACTACAAGTGTATTAGGCATGCATGGAGTGACAAAAACAAGTAAAAACAGTGGTATGCCACAGCAAAATAACCCCAAATACAAGCTAAGATATGGCCAACATAAGCTTAACAAACATGCTCACACATGAGGCATTCAAAGCAAGTATTCAAAATACAAGGAGAAGGGGTGCCCTCTCCTTATTGGGACCTCAAAACACCACTTCCACCACTGAAATTCCTCTGATTTTCAGTGGTGAGAAGGTCAAAACAATGTGGTCCCAAAAGCTTAAAAAGAAGGCACAAAAGGCCGGCCAAGCAAGGCCTAAGAGAGGGTAGACAACCTCCAACACAAAAGTGACCTTAAACAAAACATTTTAAGCATACAAAATTAGAACTTTTTGTAGTTTAGAGTTAAGCTTAAAACAATATGCAAGTGGGTCTAAAAGCTTAAGAAAAATAAGGGTTTAAGGAGTTAAAGGCTCACCCTGAAAAACACTTTTGAAGCTACAACTCCAACAAGTTTTTCCTCAAACCAAACCAAAAACCTCAAAACCGGCTCCTAAGCACACCTCAAATAACAAAATGATGGTGTTTGAGTGTGTGTTTGTGTACAAAAGTGTGATAAAATGACACTTTAAGGCACAAAAATGAAAGAGATGGAGGATTATAGAGACAAGAGTGTATCTATCTCTCAAACCACTAAAATCTGAACTGAGGAGGAGGGGAGCCTCCTCTTATAGAGAACAAAGCTCAAGCTTCTTGAAGAAGCTAAGGGTTCAAGGCCATCCTCTATACACTGCATGGAGGATGGTTTTAGTGCTCTCATTGTGCCAAATTGGGCTAAAAATCTCCAAAAAGGTGACAAAAAGTGGCACCACTTGAAGTGGTCGGCCAGCTACTAAGTGGTCGTCCACCACCACAAGTGGTCTCCCCAGAAAACAACTGATGCGGCCATGGTAGGGAGAGAGTCTAGGGCATGAAAACAATGCAATGGTGTGGTGGTAGCCCGGAAAAGATGGCCCAAAGACCAAGGAGACTAGTTGTCGGACTGGAAAACCGGCCGGGCAGAAGGAAAGTGGTTTATGGAGAGAAACTCTCACCCTTGTACCACCTTCCAAACAAGGAAAACAAGGTTTGCACCAAAAACAAA
This sequence comes from Camellia lanceoleosa, assembly GCA_025200525.1. Taxonomy (NCBI): domain Eukaryota; kingdom Viridiplantae; phylum Streptophyta; class Magnoliopsida; order Ericales; family Theaceae; genus Camellia; species Camellia lanceoleosa. Next base: position 119,772,796 of record CM045759.1, on the reverse strand, counting down.
CCAAAACGGATGCAAGACGAAAGTCCGGGAGGCAAAGACGCATGACGGAGCCCCAAAACTAGTGAGGAGCACCAGTGGTTTGCGACCACAAAAGTGGTCTCCCAAACCAAAGTGGCCTTCTAGGCCAAGGAAACAAGGTGTGGTTGAAAAATCATGCCAAACGGAGAATGTTAAGTGGTCCCAAGACAAGGCGCGCGGCCGAAGGCTCCGAAAACCGGAAACTGGTCTCCAAATGAGAAAAGTGGTCTACGACCACAAAAAGGTGGTCTACAGACCACTCCCTTCCTTTAGGGAAGAGAAACAAGGTTTGGTCCACAAAATGAGCCAAAGCACAAAGAGTTCAGAGGCTTGGAGGCAAGCACATAGCCAAAACTCTGAAACCTCGAAACGAGCACGACGTGCATAATCACTGAGTGCTCATTCGATGGCGTCTGAGTCTTAAGGTCTGTCAAAAATGAGGTGTCTACAGTTGCCCTTCTTTGACAGAACTTAGAAGTCATAAGTGACGGGAGTGAATGTCAAAGCCCAGAGAAGACCCATTTTTGACAAGGTCAAGACTTAGACAAACATGCAAGATAACAAAGAGATGTGCCCGTGGCAGGGCAAGACGAAATGACATGCACAAAGCCGTAACATAACTTATGATCATGCAAAGAAAGTAATGAAGCAAATATGCAAAATAAATGCAACAGCTTTAAGCAAGTGAATCTGAACCAAACTACATTACATGTAGAAAGGATGTAAGAGAATTATACAATTCTCGCTTCGTCTCGTCGGAGATAAATACAATCTTGTTCGTCGCAAATTTCAAATGAATGACATACAATATTGTCTGGTCACACCAGCCTCAAATGAACCGTACATACAATATCGTGCCTGGATAAGAAAGAAACTCAACAGGTACAATATAGTTAGAAGCACATGCTCAACGATATATCATGGTACAATTCCAATGCAAGATTAACACGTGCATACACTATGCTGATGGTAAGGTGAGTAGCAATGCAAGTGAAAGTGCGTGACAAAGTGAAACATGCATAACAATGCAACCTAAGTTTGTGCATAATAATGCGGAAAAGGGGTGCATAACAATGCCACCTAAGTGTGACGCATAACAATGCGGATGGAAGGGGTGCATGACAATGCAACCTAAGTGTGACGCATAACAATGCAAGTGGAAGGGGTGCATGACAATGCAACCTAACTGTGACGCATAACAATGCGAGGGAGGGGTGCATGACAATGCAACCTAAGTGTGATGCATAATAATGCGATGGAGGGGTGCATGACAATGCAACCTAAGTGTGACGCATAACAATGTGATGGGGGGGTGCATGACAATGCAACCTAAGTGTGACGCATAACAATGCGAAGGAAGGGTGCATGACAATACAACCTAAGTGTGACGTATAACAATGCAATTGGGGGGGGGGGGTGTATGACAATGCAACCTAAGTGTGATGCATAACAATGTGAAGGAGGGATGCATGACAATGCAACCTAAGTGTGACGCATAACAATGCGAGGGAGGGGTGAATGACAATGCAACCTAAGTGTGACGTATAACAATGTGATGCACTAACAAGTGCAGATAAGATGCGCAAGATAGCGCGAATGATGCAATGCATTAACAAGTGCAGGTGAGGTGCGCAAGATAGCGCGATAAAATGCATGCATAATATAACAAAACAGTGTAAATGATATACAATGTAACGAAGCAATGCAAATGATATGCAATGTATTTGAGATGATCAAACTATAAGCAGTACAAAACCACACAAATATCATAAAGGGATGGAGATGCAACATCAAACTACTTTTAACATAGAAAAAGGCGAGGCACGGTTTAACGACGCCTAACACAGCTAAGTGCCTACATCCTCAAGATCGCCTCAACTCAAAGATGGATGCTAACACATAAGAGAATCGTGTTTCAACGTGAAAGGGGTGCGAGCACATGAAAAACTATGTGTTTCGTAGAGAGATGACAAAGTACAAGTAATTAGGTGGTATGATACAAGTGAGGAATGATCTGCTGAGGAAAGATCGTGATCCTACATGCTGAATGCAACAAACTAAAATATGATGCAATGGATGCAATGGATGAAGTGAAAAAAGGCGCGCGGCCAAACCACATTTTGCCTAGAAAAGGCATAGACACAAAACAAATCACGTCTAACACAGAAATGGTGCCGTCACCCTCAAACCACAATTCCCTTAGTGGAATAGGTGCGTACACATAATCACATAACCATGCTTTAACGCGAAAAGTATGGGCACATGCTAGACTAAGCTTAACATGGAAAGGATGCAAGTGATACAATGGATATGCAGTGAATGCATGCAATAGATGGACAATGCAGCGTAATAGCTAAAATGCAATGGACATAATAGATGTGATGCAATATATAGTACAATAGATGCAAAGGGTGACATATTCCAACGATGCTGGAATCATGAGAGAAGGAAAAAACAAACAATCAGGAGCGTACTCAACGCAACCTGAGATGAATTCCAAACATACTGAAATCGTGTGAGGAAAGGGATACTCAAACCACATTGAAATCGTGGGAGGAGGTCCGAAAACAACCCGTCCAGGTGTGTGTATGACACAACCTGAGATAAATTCCAAACACGTTGAAATCGTGTGAGGAAAAGGGACACTCAAAACACGTTGAAATCGTGAGAGGAGGTCCAAAACAACCCGCTCAAGCGCGTACATGATGCAACCTGAGATAAATTCCAAATACGTTGAAATCGTGTGAGGAAAGGGGACACTCAAACCATGCTAAAATCGTGAGAGGAGGTCCAAAAAAACCCGCCCAAGCGCGTACATGACGCAACCTGAGATAAATTCCAAACACACTGAAATCGTGTGAGGAAAGGGACACTCAAACCATGCTAAAATCGTGAGAGGAGGTTCGAAAACAAACCGCCCAGGCGCATATACAACGCAACCTGAGATAAATTCCAAACACGCTGAAATCATGTAAGGAAAGGGGACACTCAAACCACCCTGAAATTGTGAGAGGTCCAAAAAACTCAAGCGCCAGGCACGACGCAACCTAAGATAAATTCCAAACACGCTGAAATCGTGTAAGGAAAGGGACACTCAAACCACGCTGAAATCGTGAGAGGAGGTCTGAAAACAAATTGCCCAGGTGCATATACAATACAACCTGAGATAAATTCCAAACATGCTGAAATCGTGTGAGGAAAGGGACACTCAAACCACGCTGAAATCGTGAGAGAAGGTCCGAAAACAAATCGCCCAGGCACGTACACAACGTAACCTGAGAAAGCCCCGGAGGACAACGATCCTAAACGCTGCTCGACATAAAAGGATAAAAGATAGAAGATAACACAAGATGCAAATAAATACAATAAGTGCGATGATACGATACATGTTACAAGCAATGTAGGGCATGATGTATAGGGAATGCAATAAACAAACAAAGCGGCACTTTTGAAAGCACCTCATGGGGTGAGTAGCGATGAACCGCTCTATTCTGATTGGGATCTCCTTGTGTTTCGAACTCTTACCTTCGACTCACAAAGACAAAGGTCTAAAGATGGTGATGTAACAACGCCGAGGGACCTCGCCACTGCCTGGACTTCGATTTTGTGTTGCGGTTCTAAATCTGAACCAAAGAGTCCAACTCTGGCAAATCGTTTTAGAAAACAGATTTTGAAAAAGTAGTGCCAAACATGGACTACTTTGCCAGATACAGAGTCGCCACCTAAATATTTTTAAAATGGGAAATTTAGGAACCCCGACCAAGGTCAAGGCCACACGTGACCGTCATCACCAAAGTTGACTTGGCTCGGGAGCTTGGGTACGATCGGGGAAGGTCAGCTATGAGCACCCCCTCTCGCCCGGTCCGAAGACCGGCCTCTACTAACCGTGATATCCGATTTTGAAAACTTTATGCGTTCTTATTCCGGTTATTAACCTAGAATTACTACGTTATGCGCACAGCAAACAAGTATAGACCAAATCGCCTAAATTGGAATAAAACATTACATGTTCGTTTTGAAAATGGCTTGCCACTCGTAAGTAGGCTAAAATGCAGGTTTTGCCACCCTCGAGTGGGTTTTTTTTAAAAAAAAGAATGATTTTGCCACTATCTAGTGGGCTTAAAACTCACAGTTTTAATGTATTATTCCAATTCAGGTAATTCGACCTCCATCCACAGCATTCAAGCAATTATATCACATAAGCACTTAGTCTCATGGTAGTCATGCTATTATGTCAACATTCATACATGTGATATGCTAAAGCATAAAAGCTCACCTAGTACTGCCAAAACAAGAAACTAGTTAGCAACAATGCATGACCTAGTTCATATTAAATGGCTAATGCAACACAGCAAGAATGCGCTAGACAGTGCTCGGCTATCCTAAGCATGGCATATGAAATGCTATCACATAGCACGATTCAATTTCGAATTTGAAAATTGCAATGCAGTTTGTATGATGTACCGAGTGGTGCATGTAAACAAATGCATGGATGCACGCATGCATTGCATAAGGTATGCTAATTTAAAATGCCCTAACCTACCACCGAAAGCGGTAAATAAAGGGTTAGAAAGAAGTGGGGGTTGGAAGACATACATCACACTCACCCACACTTATTACATTTTCGCCTCACCGGAGGGACCGAATAAATAAATAATACAGATCAAGAGTAAATGAATAAATAAATTATTACAAATTTTGGCATCAAATTAAAGCATCTAAATGAAATGAAATGGGGCCTCGGCCCTGCCTTGGGATGTGCGGATGATGCATGCTCGTAGCGACTTGCTCGTCGCGACTTGCTCAGAATAACGCCTCGAGGGACCTCGCCATTCGGACTGATTTTGTGTCACTTGCTAAATCAACCAAAGAGTTCAACTCGCAAATCGTTTGAGAAAACAGATTTTTGAAAAAGTAGTGCCAAACATGGACTGCTTGACACAGAGTCGCCACCTAAAATATTTTTAAATGGGAAATTTAGGAAACTCGACTCGGTCAAGGCCACACGTCTGTCATCACCAAAGTGGTCTTGGCTCGAGCTTGGGTACGATCGGGAAGGTCACTATGAGCACCCCTTTCGCCCGAAAAATCGCCTCTACTAACCGTGATATCCGATTTTGAAAACTTTATGCTCTTATTCCGTATTAGCCTAGAATTACTACGTTATGCGCCAAAGAAACAAGTATAGACCAAATCGCTTAAATTGAATAAAACATTACATGTTCGTTTTGAAAATGGCTTGCTACTGTAAGTAGGCTAAAATGTGTTTTGCCACCTCGAGTGGGTTTTTTAAAAAAGAATGATTTTGCCACTATCTAGTGGGCTTAAAACTCACAGTTTAATGTATTATTCCAATTCGTAATCTGACCTCCATCCACAGTATTCAAGCAATTATATCACATAAGCACTTAGTCTCATGGTAGTCATGCTATTATGTCAACACTCACATACATGTGATATGCTAAAGCATAAAAGCTCACCTAGTACTGTACAAAACAAGAAACTAGTTAGCAACAATGCATGACCTAGTTCATATTAAATGGCTAATGCAACACGTGCAAGAATGCAAGCAGACAGCCTCGGCTATCCTAAGCATGGCATATGAAATGCTATCACATAGCACGATTCAATTTCGAATTTGAAAATTGCAATGCCAGTATGATGTACCGAGTCCTGCATGTAAACAAATGCATGGATGCACATGCATTGCATAAGGTATGCTAATTTAAAATGCCCTAACCTACCACGAAAAGGTAAATAAAGGGTTAGAAAGAAGTGGGGTTGGAAGACATACATCACACTCACCCACACTTATTACATTTTCGCCACTGAGGGACCTAATAAATAAATAATACTGCATCAAGAATAAATGAATAAATAAATTATTACAAATTTTTAAATGAAATTAAAGCATCTAAATGAAATGAAATGGGGCCTACCGCCTTGGGATGTGCGGATGATGCATGCTCGTCATGACTTGTCCGAAAAACCGTGGTCATGGCATTGCTACTGCTTTATCGCTCGCTTTCCAAAAATTCCCAAAGCTCTGAAATACCTCCCAAATGGTCTGAGATACTCCACCGGCTGGGGGGAGAGATTACCGGCTGTTCTTATTGATCAGCGGCTGCTTTCTATGTTTATCGGCATGAATAAAGTGCCGATCGGCACATTGAATCGCTGCCGGCAGAAGTTCCCAGCAGACATGTGATGACAAGAAGAAGAATGACAAAGAATGCATAGGCATGGTTTTTGGACAAATGTGAGCATGTCCAACACCTCCTATCATGTTTTGGGACTCAAGGGGGTATGGCTCTTGGTTCTAGGGCTATCAATTGTGCATTTGATGCATGATAGCCTAATGAACCAAGATTGCTCATTTTAATGTAATATGCATGCAACATAACAAATGAATACTAAGTCCCTATCATGTGGAAATCAAGGGTCTTAGTGACCAAGGATTGAGGTGAGTTACACCACTTGAAATGTGAACTCCCCTCAATCCTAGGCTTGGCTTGACAACCCCAAACCAAGCTATGGGATGCAAGTATGCAAGCAAGGCTCAAATGCAATGCAACCTATCATATTAAGCATGCTAAGAGCTAAAGTATGTAGGATACAAATGGCATGCAAGATGGGCCAATTAAACATGGAACTAACTAGCATACATTCAAGGCTACATTGACCAAGCAAGCAACAATCATGAAATAAGCATGCAACAATGGACTTAAGCCATAGAGGGCAGCCCCCAAACTCCCAAAAACAGTGGCAAAATGGATTGAAATCATGGATAAAATAACATGCAAACATGCAAACTAAATGGCCCAAAACCAAGCCATGAACAAGAGGCTACCCATTACCATCAACATGACCACTCATGGCACATAGTGGACAACCAAAGACAGATTTTAAGCATGCAAAATAACACCCAAATCCCACACATTACAGCCCCAAAATATACCAATCATGAAAGCATGCACAATGCTCTTCTTAAGGCATAAAAGACCAACATTCTAAAGCATGAAGGAGATGATAAATAGAGGTATTTGAACATGAAATAGGGACTGAAATGCCACCTATAATGATGCCAAATCATTAGATCAAAACAAACTAAACATGCTAGAGCTCCATACAAGCAAGACTTACAAGCCTAAAATGCAAGACAACCACTTCAAGCATACCAAACATGACAAAATCAGTGACTCACACTCTCTAACATGGCAAAACAATGCTAGTATCTTCATGAAACTAAGCCAAAACATGCAAGAGTCATAACCTCAAAACATGGCATACAAGAGAGCATTTCAAAGGAGGTATGAGAAGCATGTTAGAGGCTACAATTCCAACCAAAAACAGAGATCAAACATGACCTAAAACAGCCCCAAAAGCCCTGAAATGAAGCCAAATGCAAACATGCACACATGCTATGCCATGGGCTCAAAACAAAGGCAAATAAAGGACCAAAGGGAGAGGGGTGTCTCTCCCCTATTTGAGGCTCGAAAATATCATCTTCACTGAAAACCCACTGGTTTTCAGTGGTGAGAAGATCCAAGAACTCCAAAACAAGAAGGCCTAAGAAAAAGGCACCAAAGAGGGCCAAATAAGGCTTAAAGTGATGAAGCTTAACTCAAACCATAAAATGACCTTAATGAAGGTTCAAGAACAAGTAAAACAAGACTTTAACATGTTGGACACAAATCCAAAAACACAAAGTAAAGAGGGTAGAAATGAGTTGCAAGAATGGGGAATATAAAGTGAAAAGCTCACCCTTGAAGATCCAATGAAGAACAGATGGTCCAGCCCTCCTCAAGTGATCAAAACCAGTCCAAGATCACTTAAAACAAACCTCCAAGCCTCCCAATCTCGGAGCTAGGTGTAATAGTGTGTGTAATGGTGCAAAAATGAGGTAAAACACACTATTTGGGCCCTAGAACACACACACAAGAGGAGAGGGAGGGAGATATAGATATATATGTATGTATGAGCTCTGGTTTTTGTCTCCAAAAGTTCAACCCTAATGCAAGAGGAGAAGCCCCTCTTATAGGCCAAGAATGCTTAGCCATTAAGCAAACCAAAGCTTCATCCCTCCATACACGGTATGGGGGAGCAAAACTTTACAGCAATAAAAATATCCGATAAAGCAAGTGCACAAGATACTCGGCAAAGAGTGCCATTTTTAAGAAACACAAAGGCCGGGTCGGCACAAAGAGGCCGGGCACAATAAAGTGCCGATAGAATTTTCACCAGCCGGTGGCCTCTAGTTCCAAATGGTGGTGTGTAGGATGCCTCACAAGGCATTCCTTCCTTTTCATGGTAAACACAAGTGTTTGGTGCAAAACCAAACACAACTGGTTGAGTTCGGAGGTCCTGAGGCAGGGCGCGCGCAGCCGGGAACTCCGGGAACTCCAAATGAACACCAACATGGATAATCACCGTGTGTTCCAACGGTGACGTCCAGGTCTTGAGGACGGTCAAAATGGGGTGTCTACAATTTGCCCTCTCTTGACAGAACTCGGAAGTCATAACAATGACGGGAGTGAATGTCAAAGCCCAGAGACGACCCATTTTTGACAAGGCCGAAGACTTAGACAATCATGCAAAACAAGTAAGATATGCGCCCGAAGGCAGGGGCAAAATGCAACTGAAAATGCAAGAAGCCGGGCATAACTTATGATCATGCAAAGAAAGCTGTAATGAAGCATACATGCGACAGTTATAAGCTAACATGCACCAAATTACACGACAATGTAGAAAGAGTGTAAGAGAATTATGCAATTCTCAAAACGTCCTCACGCGGAGGATACAATACTGCGGCTCGTCGGGCTGCACCGGTCTCAAATGAGCCGTACATACAATATCGTGCAAAAGAAAGTAAACTTAACTGCATGGTATTGTTAGCAACATGCAAATTACCGATTGGAGGTGTGTGGCGATCGACATGTATAGGCGATTGTAATTGAACACATGTGAGTAAAGCAGAGCACGATACAATGCAATGTGTATAGAGAAAATTGAACACATATCAAGAAGCAAAGCACGATACAATGCAATGTGTATAGAGAAAATTGAACACATATCAAGAAAGCAAAGCACGATACAATGCAATGTGTATAGAGAAAATTGAACACATATCAAGAAGCAAAGCACGATACAATGCAATGTGTATAGGGAAAATTGAACACATATCAAGAAGCATAGCACGATACAATGCAATGTGTAGAGAGAAAATTGAACACATATCAAGAAAAGCATAGCACGATACAATGCAATGTGTAGAAAATTGAACACATATCAAGAAGCAAAGCACGATACAATGCAATGTGTATAGAAAATTGAACACATATCAAGAAGCATAGCACGATACAATGCAATGTGTATAGAAAATTGAACACATATCAGTAAAGCATAGCACGCATACAATGCAATGTGTATAGAAAATTGAACACATATCAGTAAAGCATAGCAAGCATACAATGCAATGTTTAGAGAGAAAAATGAACACATATCAGGAAAGCAGAGGACACATACAATCCAATGGGCATAATAAGAAGGAACTTGAATTGAACATGGCAAAACATGATGTTGAAATGCAATGTATTGTAACACAGTATAATTGAAACAATTTCTTTTGAAATTTACGAGACGTAAAAGGATACGAGAAGGGACATCCTTCGCGCGTTCTGAGCATCGCTCACGATAGTTATAGTACGAGGTCAACTCGAAGCTCCGCTTATATTCTGAAGGCGCCATTTCTTGGACTGCCTTAAGCGATGAAGATACCAAATCGCATGACTGACCCGAACTAGGGCGCAAAAGGTACGGTGGCCGAAAGGAGGAGGTTGCCAATGTCGAACTCAAAGACCTCGCTACTCATATTTTCTCGCTTTACTTTCCTTTTACTAGGAGTTTACACATTGCACCGCCTCAGTGTGTTTTATTTCCCAAAATGGTTTGTTTTTACAAAACATATGATGGAGATGAAACAACTATTTGTTCGAAAGGTATTGCATTTGCATGTTCTATGCATCGCATCGCAAGGTTCCACACCACAATGCGGCTGAAATTGAAACTTGTGTTTATGAAAATAAAGCATCGATCGCAATAATCGTAGTAAACCAACTACAACTCGATAAGCAAATCAAAGACTCGACAGTTAGCCAAGTGCAAGCACAACTTGATAGACACATCAAAGACTTAAAGTGAGTGACATACAACTCGATAAGCAAATATACAACAACTCGATAAACAAATACGCGACTCACGAATCAATCACGGAGAGTGCCGATAGGTGGGATTCCCCAATATTCAGATAGAAAGCTTAGAAAGCACATGGGAAGACCATCGATCGGACACAAGGACCATCGGTGGGAAGGATGGTCATCGGCACACATAATCCGGCTCTGGCCGGCACAAAATTATGGCCGGTCGGCACTATTTATCGCGGTCGGTCAGAGACTTGTCTGCATCAAAGAATGTTGACATGTGTCCTCCACTCAACCTTATCCTTACAAAAGATCTTAGCTTCGTGGTCTTCTTCATTTCCGTGATTGACTCCAAATGGAGGAATTTCTTGCTCAAAATCTCGAACTTGATTAACAACTTGACGGCTCGGAAAAGTCAATTTCCTGCTTTCAGATAAACGCACTATTCACTTTGCGCCGCACCGCTGCATTTTCCATTCCTCCATGCCGCGCAAGGTTCTCGAACCCAGAACGCATGTCTTTAGCTTTAGCGGACAAGAAGTATGTCCCACTTTCAAGATTTCCAAGCTCTAATGGAATCTGGAATGAGGAAATCCTACCCCAATTGCTTTTGGCTATGCTCAAGCCTTCGACAAATGTGTGGGCTCTCAATACCCGATGCTCGTTCTCGATTTGTGACGGATTCTAGACATTCCGAGCTTGGTCTGCTTTTCGAGATGGTGATCGTGGCGACCATCATCGCAAGGCTTCCGCGCACGCCTCGCCTATGCATGCTATCTCATTTTCGTTCATCTCGCCCGGAGGAGCCAAAGATCCGCTGATTGAGATTGCCCAAGGTTTGAAGGAGGGCAAAAGTCGCATTGCCATGGTCCCGGCCGAAACATCTGGCTTAGACGCCTTTTATCGCCGAGAGACGATCGATTAGCAGGAGTCCACTATTACCGCAGTAATGTTTCCCACCCAATCTCACTTTTTATATTTGCTCACATCACTGGCCCTCGTGCTCGGTTTTTCTCACAAAAACCCTTTTCTTACTTTTTTTCTCTCATCGTATTTCTCTATTCTTTATTCTCTCATTTTTTTCATTCCCTCCCTGTGTGGTTGATGGATAAATTGAAGGTTGTGGACTCTGCCCAAAGATATTCACATGGGTTATTTCTTCGCATAACGCCTAGTCGACGCCTTGATGAAGGTTGGTGGTTTGAGTGGATGTGCAATTTGTCCGCAGAAGATTGCTTGGCGGTGCCCTTTGGCTCAATCTCCCAATGATGAGTTATGATGACCCGTCAACCCGAGATCCAATTGGTTGGCTTGACTCATCGTGTCTTCTACTTTCCATTCCGTATCTGCGCTTAGTTCGGTCATGATCGACTTGTCCATGGAAGGGATAGAGTACCCACGCATTCCTAATCCGAGGCTCACAATGGCCTGTATGCCGCAAAGATGGAGGACGAGGGAACTCTGCCCCGCCCCACTTTCTTGCCAGACTTTGTCCGATGAGTGCTTGATTGGCTTAATGAAGAGGCACAGGAGGGACCCACTTTGGCATCAGAGGCTTCGACCAGCTCTGGGAGGGGGCGCAGGGACATTTGACTTGACCATGCCCCAGATTTATTGCTTTATTAGTACTTTCAAGTTTTCCTTATGAATGTAAGATAAAAGCAACTTCGATTGTATGCAAGAGCAAGAGAACTCTATTTGAAATCAATGAAATTGAAGGTTGTGGTACTGAAAATTTTCCGTTTTGGTCCAGAAATGGTCTTAGTTGTAAAAAGATTTATTTGAGCAAAGTTATCTTTATTAAAATTTTTCAAAACCATTTTCGATATGGATTAATCGACACGCCTCGAAATTTGTCAATGAGATGCGCAACCCTGATTCTGCAATTGCAAAATTGCCCTAGTTTGATAGTGTCAAGAATACTGCATGGCAACGGAAAGTTGCCCCTAGTCTGAATAGCACCGCACCGGAGATTGCGATGAATGCTGATGGACAAGGATGACCGAGACGATCAAATGGACGGTCGATCGAGGAAAAGTTTATGGTCGAACTTCGGGATGAAGTCGCCCACGATCCCAAGGATCCGAATCAAGGCTTACGTAGTTCAGGCTTGGGTTCACTCGAGTATTTTCACTCTCCTTTTGCGCTCTAACTTTTGCCAAGGCCGCCCTTTGCGGGTTTTCAACCTTGCGAGCTCAGTTTTTATTATTTTCTAATTAATAATTATTTTTTTTTTTTTTTTTTTTTTTTTTTTTTTTTTTTTTTTTTGTGCTCTGAATTTTGCCTAGGTCGCCCTTTCGGGTTTTCGGCCTAGCGAGCCTCTCAGGGGTAATATTTCTTCAGCTTGTCCATGTTGATCGGTTGGGAGAACTCTAGGCCATCTAGGTCCATCGTAACCACAGCCTCCACCGACTGTGATAGACTTGATGATATAAGGACCCGTCCAATTAGGTCTGAACTTGCCCCTTGGGTCGTGGATGGGAGCTCGATTGTCTTTGAGCACCAAATCCCCTTCCTTCAAATTTCTGGACTTAACTTTCTTGTTGAAGGCCCGGGCGATTCTACGCTGATAACCTTGGACATGGTGCTTTTCAAATTCTTTCATCAAAGAGCATAAGTTCCTCGAACCTACTCGCTAATCTAATCTGCCTCGACACTCACCAAAGACTTTCGCAATGATGGAACCTCAATCTCAATCGGTAGAACGGCTTCCATCCCATAGACCAAATGAATAAGGAGTTGCTCCAGTTGAAGTTCTAATTGAAGTCCCAGAGTCTCACAGAGCGAATGGCAACTTGTCCGCCACCCGATAGGTTTCTACCATCTTCGCAAAGATGTGTTTGATGTTCTTGTTGGCGGCCTCAATCGCCTCCATTGGTCTCGTCGATACGTGGATGACTTATGAAAAGCCACATTATACTTCTCCAACAAATGAATCACCTCTTTCTTGAAGTGAGAACCATTGTCCTAAATGATCTTATTCGAACTCCATAGCGGCAGATAATATTGTTTTCGATAAACTTCGACATGAAGCCTTCAACATCGTGCATAGGACTGGGCCTCGACCCACTTTGTAAAGTAATCTATTGCCACTAAGATATACTCATGTCCATTCGACCCCTTCGGAGTAACAGCTCCAATCACGTCGATTCCCCATACTGAGAACGGCCATGGTGATGTCATGTTGTATAACTTTGATGGCGGGATGTTCATACGGTTTGCATGAATCTGGCACTTGTGGCATCGCCGAACAAAACTGATACAATCTTCCTCCATGGTAGACCAGTAGTAGCCTTGTCTGAGGATCTTTCGTGCCAGCATCACCCCATTCGTATGCGCACCACATTCTCCTCCATGGATGGCCTCCATCAGGCGCTTCGACTCTTCGGCTTCCACACACAACTTGTGCATTCCCAGATGACCTCTCTTGTACAATTTACCCCCGCAGATGATAAACCTAATGTACCATTCTTCGATTGCTCTTTTGTCTTTGACGCTTGCCCCTAGTGGATATGCCTCCTTTCCAAGAAATTCCATATGTCATGATACGGGGTTGTTATCCCGCACTCCTTCTATGGCGTAGATTGACTCATATGTCAAGCGCAAACTTTTGATCAATGATTACCGACGCATCCGATTCCCGACGGGATGTCTATCATGGAAGATAGAGTTGCTAGTGAATCATGAACTGTTGTTCTCTCACTAGGTGAGTGAAACTTAGCTTTTCAAACCGAGGAATTAACAAATCCAAGGTCTGGTGATATATTATCATCTTTTCCTCCTTGACTTTCCAGTCTCCTTTCGCCTGAGACACAACCAAGTTCGAATCTCCAATAACGTCCAAACGCCTTGCCCCTAGTTCTAGGGCTGCTTCTAACCCGGCAATACATGCCTCATACTGCCTCATTGTTCGAGACTTTGAACTGGAGCTTGAATGCTAAGGATACGGAGTCGCCAGCGCTATCGCCAAAGACTCCTATCCTGCAAGTATTGATTTGACGCTCCAAAATACATCGCCCAAGTTTCATCTTCGATGTGCGTAATATCTTCATCCGGGAATAGGTACTCAACCGCTTCATCCCTTCGACCGGGTGGTCGCAAGGAATTTCGCCACCGCTCTCCTTTTACGGACTTAAGTGTCACATATTTGAGGTCAAATTCGAGAGCAACAAAGAACCAACGAGCTAGCCTACCCGTAAGTGCCGGTTTCTAAAAGATATTTGATGGGATCAAGTCGTGAAACCAACATTACAGAGTGAGCTAATGTAGTGCCGCACTTCCTAGTAGCCCATACCAAGGCTAGGCAAGCCTTCTCCAAATGAGTGTAGCGGTCTCGTAATCCAAAGATCTTCTTGCTTAGATAGTAGATGGCCCTTTCCACTTTATCTTCCGATTCTTGTGCGAGCATCGCCCATCGTAGTCTCGATCGACAGATACAATATCAACGGCTTCCCGCTTTGGTGGTGACAACACGGCGGATTCTCAGAGATACTCTTTGATCTGCTCAATGCGCTTGGCACCGTCATTCCATTGGAATTTCTTTCCTTTCTTCAAGAGACCAAAAAGTGGTTCACAAGTCAAGGTTAGTTTTGAGATAAACCGTCTTATGAATTGCACTTTACCTAGAAAGCCTCGCACCTCCTTTTCAGTCATCCGTGGTGGCATTTCTAAGATGGCCTTGATTTTGGAAGGGTCGACTTGATGCCCCTTTGTGTAATCGAAATCCCAAAGATTTTTCCCTTGTAACACCAAACGACATTTTGAGGATTCAACCGCAATTAAATTCCCGATCCTTTGGAAAAACTTTTGCAAGGCGGTGTAGTGGCCCTCTCTTTCTTTGGACTTGACAATCATGTCGCCCACGCACACCTCGACCTCTTTATGGATCATGTCATGTAATATTGTAGTTGCGGATACGTTGATCGTCCGGCATTCTTTAGCCCAAATGGCATCACCAGAGTAATATGTACCCCACGGTGGTAAAGCGGTCTTCTCCCGATCTTCAAAAGCCATTACTATCCGATTATAGCCCGAGAAACCATCCATAAATGAGAGCAAAGCATGCCCATTGCGAAATCTACCAACTCGTCGGCGGCAAGGAAAGTCATCCTTGATGGCTCTGTTTAAATCCTCAAGTCCACATACCCGGATTCTCGGCCTTCTTCTAAGATCGAACAATGTTAGCCTAAGTCCGGATATTCGGATACCAGAGGAAGCCCGCTAATCATGGTGACCTCTTCTTTGATCTTGATGGCCCGGTATGTAATTCTTCCGAGTTTCGCTTGTGCCTGCCTCGGTCAAGAGGGATCCGGTCAGTACAATCTCAGATCGATTCGTGCATGTCTTCGAGGACCACGCGAAAACATCTTTAAAATTTTTTAATAAAGCGACTAAGCGCCGCGTTCTCTGAAGACAACGTGGACCCGTCTGACCACCGCTGGTCCTTCTCAAGACTAACGCTCATGAGTGATTTCATCCATTAAGGGTTTAACAAACCTCTTGCTCTTGTTCAATTAATCGTTGCAAAATCGGAGGAATTTCATCCTCGCTGTTTTCATCAAAATTTTGAAAGTCCCGATTTAAGCAATAAACCAAAGGCATGAAAAGTACTGAAAACCACGCATTACCTCATTCTCATTAGATACTTCCAAACCGTCCGACTCTTCATTACAACAGACTCAAAAGAGAAAGAAAAGACGACCGACAGATCGTGGCATCCGGTTATCATCCCAGAATACGGACCAGATCAGACGAGCCGAACTCGATTCGACTCACAAGACTCGGTGGAATCAGATTCCTACTACCACGACCTTGTCGCTTGATAAAAATCCCTCCTCGTATTGCTAGATGAGGGAGGGTGCGATGGATGCATCCAAAATAGCCGCTGGTTGGCCCACAGCCGTTTCATCTCTAATCATGGACACCGAGGAGTCATCCCCAAGCACAACCGGGTTGATCAAAGGATCCGAAAGTAGACAGCATTGCTACCCCATTTCAAACTCAGGTCCGCAGACTCCAATTCCTTGCTATGTTCGGCCTCAAGCGTGGTGCGCTCTTCAAAGAACATCATCCCCAGATAACTGCAAGTCGAAGAAAATCTCAAATCCCGGCATGCGTTTCTTCTCTTTATTCAGCCATGGCTCTGGAAAACCACAGAATGGGAAATCTTCCCCCTCCCGGACGAAACGTCCGTTCAAGGTGCCCCGGATGGGCCGGTGCATCAATTCGAAAGGTTTCCCCATCTGTTTTGCTCTGGCTCTTCCACCATCTCTTTTCCCCTTCTTACCCAATCTTCCTTGGTGGCGTGTAACCCAAACCGAAGGTGTGAGGGTTATGCGGCATTTCAAGATGTTGCAATGCCCTTACTACCGCTTCTTCCCTAATCCCATCCCGGATGTATTGAGTTTGTTCATGAGGTATCGCTTGGCACTAACATATATCCTTCGTTAGCGCCATGATATTCATACAACCGAGCCTCAAGGTAAAACCTGATATGAACACGTCTTCCAGGCCATGCTCTATTTCCAGAACAGGCGTGGATACCTCTGGTGGTGGATGAATTGATGAATTCCCGAAGACGATGGCTACTCCCTTCCCGTAGGGGTATTTCACCATTTGGTGTAAAGTAGATGATACTGCCTTCACTTGATGCCCACGCCGCCTAATAACAAATTGAAAGTTCTTTGGTACTTCCAAGACATGAAAATCTATCTCCCCGTCCCGCCCAACTTTGATGCGGATCTTAACGGTTCCCATCACCTCTCGGCTTGTATTGTCATATGCCCTGATGACCTGGACTGTTGGTATAAAGTCTGCGACTTTCAGACCAATCAGCAGAAGTCGTCCTTAGGCAAACGCGTTGATGGCACCTGTATCAACAAGGACTACGATCCATTTATCCTGACTCCTGAGAGATGTAGAGTGGCTTGTTGTGATTTGTGCCCTCGGTAATTCCTTATCGTGACGCCAACATCGGGTAGCCCCTCCGAAAGACTAGCCCCACTAATGCTACGGTGTTGTTTCTATTGAAAGCTTTGCCTTATCCATGGCGATAAAACCTCCCTGCACTCGAAGCCATAAGCAAATTCCCCAAATAGAGATATCTGCTTGTATCTTTTTAATTTGCTTGAGTACGGCTTCCTCTTCGAGTCGCTTCTTCGCTTCTCGGCCTCTCGGTCCTTCCCCGAGGGCTCTGGTTAATCTAAGTCTGGAGGTGTCAAATACCGCCCACTCCGTGGCATGTGGTCAATTTCCCCTAGGTACCAGGTACCGTCAGGTTGATCATTTCCCCAGTCTTCGTCTGTATGGGCAAGACAAAGATCCTCATCGTCCCACCACATCCCATCAAGAATCGACAAACATCCGTCGCTGGCGTGGTCGTTTGTACTCACGGTACTTTCCATTCTCATACTTGTAATATTATCCGCTTACGGCATTACGCGGTTTGATCCCCACTTGGGCCTTTGCCTTCTTGACTCTCTCAGATCCCTCAAACATTTCGTGTTCTGACTGTGCCAATACATCCGACTGCTCAACAATTCCTGCGGTCAAGATGCTCCACTCTCGAGCGAAATTCTTCGTGCCGGCGCTCTCCGGCAAAACACTCTGTTTTTCAACTTTTCCGGCTGTTACTGAAGTTCCCGCCCCTGCTGGGCTCCCTTCTGGCTGAAATTCTTCCATTACATCTGGGTGATCGTCCAACCACCCAATGGCCTCTGCTGTTTCCCCATAATCGAACCGGGATCTTTGGGTCCTCTGGGTCTTGGTTGTAGTAAAACCGGAGATTGGCAAAGTCCTCTCCCACGGCTGTTACACTGTCCATTTCCTGTCCTGGGTTATCTCCTTGGATTACACATAGTTCTCCTCTGGCTGGAAGTTTTACCATGGGCGCATCCTGGCCCACCGGTAGAATGTAGTCACTCGGACTATACGTTTTCTCAGTACAATTTCCAAATCTCGCAGATTTTGTCTCAACAACTCGTTCTTGCTTTGGGTCCCTCTGTTCTCTGTTCTCGGCAATCATCACGACTGGCATGGGTTGGGTCATGGAGATGTCCATCATGCACAAATCAGTGCACTCGGGGAGGAACACCTCCGGTTTAGGCAAGTGGGTGGGTGTGATGTAGACACTAGGGTCATAAGATGCGACCCCAGTATGGATGAAATTAAGTCTTTTAGGTGGTGGAGCTTGGTTATGTGCAGGGAGGGGATTTGTAGTAACATTGGGCTTCTCGGGAGGCAAAATCACCCCGTTATCGATAAGGTCTTGAATTTCATGGCGTAAGAGGAAGCAGTGGTGTCGATTAATAAATGACCATCTTTGTTGGTGAAATGCACAATATTTGGTCAAGTTATGGGTAGGAGGGAGTTTTTCGGTAGGGGCCAGTCTCGGGCCTCAGTGCCCTTTTCTTGATCAATACCCTAGAGCTTTGGATAGGGGCATATAGAGTGGGGCGAAAGTTGGAATTTTTGGGTGGGCATTTGGTTGTTTCAGGGTTGCTTCGGACGACCGAGAAATGGCGAGGTCAGCATTTCTTTGTGGGGGTTAGTGGTAACCATGCTTACTCGGAGGTTCCGTAGCAGATGTGCCACTCGCCTCAGATAGTGTTACTACGAAGGTCCTTCGGTTGCTTCCCGATCACTATCAATCCAACCTTGTTTCAGCGTCTTCAATCGTACCCCATTTCATGCGTCGGAAAAGGTGGGAAATGGGACTACTATCATCTTTGCATCAATTTCGCTGTAGATTGCACAATCATCCGAACCGATCCTTGTCCGTAGGCCTTAAGGTCATCATTGAAGCCTTGGCCCTCCATCCGTTACGAATTCAAAAAAACTCTCCTTAGGATCTTGTTCGGTTGTCTCGAGATCACGAGTAGTGATCTCAATGCGTGTGTTGTATGAATCTTTAGCGATGAAGGCCTCGACCATTTTGTCCCAATTCTTCTTCACGCCATCATCTAGCTTAGCATACCATGCCGATGCCACACCGACAGGTGTCGACCAAACAGAGATAACTTCGAGCCATCGAGGCCCATTGGCCTTAGGACGTCCAAAATAGTCTTAAATGTACCATAGGGTCCTCGCACCCATCGAACCGATCGATATGAGGCATTTTGAACACATGTGGGCAACAGCGTCACATTGCGTCGGTGTAACCATCTTCAATATCGGGGATAGTCTTGACCCTTGAGATCTCTTGAATAGCTTTTCAAGCTTGCTTAATTTGAGCGGTGGATGGCCTCAAACTCAAAGGAGAGTCCGGTAGATTGGTGGGTGTTTTGATAGTTGAGGTTGAACTTGGGGTAGGGTTGGAGGTGGGGTGGTCTGTGGGTAGATCTGTATTAGTCCGAACATCGTTGTCTCCCGACGTTAGGAATTCTGGTGGGGAGGAACTTGATCTTAGATGTTCTCGTTTCTTTGTTCGCAATTGGCAATTGTCTCTGCTGTTCTCTCACAATGGTGGCTGTTGTTCGAAGTCTGCTGACGGACTGCATCTGTTGCATTCCTTTCATGCTCTCTTGAAGGTGGCGCACCATCTCCTCTAAACTGGCCATACTATCTTGTTCTGGTTGAATTATTGGTATAAATCCCCTCTCTGTTGGTAACACAAAACCCCGATCTCTACTGAACACAGGTGGGGTAGACAAAGCCCTTGAACCGATCATATCGATGTCCTCGCCTATCGACTTCCGCTTAGTAACCGGGGTAGTGTAGTACATCGTTGTCCGCTATCGATCCTCGGATCGAAGGAGTCGACGACCTCTGACCCAGGGTGCTTGGGGAATATCTATCGGATCGGTAGCAATTGTGCTCAACTACCTAATAAAAAGATAAATAAAACACATAAATAAATAGATAATCGGACAGCATAACGGCGTAAAGTAAATAAACACACAACACACGGTCGGGCATTTTTTTTTGAAATAAACGGTCGAATCTCGGATACACTGCTTTCAACCATCGATCATCGATGATGAACCATCGCCCTAGGCACGAATCGATATCCACGCATAACCGATTCCCAAAACATCGATCGATGCCCTGCCCGACATTTGAACTTGCAAACCGACCAGATGTTCCTCGCAGAGTTACACTCTAAAGCACATAGCAATTAAATGAGAACCAAAACACCCCTATGTTGGTAGGGTTTCGTCCCTATTTTGTCGAGCTAGGGTTTCACTACGCACGCAGCGGCTTCAAACAACCTATGATCGGGTGAGCAACCTGTCCTAGTTTGGAATGGTCACTACGGATTCCGACTATGCAACTAGGTCGAATGGTCGAAGGGTGCCTAAGAAACCGGTTTGTGTTCCCATCGGCAGAGCTCGCAACCGTCACCTTATGGACATGCCTTGACAAGACCAGCCTCCAAAGAAACCGCCAGAATAGCAGATGGCCAACACGGTGTCCTAGGCGCACTAATGCACATGCAATGCAAAGAGACATAAATGAAATCAAAACAGATATCACGAGTTCGAGTCAAGCTCTCTAAAATCCCAGCAGAGTCGCCAGTAACAGAATAACGCGCGAGGACCTCGCTTCTGATTCGGACTCGATTTTGTGTCACGGTTCATCAACCAAAGAGTCCAACTCGCAAATCGCTTTGAGAAAACAGATTTTTGAAAAAGTAGTGCCAAACATGGATGCTTTGCTGATTCAGACATGAGTCGCCACCTAAATATTTTAAAATGGGAAATTTAGGAAACCACGACTTTGCGAAGGCCACACGTCCGTCATCACCAAAGTGGTCTTGGCTCGAGCTTGGGTACGATCGGGAAGGTCGACTATGAGCACTTTTCGCCTCGTCCAAAACCGCCTCTACTAACCGTGATATCCGATTTTGAAAACTTTATGCGTTCTTATTCGGTTATTAGCCTAGAATTACTACGTTATGCGCCAAGAAACAAGTATAGACCAAATCGCCTAAATTGGAATAAAACATTACATGTTCGTTTTGAAAATGGCTTACTACCGTAAGTAGGCTAAAATGCGTGTTTTGCCACCCTCGAGTGGGTTTTTAAAAAAAGAATGATTTTGCCACTATCTAGTGGGCTTAAAACTCACGCTTTTAATGTATTATTCCAATTGTAATTCGACCTCCATCCACGGGCATTCAAGCAATTATATCACATAAGCACTTAGTCTCATGGTAGTCATGCTATTATGTCAACACTCACATACATGTGATATGCTAAAGCATAAAAGCTCACCTAGTACTCGTACAAAACAAGAAACTAGTTAGCAACAATGCATGACCTAGTTCATATTAAATGGCTAATGCAACACGTGCAAGAATGCGCTTAGACAGGCTCGGCTATCCTAAGCATGGCATATGAAATGCTATCACATAGCACGTATTCAATTTCGGAATTTGAAAATTGCAATGCAGTTTGTATGATGTACCGAGCCCGGTGCATGTAAACAAATGCATGGATGCACGCATGCATTGCATAAGGTATGCTAATTTAAAATGCCCTAACCTACCACTGAAAGCGGGTAAATAAAAGGGTTAGAAAGAAGTGAGGGTTGGAAGACATACATCACACTCACCCACACTTATTACATTTTCGCCCTCACTCGGAGGGACCGAATAAATAAATAATACAGACCGAAGAGTAAATGAATAAATAAATTATTACAAATTTTTAAGTACTGAAATTAAAGCATCTAAATGAAATGAAAT
The DNA here is from genome assembly GCA_025200525.1 of Camellia lanceoleosa. Lineage (NCBI taxonomy): Eukaryota > Viridiplantae > Streptophyta > Magnoliopsida > Ericales > Theaceae > Camellia > Camellia lanceoleosa. The sequence goes on along the minus strand of CM045759.1, from coordinate 119,750,893 downwards.
GGGGCCTCGGCCCTGCCTTGGGATGTGCGGATGATGCATGCTCGTCGCGACTTGCTCGTCGCGACTTGCCTGTAACAACGCCCGCGAGGGACCTCGCTACAGTTCGGACTCGATTTTGTGTCACGGTTCTAAATCTGAACCAAAGAGTCCAACGCTGGCAAATCGTTTGAGAAAACAGATTTTTGAAAAAGTAGTGCCAAACATGGACTGCTGCAGACATGAGTCGCCACCTAAATATTTTAAATGGGAAATTTAGGACTCGACTTGCGAAGGCCACGTGTCCGTCATCACCAAAGTTGACTTGGCTCGGGAGCTTGGGTACGATCGGGGAAGGTCAGCTATGAGCACCCCCTCTCGCCCGGTCCGAAGACCGGCCTCTACTAACCGTGATATCCGATTTTGAAAACTTTATGCGTTCTTATTCCGGTTATTAACCTAGAATTACTACGTTATGCGCACAGCAAACAAGTATAGACCAAATCGCCTAAATTGGAATAAAACATTACATGTTCGTTTTGAAAATGGCTTGCAACTCGTAAGTAGGCTAAAATGCAGGTTTTGCCACCCTCGAGTGGGTTTTTTTTAAAAAAAAGAATGATTTTGCCACTATCTAGTGGGCTTAAAACTCACAGTTTTAATGTATTATTCCAATTCAGGTAATTCGACCTCCATCCACAGGCATTCAAGCAATTATATCACATAAGCACTTAGTCTCATGGTAGTCATGCTATTATGTCAACACTCACATACATGTGATATGCTAAAGCATAAAAGCTCACCTAGTACTGTACAAAACAAGAAACTAGTTAGCAACAATGCATGACCTAGTTCATATTAAATGGCTAATGCAACACAGGCAAGAATGCAGTTAGACAGGCTCGGCTATCCTAAGCATGGCATATGAAATGCTATCACATAGCACGTATTCAATTTCGGAATTTGAAAATTGCAATGCAGTTTGTATGATGTACCGAGCCCGGTGCATGTAAACAAATGCATGGATGCACGCATGCATTGCATAAGGTATGCTAATTTAAAATGCCCTAACCTACCACCGAAGCGGTAAATAAAAGGGTTAGAAAGAAGTGGGGTTGGAAGACATACATCACACTCACCCACACTTATTACATTTTCGCCCTCACTCGGAGGGACCGATTAAATAAATAATACAGACCGAAGAATAAATGAATAAATAAATTATTACAAATTTTTAAGTACTGAAATTAAAGCATCTAAATGAAATGAAATGGGGCCTCGGCCCTGCCTTGGGATGTGCGGATGATGCATGCTCGTCGCGACTTGCCCGGAAAAACCGTGTCATGGCATTGCTACTGCTTTTACCGCCTCGCTTTCCAAAATTCCCAAAGCTCAAATACCTCCCAAATGGTCTCGAGATACTCCACGGTTCGGGAGATTACCTATTCTTATTGATCACGTCGCTTATGTTTATCGGCATGAATAAAGTGCCGATCGGCACATTGAACTGCCGGCCGGCAAAAAGTTCCTGCAGCAGACAGATGACAGCAGCAGCAACAGACAGCAATGCATAGGCATGGTTTTTGGACAAATGTGAGCATGTCCAACACCTCCTATCATGTTTTGGGACTCAAGGGGGTATGGCTCTTGGTTCTAGGGCTATCAATTGTGCATTTGATGCATGATAGCCTAATGAACCAAGATTGCTCATTTTAATGTAATATGCATGCAACATAACAAATGAATACTAAGTCCCTATCATGTGGAAATCAAGGGTCTTAGTGACCAAGGATTGAGGTGAGTTACACCACTTGAAATGTGAACTCCCCTCAATCCTAGGCTTGGCTTGACAACCCCAAACCAAGCTATGGGATGCAAGTATGCAAGCAAGGCTCAAATGCAATGCAACCTATCATATTAAGCATGCTAAGAGCTAAAGTATGTAGGATACAAATGGCATGCAAGATGGGCCAATTAAACATGGAACTAACTAGCATACATTCAAGGCTACATTGACCAAGCAAGCAACAATCATGAAATAAGCATGCAACAATGGACTTAAGCCATAGAGGGCAGCCCCCAAACTCCCAAAAACAGTGGCAAAATGGATTGAAATCATGGATAAAATAGCATGCAAACATGCAAACTAAATGGCCCAAAACCAAGCCATGAACAAGAGGCTACCCATTACCATCAACATGACCACTCATGGCACATAGTGGACAACCAAAGACAGATTTTAAGCATGCAAAATAATACCCAAATCCCACACATTACAGCCCCAAAATATACCAATCATGAAAGCATGCACAATGCTCTTCTTAAGGCATAAAAGACCAACATTCTAAAGCATGAAGGAGATGATAAATAGAGGTATTTGAACATGAAATAGGGACTGAAATGCCACCTATAATGATGCCAAATCATTAGATCAAAACAAACTAAACATGCTAGAGCTCCATATAAGCAAGACTTACAAGCCTAAAATGCAAGACAACCACTTCAAGCATACCAAACATGACAAAATCAGTGACTCACAGCCCTCTAACATGGCAAAACAATGCTAGTATCTTCATGAAACTAAGCCAAAACATGCAAGAGTCATAACCTCAAAACATGGCATACAAGAGAGCATTTCAAAGGAGGTATGAGAAGCATGTTAGAGGCTACAATTCCAACCAAAAACAGAGATCAAACATGACCTAAAACACCCCCAAAAGCCCTGAAATGAAGCCAAATGCAAACATGCACACATGCTATGCCATGAGCTCAAAACAAAGGCAAATAAAGGACCAAAGGGAGAGGGTGTCTCTCCCCTATTTGAGGCTCGAAAATATCATCTTCACCACTGAAAACCCACTGGTTTTCAGTGGTGAGAAGATCCAAGAACTCCAAAACAAGAAGGCCTAAGAAAAAGGCACCAAAGAGGGCCAAATAAGGCTTAAAGTGATGAAGCTTAACTCAAACCATAAAATGACCTTAATGAAGGTTCAAGAACAAGTAAAAACAAGACTTTTACATGTTGGACACAAATCCAAAAACACAAAGTAAAGAGGGTAGAAATGAGTTGCAAGAATGGGAAATATAAAGTGAAAAGCTCACCCTTGAAGATCCAATGAAGAACAGATGGTCCAGCCCTCCTCAAGTGATCAAAACCAGTCCAAGATCACTTAAAACAAACCTCCAAGCCTCCCAATCTCGGAGCTAGGTGTAATAGTGTGTGTAATGGTGCAAAAATGAGGTAAAACACACTATTTGGGCCCTAGAACACACACACAAGAGGAGAGGGAGGGAGATATAGATATATATGTATGTATGAGCTCTGGTTTTTGTCTCCAAAAGTTCAACCCTAATGCAAGAGGAGAAGCCCCTCTCTTATAGGCCAAGAATGCTTAGCCATTAAGCAAACCAAAGCTTCATCCCTCCATACACGTGTATGGAGGGGAGCAAAAACTTTACAGCTGCAATAAAAATATCTGATAAAGCAAGTGCACAGTACTCGGCCGGCAAAGAGTGCCATTTTTAAGAAACACAGTGCCGGTCGGCACAAAAGAGTGCCGGTCGGCACAATAAAGTGCCGATAGAATTTTCAGCCAGCCGGTGGCCTCTAGTTCCAGCCGGTGGTGTGTAGGGATGCCTCACAAGGCATTCCCTTCCTTTTCATGGAAAAACACAAGTGTTTGGTGCAAAACCAAACACAACTGGTTGAGTTCGGAGGTCCTGAGGCAGGGCGCGCGCAGCCGAGAACTCCGGGAACTCCAAATGAACACCAACATGGATAATCACCGTGTGTTCCGACGGTGACGTCCAAGTCTTGAGGACGGTCAAAAATGGGGTGTCTACAGGTGACAAGGAGCAACGTCTGCTGGGGAAATCACGGATGCTGCTTTTATTCCTGGTCGTATTCACAACTTTTCCTATTCTTCAAATGGGGTTACAGACTAGGTTGGTTCAATATCCAGAATTGAGGCGCACACACGCTACCTCAACCTATGGGGCTTCCATACAGATTTCAAGCCGGGGATACACCCTTGGGTATTTAAACCAGATTTCAATCTCGAAAATTTCAAACCTTTGTGTTCTAGGTATCAGCCATTCAAACTCTAGTTTTCACCGTTGCAGTTGATCTCCTAGGAACTCATTGCAAACACAGCCAAGATGCCTCTGGTAGGGACTGGTATTTGGGAGAGCACTTCTAATCGCCGTTTTGGCATCGAAACAGTTAACACAATATTTTGTTTACTCTGAACACACAACTCGTACGACACACTGCTCATTCTGAACACGTAGCTCATAACACAATACTCGGTTTATTTGGCACATAGCTTATACAACACATTGCTCATTCTGAATACACAGCTTATAACACAGTACTCGGTTTACTTTGAACACACAACTCATTCTAAACACATGGGATGTCGTGACGGGACTCGCAGAAGTTGAAACAAACTCAGATGCTCCAAATTTTCCTTCTTTTCTTTTGCTTTGTAGCCTGGAACCTAAATAGCTTTAGATAGGTCCTAGTTTTACTGCTCTCGCATGACCCGGGTTGAACCCTGCAGTTTTATGAAAGAACAAATTCTATTTTGCACAAATGTGGAGAATGGCACAGCACTCCGAGCACAAAGTGATTTATTTTGAAATTGAAGTTGAGAAATGAGTTTTAACCGGGTATTGAGTCTACGACTGACCACAGCAAAAACGACTCAACAAAGGAAACAAAAGGTAAACAACCTAAACACATCGAGAAACGCTCGAAACGACTCAAAACAAGAATCGAGACAAACAAAAACACAACACGACACTCGGATGTGTTCCAAAGGCGAGAGACCTCTCGGTTGATGGGGAGCCCAGTTTCTTCGGGTATTGTTTCCCACTCTTTTCTTATTTGTGATTCTCATACCACTCTGGCACTCCATCTCTTGTTTTCTGAAAAAGTCCTTTTCTCACTTTTTCTCTCAGAGCACATCTCTCTATTCTTTAATCCCTCTTTTTTTTTATCCCTCCCCGTGGGTGGTTGACAGATAAACAAGAAGTTGCGAGCTCTTGCCCCTAGCATTCTGCTAGATTCTCTTTCTTATGCTCACAGTTAGTTTGGATGCGATCAAACTTGTCCAAATAAGGGAGTGGAATATCTTGATCCATTCCAGTTTGTGCTTCGCACCTGGCTTGATATTTCGCTATTCGGCGGATGAGAGAGCTTTCAGCCCTTTGTTTGTTAGCTTCCGCTATGCCTTTTCTGGTGAATACGGTGCCCTTTCTGGCAAGTATGTTGACCATGGGGAAAAGATAGAACACCTGACTCAACTATGCCCCTAGCTCATCATTTTGACAATTTTGTTTTTGGTTTTGGTTTTCTACTAAAACAATTTTGACCAAAATAAGAGTTAGATTAGCATACTTGTTTGATTTTCTGATTCAAAATCATGCAAGTCAGGCTATGAGCACTGAAAATTTTTCCTTTTTTGGGTCCAAGAAATGGTCCAGTTTTGGAAAAATGGAATGATTTTCGAGAAAATTAGTCAACCTCAGTAAAAGTTCTTAAAAACTATTTTTACAAATAGCCACTGCTCGACCAACACAGAATTTACTCTTGAGATGCACAACCTCAAATCCAAAACAATGGAAAATTGCCCCTTGTTTGAATAGCACCGCAGCAAACTAAACGGCAACGGAAAGTTACCCCTTGTTTGAATAGTACCGCAACACACTAACCAGTTCTCATAATGAAGGTCACAATCGAACTCTTGGACACAAATATGACAAAGATGATCAGAACCATTACATGGACATAATCGACTTAGAAGTGTTTATGGCTGGACTTCAGAATGAAATTTCCTACGTATCCCAAACATGGGAATCAAGCCTTATGTAGTTCGGGTTAAGGTACACTCGGGTATTAACCTCTCCTTTTGCGCTCTAACTTTTTCCAAGGCTGCCCTTCCGGGTTTTCAACCTTGCGAGCTATGTTTTTCTTTTTCTTTTCATTTCATTTCATTTCTTTTTTGTTCTTTTCTTTTTTCATTCTTTGCATTTTTTCTTTTCTTGCTCTAACTTTTGCTTGGGTCGCCCTTCCGGGTTTTCGGCCTAGCGAGTCTCTCAAGGGTAAAAGTGTAGCAAGTCCATGTCCAATGGTTTTGAGATCTCGAAGCCGTTTTGAATCCAAGAGAGTGGCTGCTGTTCGCTGATGATGTAGGAATCCATCCAATGGGGGGCTGAATTTGCCCCTAGTGTTGTGGATAGGAACTCAATCGTCCTTCAACAATACTTTCTTCTTTCCTCCGCTCTGGGATTTGGCATTCTTGTCGATCTTTGTTAGTTTGAGAAATGTCCTAATTTTTCGCGCTTTGAGCACATTTGAAATTCTTTTGCCCCTAGTTTAAGGGGTGCTTCTTATCTAGCTTCGCAAGTTTCCTTTAATGACGTCTGACCTTCTTGATCTGACTTTGTTGCCGCTAATTCATGGGCTGCTTCAAATATGGCCACACAGGTCTCACATTGTGGTTGACCTTTGAACATTCTGAATCCAAGTTCAAGATCTGAAAGCCAGGGGTTGAGTCTCGAGGCTGAGAGCGATCCTAAGCTGCACAATCTCAAAAGCGATTCCACACAGGTCTTCGCAGGATGGCACAAAACATTTTTTTGAAATCTTTTAAGAAAACTACTAGTCGCTCGCGCTGAAGACAATGCGGAACCAATCTGGATCAAGCCAGGATCCTTCTCAGTACTCATATTAACAGGCATGATCTCAATCATTAAGGGCTTAGTACGCCTCTCATTCTCTCAATTGATCAAATTTTTGCAAAACCTGAGGAATTCCTTCCTTTTTGTTTTCATCATAATGTTCAAAAAGTTTTGAAAAACTTAGGTCAATACAATAATTTCAAGGCACAGAAGAGCGGGGGAAATGCACTGCCGCTTCATTCAGATTTGCTGGCACAACAGGTTCAAGACAGAAACAAACATAAAAGCATGAAAACCACAGTTGTTTCATTCAGATTTTCTGGTGTAACTGGCTCCACGGCAAAATCAGACTTAAAAGAAAGCAAAAAGACAAACACAAAACAAAATAGTGATGTCCGAGGTAACACCCCCGAAATCACCCAACTCCTACACAATAAGACTGACTCGTTATAACAAGACAGACCTCAAAAAGACAGACTCAAAACAAAGAGACAGACTCAAAACAACTCAACAGAACTGACTCGAAGCCCAAGCCAGAACGCAAAATAAACAGCATTCGCAAATGCTCAAAACAACACGCCACATCTGGAGTAAACTGAGTGCCGCCTGCAGGTGGTTCATCCCCCGATCACATACTCGTACTATCCCCTAAGTTCACTGATCCAGTGACGATAGACTTCGCTGAGCTTGGTGAGATGATGACCTCATTGTCAATTAAATCCTGTACTTCGTGGCGAAGACGAAAGCAATTGTCGGTGCTATAACCGGTTTGTTGATGGTATGCATAGTACTGCGTACCATCATGCTTAGCTGGAAGGGAATTTGGGGGAGGTCGAGGCTCAAGGGGTTTGAGATGGCCTTTTTCAACAAGGATTTGAAGAGCCTTGGACAAAGGCATATAGAGGGCATGGAAGACCCTGCGTCCTCAGGGTAGATACTTCGAGGTTTGTGGATTTTTGCTGGGTGCACTAGCAAAGGGATCGGCAGGTCTTGACTTGGTTTTCTGATCTTTCCCAAATGCATGTTTAGAGTTAAAAGGATCGTTTCTGGTACGACGGCCTTTCTCCCTGTTCTTGCCTTGATTTGAACTACTTTCATTCTGAGTGGGGAAAGTGTCCTCCACAGTTTTTTCAACAACTGCGAGCACTTGCTGTTTGTTTAGTCCTTCGGCTTTCAAAGCCTTAACAACCCACAGAAGATGTTCGTAGGGATTGATGTCTGCCTCTACCTTGTTCTTTCCACTTGCCTTAGCTTGGTCAAAGGTTTGGGTTGCTACATCGGTATGAAGCCCGGTTGTTATCGACATGTCATTGCCCAAACTTGGGATGGCTTCAGGTTGGCTGAGTTCAATTACAATTCGCCCCAAGAGTGGGGGCTCTTATGGCGTGAAATTTTCAGCATATGATGTGGTCGATGGCGGAGCCGATAGCCCAAAGGCTAGATCAGCCACAGTTCTCTGAAGATCGCCAATCATTCCCATCAGCTCAAAAGTAGTGGCCTCACGGGTTTGAAATGATTGGGGTTTCGAGACTAGATGTGTGGTAAGTGCCCCAGATGGGCATTGCATTCTAGCGTTGGTCTCATCCTGCATGGCGATTCCTTGGTTTAATGCCACTGCATAACCACAATTTCTTCTGAATTCTGCGTCATCATGAGTTTGCTGAATTGAACAAAGGTGATGTGACTGGTGACTAACGGATCAGATGAACCGGTGAGCCTTGATTGGCCTTTCTCTGCCTTGCCTCAGTGGAGGAACACTGGTTGCCCTGAGCTGAATCTCTGACCTGACAAAGTCTATCAGCAAAAGTTCGGTGTACTTGGAGGAAATTGGTGCCTTCTGAAGCTACGGTTCCAAGATCACCCCAGCAAAAGAGAAAACAGGCAACATCTCAGCCTTAATTTCCTTTGGAACAAATCTGAGCATACCGAATGAATAGTTTCTCTCGAATCTCGCTCAAAATGCTCAGAACCGATGCCCTCAGGTAAAACTGATTCTCCAAAATACTGATGCCCTCAGGCCTGATATCTAGACTTGCAAACTGATACATGCATTCCTGTAGAGGCACACTCTAAAAGCACGTAGCAAGCAAATGAGAGCCAAAAACACCCCAATGGAGGGGGTAGGGTTTCCCTGTCCTATTTTGTCAGGAGCTAGGGTTTTACTATGCACGCAGCGGTTTCGAAACAACCTACAATCGGGTAAGCAACCTGTCCTAGCTTGGAATGGTCACTATGGATTCCGATATGCACTAGGTTGAATGGTCAAAAAGGGTGACCCGGTAAAAATCGGGGTTTGTGTTCCCGTCGTGGCAGAGCCCGCAACCGGTCAGCCTTATGGCACGCTTTTTCAAGCAAGCTTCCGGCAAACCGTTCAGGAATAACATACGGTAAACACGGTGTCTTAGGTGCACCAATGCAAATGCAATGTAAAGAGACACATAAGTGTTGTCAAAACAAGATATCATGAGTTCGAGTCAAGTTCTCTAAGTCCCCAGCAGAGTTGCCAGAAACTGTAGACACGCCCCAGGAACTCCCCGATATCCACATGCAATGGCACTGTCTCATTTTGTTCTCTAGCTATTACAGTTCGGACTCAATGTCACGGTTCTGAATCTAATCTCACAAAGTGCAATGTGAGACCGATAAATCACCAAAGAGTCCAAATCCGGCAAATCGTTTTGGAAAACTGATTTTTATAAAGAAGTGCCAAACATGGACTGAAATCACATATGAAATGATGCCAAATCATTCAAATAGTCCAAGTAATGCATGCTAGTGAACTTGATACACAAAGCAAACAAGGTAGAATGCATTATAGCTATACAAAGCATGTCATGCATGGCCAAAACAACACAAATCAAAGCTAGAGCATGCTAAAACATGGACAAAACCTTCTTAGAGTTAAGGCAAAAGCATGCTAGAATGACATGTTAAAGCATGATGCGTATTAGGCTAATTCATAGAATTGCATTACAAGTGCATGGAGCATGCAAAGGCCAACCAAACCAAACCAAACCTTAACAGAGGTATGACATGGCAAAACATCACCAAAAACATGCTGAGATGGACTCAAAATAAGCTAGAATTACATGCTACTTCATGAAGCATACAAGACTAGTTTATGAGGATTACACTACAAGTGTATTAGGCATGCATGAAGTGACAAAACCAAGTAAAAACAGTGAAATGCCACAGCAAAATAACCCCAAATACAAGCTAAGATATGGCCAACATAAGCTTAACAAACATGCTCACACATGAGGCTTTCAAAGCAAGTATTCAAAATACAAGGAGAGGGGGTGACCCTCTCCTTATTGGGACCTCAAAACACCACTTCCACCACTGAAATTCCTTTGATTTTTAGTGGTGAGATGGTCAAAACAACGTGGTCCCAAAAGCTTAAAAAGAAGGCACAAAAGTAAGGCCAAGCAAGGCCTAAGAGAGGGTAGACAACCCCCAACACAAAAGTGACCTTAAACAAAATATTTTAAGCATACAAAATTAAAACTTTTTGTAGTTTAGAGTTAAGCTTAAAACAATATGCAAGTGGGTCTAAAAGCTTAAGAAAAAATAAGGGTTTAAGGAGTTAAAGGCTCACCCCTGAAGAACACTTTTGAAGCTACAACTCCAGCAAGTTTTTCCAGCTCAAACCAAACCAAAAACCTCAAAACCAACTCCTAAGCACCTCAGCAACAAAATGATGGTGTTTGAGTGTGTGTTTGTGTACAAAAGTGTGATAAAATGACACTTTAAGGCACAAAAATGAAAGAGATGGAGGATTATAGAGACAAGAGTGTATCTATCTCTCAAACCACTAAAATCTGAACCTGAAGGAGGGAGGGGGAGCCTCCCTCTTATAGAGAACAAAAGCTCAAGCTTCTTGAAGAAGCTAAGGGTTCAAGGCCATCCCTCTATACACCTGTATGGAGGATGGTTTTAGTGCTCTCCAGCTGTGCCAGCTGGCTAAAAAAATCTCCAAAAAGGTGACAAAAAGTAGCCGACCACTTGAAGTGGTCGGCCAACTACTTTAAGTGGTCGACCGACCACCACAAGTGGTCTCCCAGGAAAACAACTGGTCGGCCATGGTGGGAGAGAGTCTAGGGCATGAAAACATTGCAATCGTGTAGTGGCCGACCAGAAAAGATGTCCCAAAGACTAAGGAGACTAGTTATCAGACCAGAAAACTGGCTGGCAGGAAGGAAAGTGGTTTGCGGGGAGAGAAATTGGTCTCCCACCCTTGTACCACCTTCCAAACAAGGAAGTACCAAAAACAAACCAAAACGGATGCAAGACGAAAGTCCGGGAGGCAAGGCACGCAGCCGGGAGCCCTGAAAACTAGCTGAGGAGCACCAAAAGTGGTTTGCGACCACAAAAGTGGTCTCCCAAACCACAATGGCCTTCTAGGCCAAGGAAACAAGGTGTGGTTCAAAAACTACGCCAAACAGAGAACGTTAAGCGGTCCCGAGACGAGGCGCGCGGCCGAAGGCTCTGAAAACCGAAAAGTGGTCTCCAAATGAGAAAAGTAGTCTACGACCACAAAAAGGTGGTCTACAGACCACTCTCTCCCTCCAGGGAAGAGAAACAAGGTTCGGTCTGCAAACTGAGCCAAAGCACAAAGTTTTCAGAGGCCCGGAGGCAAGGCACCCAGCCAAAACTCCGAAACCTCGAAACGAGCACGACATGCACAATCACCGAGCGCTCAATCGATGACATCTGAGTCTTAAGGTTGGTCAAAAATGGGGTGTCTACAGTGGCGACTTTGTATCTGGCAAAGCAGTCCAATTTTGGCATTTTTGATTCAAAATCATTTTTCCAAAACGATTTGCTAGATTTGAACTCTTTGGTATTTATCAATTTCACATTGCACTTGTGAGATTAGATTTAGAACTGCGAGAGTCTGAATTGTAGGGCTTTCTTTCAAACCTTCCGAAAGGGGGCACGAAAGAGGCGAGCTACACTTGTTTTTATAGAATTTGAGCAAATCAAGTCGAAAATATCTTCAAAAAAAGACAGCTGGCGGGCTCTCGCCCAGAACAATGTGTATTGTCATCGAGGCATGGCCAGGCCCAAATAGCCACTGCCGGCTCCTAATGGGGCACAACGGGGCCCTAATGTGCTGTCCCATTCCCCTGTTTCAAACCCAGTATATGGTGGCACAATGGTAAAAAATGATCCTCTGAGGTAAGAATGAGATTAGTAGGAAACTTTTAGGATTATTTCAGGGCTTGACTTTGGATTCCCTCATCGAGAACTCGAATTACACAATGTAGTTTTCATCATCGAGTGCGCTGGACCAAGCGCCTAAGTCTTACGGGTGGTCAAAAATGGGGTGTCTACAGTATCCGCTTTTACTCATTGTTCTCCAAACAAGAAGGTGAGGAACCACAATCATTTTTTTAATATTCTCACTAAGGTGAGAAACTCCAATCATTTCTTTATTTTATCATCTCATTATCGAAATAGAGTGAAAAATGGGTTTTTGGTTTAGTCATTTTAGAGTATTGAGAAACCTATCAAATGTATGCTAATTTGTCGTTTGTGGATGCGGATACGGATGCGAATCATTGAGTAGCTCACTTTGATGTACTTTTGTTTCCAAGAGACAACTCCTCCCTTGAATCTAAAAATGGGGATTGAAGGTCATGGCACCATGTTTGCTAGTGACAGATACATAACAAACATTATTAGCACTCTTTTATACCCAAGTCAAGAAGTATGTGCTATAACATAACAGTAGAATACATGACATTACTTGTATATAGTGACATATCATAAAGTGTTAACCGGTAAAAGAAGTAATAACTTTTTAATATGTAAGACTATAATAATCCATGTAAATGTATGATTTGCATATTCTTAAGTAAGACAAAATGAAAATATATCTTTCAGGGTCCATATCGGTGCAGAGTTTGACAAGTTTCCAAGAAACTAATTTACATTTAATTTTCTTTCATCAGTCGTATAAACCCCTCTTAGCTAGCTAGTAGTCATGTTAGTTTGTTGGGCTATTTTTGGGAATTTTTCTACTGAGGAAGTCTACCAGTAAGATATTTAGGTTCAACTTTTTTAAAACATAACTTGGTTTTCAATCTACTGGAGCTAAACTAACCATGTGTATTAAAGAACTAAGTATCCTATATCTGTTACTGAAGACTGAGCAGTGAAAGGGGTTCCTTAATCAAATGCAAGCTATCAAACAAAAAATGGGCTCCTTTATCAAATGTGAGTTATTAAGTGCCTGAGACTAGATTAAACGGGTTAGAAGGCACATTGTTGAAGTTATTATGGATTGAAATATCCTATTTGAGAACATGTTGTTCTTTAAATTAACATGATTACGCAGCTATACCTCCAAAGGGTCCATACTGATTGTAACAAAGCCTTCTAGTTAGGTTTGTCTCTAGATTTGTGTTTAAATTTGTTAGGTTTTTGTTATTGGCAATCCCGTTTGACAAAACTTCTTTCAGTTGTAATTTTGTTCAACTTTTATTTTAGTGAGGCTATGAGTTTTTTAGATACGAATCCAACCTAAATTGTGCCTTGCAGAGATGTTTCAGAAGTTAATTCCTTTATGTTTGCCACTTCGCTGATTATGTTAGGGATCGAGCTGCTCGGTTAGCTCGTGGGGGTCTAGGGCAACGCCTAGGTGGGGTTGAGAGGCAGTGCCCCCGAAACAAAAAGTAAAATTGTAGTTGAAATTGTTTTTTTGCTCAAGCAGCCATTCCTGCGCTCGAGCAGAGACCGCGACCTTTTAAAGTTTTACTCGCTTGCAAAAGTACTGGGAGTTATTTTTTCCACTCGAGCAGTCATTCTTGTGCTCGAGCGTAGACCCTGTTTAGTCACACACGCTTTAGCTAGTCCGCTCGAGTGGCCATTCTTGCGCTCGAGCGGAGATCGCGAATCTGTTTATTATAAAAGCTGCGGTTCAGTAAGGTTTTAGGGTACGGCTTCCAAATCTTCTTAGGGCTTTCTTCTGGGGCTTCTTTGCTTGTTTCCTTTGATTAAGAGTGTAAAAATGGACTGTGATCCGTGGGCGGCCAGAAGCCCATCGGCAGCCCGAGGTAGGCCTAACCCATTTAGGCCCGGGCCCAAGCCCAGCTCGAGGCCTTGGGCTGGGCTATCGTTTTGAAGCCTGGCCAGACCCATGGACCCAGCCTGCTTGGCCTGGCCCATCGGCCCAGTAAAAAGCCCGGCCCGAGGCTCAGTGTTATTTTTAATGGAAAATAATAAAATTTCGGTGGAAAAAATAAAAAAAAAATTAAAATTTTTTTTTTAGGCCTGCCCAAGCTTGCCCAAAGCTTGAGCCCAGGCCCAGGCCCAGCGGTCCGGCCCAAGGCCCAGCACAAAGCCCGAATACCCTTGGGCTAGGGGTGTAATTTTGGCTAGTGGCCTGCGGGTGGCCCGAAGCCTGCCCGTGGCCCGAGGTGGCCCGGTTCGTTAAGGCCCGGGCCCAAGCCTAGCCTGAGGCCTTGGACCAGGGGTTGGGCCATCGTTTTGAAACCCGGCCAGGCCCATCGGTCCGCTCAAGGCCCGTCCAAAAGCTCGGCCCAGCCGCGACCTAGTGTTATTTTTAATGGGAAATAATAAAATTTTGGTGGAAAAAATTAAAAAAAAAAATTTAAATTGTTTAGGCTCGCCAAAGCCCGAGCTTAGGCCTAAGCCTAGGGGCTCGGCCCGAGGCCAGGCCCATTGGCCTGCCTAAAGCTCAAATACCGTTGGGCTTGGGTTTGGGCCTAGGCCTGGGCCTAGTTTTCTGGCCTGTGGGCCGGCCTGGCTCGATTTTTGTCGAGAGCTTGCAAGGCCCAGGCTGGGCCAAAATTACACCCCTACCCTGGGCTTGGGCATAGTTTTTTGGCCCGTGGGCTGGCCCGGCCTGATTTTTGGCGGGAGCTCGTAAGGCCCGACATGGGCCGAACCTGGCCCGATCTCGGATGGGCCGCGTGAGACCAGGCCGGGCCAAAATCACACCCCTACCTTTGATATCTATGAGAGTTTAATCATGAATTGAGTGGATTATAGCAAAGGGTTTGTTTAGTTTGTTTAATTCAAAAAAGAGAGAGTTGTTCTTCGATGGATTTCGTGGAATTTGGGCTTGAAGCTTTGGTGGATTCTGCAGTGGATCATCGCCGTGGATTCGATATCGACGTTGTGGATTCAACGTTGGATAAGACAATTCTGAGGTGAAGACCGTGGTGGAAGAGGCATATAGAGGTTGGTTCAATTCGGGCATGGATTTGCTAGGTAATTGAGAGTGCACTTGTGCAATTTCTTTTGTCTTCTTAGTGGATTGTTTTGTGGCTTTTGCCCATGGTTTTTTTTTTTTATCACAATTAGAGGTGCTCCAATTGTGATTTTTCCACATTAAAATCATTGTGTCAATTTGTCTTTGATTGTTTGATTGGGATTGCTATTTACTGTTTAAAATTGATATATAATCACAAATCAGTATCTCTAGACTTTTTAGATTTTTCAAAATTCAACCTTGTCTACAGAGTGAGGTGAGTTTATTAAAAAATGTGAGTTATATCAAATTGAAAAAATAAGACTTTCATCATCAAATTTGAGGTTAAGAAAAAGTAAAGAGTTATTGTAAGTGGAAGGGACATCAAGTAGGCCTGAAACGAACTTGTTCAAAGTTAGAATGGAGTGAATGTAATGTTTTGTTTGAGAACATATTTTTAGGTAGATGGAACTAGATTATGTGATTATACACCCCTATTTTTGATGGTCCGTACTAATAAGCCTTTGAGTTAGGTTTGTCTTTAGAATTGTTTCTAGATTGAACCTCTTATTATTTATGAAGCACAAATATGGACTCTTGACATGAATACGACATGATATAGACACACTGAAACAACAATTTTTGGAAATCAAGACATATATGTACACAAAAGCAATAACAATTAAATTTTTTAATGTTAAATGTTCTAAAATCTATTTTAGAAAGCTCTATTCATAAATAAATTGGAATTTTAAGGCTTTCAAAATCCTAAATAAAAAATTCTAAAAAGGGAAGGATTAATAGGCTTCCAAGTTATTCCTTCAAAATTGTGATGGTTGGACTTTTGTCCCTTTAGTGTCTAATTCTAAAAAATAATTATAAACTTATAGGACATATTTGAATGCACATCCACATGTGTCGATATTGGGGAGGGTTTGACGAGTATTAGTGTTGACATTAACACGTCACATTCTTAAAAGTTTCCATGATTCTTAGCTTATTATCTATTCTTCTTATATTCTGGTCTTACCTTTTCTTGAGGTCAAATGGAAGTATTTATTTCAAATATCTTATCAACTCATATAATACTGATAGGAATTGATGCCCAGAGGTGTAAATTCTCCTCTACATGCTTTCAAATCAGTTGGCAGACAACCTATTATTATGGATTCTGTTAAGGGCTCTATGTAGCTGGTTTTTCGTGCTCTTTGGAGGGGTTTAGTCTCCTCAGATATGAGAGCCCTACAGTTCAGACTCCCGTGGTTCTGAATATGGTTTCACAAGTGCAATGTTAAATAGAAAAAACACAAATGAGAGTCCAAATCCGACAAATCCTAGAAAATCCATTTATCATCAGAGATATTAGAAACGGACTGCATTGCCAGATTTCAGAGTTGCCACCAAAATATTTTTGGAGAATTTAGGAAACTCGTAACTCATGCCAAAGGCCACTTGTCCATCATAACTAAAGTGTCCTGGCTCGGGAACTTAGGTATGAGAGGGGAATGTTATGAATTGAGCACCCCCCTCACCCGATCAAAGATTGGGCTCTACTAATCATGATGTGATTTTTATATACATT
Organism: Camellia lanceoleosa; assembly: GCA_025200525.1. Classification (NCBI taxonomy): domain Eukaryota; kingdom Viridiplantae; phylum Streptophyta; class Magnoliopsida; order Ericales; family Theaceae; genus Camellia; species Camellia lanceoleosa. Next base: position 119,734,430 of record CM045759.1, on the reverse strand, counting down.
ATATTTTCTTGTTCTACTTTTTAATATGCTAACTTACTATGTGAGGCATACAAATATAGACTATTTTACCTACTTTAGAATGTTTTGATTTCATGTTTGTTTAAAAAGAGTTTCGAATATGTGCTACTTTGAAAAAGTAAGCTCATATGTACATTAATCAAAATCATCCCAATTTAAGTGAAATAACCTTCATTCACAGACATTCAAAGAGTTATTTCAAATAAGCACTTAGCCTCATGATTGTACGCTTGATATGGTAACACGAACACACATGCAATATGCTAAAGCAAAAATGCTCACCTAGTATTTAGCCGAGGCAAGCCAAATGAAATGAAATAATTAGAAAAATGCATGCTATAATAAGCAAAGTGACTAATGCAACACATACAAAATGCAACTATTGGATTCGACTTCTTAACATGACATATGGATCAATTCAAGGCATATGGTAGCGCATGTATTCAAGCAAGAAATAATTGATCTCTATCAAGTATGATGAGCCAAATCCTAATGTATGCAAAAATGGATATTAAGCAGAGCAATGATATGAGAATGGAAACATGATGCTACCACGATAAGCATATAAATAAAAGAGAGAAAGAAATGGGGGTTGGAAGACAAAAATATTACAAGTGTTACAAATTTGCCCTCGCACAAGAGGGTTCAAATGAATGTCCTAATTAAACAAATTATTACAATATCACAGAATTAACTAAATTAACTAGCTATTACAAGTTCGAATGAAGCCAACTAATTAATTACAACACTAATATTAAAGCGCTAATTAATGGAACGGGAGGTGAGGAGCCACATGGTCACAACGAAGAACATTCTCCCGGAAATCTCTTTGTTTGCTGCCAAAATCTGTTTTGTTTGCAGTCAAAAAATTGTTCTATTTTAGCCTCAGGTTCTACTCTGTTCTGCTACAAAAATGCCACTACCTGGACAAAATGGATGGTCGGCTGGTCTTGAAAAGTGGTCGGCCATACAGAAGAACATTCTCCCGGAAATCTCTTTGTTTGCTGCCAAAATTTGTTTTGTTTGCAGTCAAAAAATTGTTCTATTTTAGCCTCAGGTTCTACTCTGTTCTGTTGCAAAAATGCCACTACCTGGACAAAATGGATGGTCAGCTGGTCTTGAAAAGTGGTCGGCCGTACAGAATGGTGGCGGGCTGACCACTGTTTTCTAGGAATTACTCTGCTGTAATAGAGCTGAAACAGAGCAAAAACAGAGTGTTTCCAAGAGATATTTATCCTCTCTCTGTTTCCCTATCATGAAGATGATCAAGGGAGGAGTAGAATCGTTTCTCGAATCATCAATTGTCGCAAATTTGTTGCGTGATGATCTTATAATTGATAGAACAAAAGCTTAATAAATTGAACAAAAGATAGACAATACCTCCTCCCTATCATGGAGTTACCTTAAAGAAAGGGGTAAATATTGCTTCATGAACCATTAAACATCACTAAAAAGTATGCAATGATTCAAGACCCAATAGGTTCAATATAACGTCTGATTGAACCTAACCAAATTCTGTTACCTTTTTTTACCTCTTTTTATTCCAATTTTATTAGTCTCTTTTATATTACCTTTTCATTTCTTATATTTTCTTCATTGTTGTTTGAAGGTGATGATTATGTCCACTAAGTCCAAGCAATAAAGATAGCAAGCATGACTTGACCCGAGAAATGAGCTTTTTAAGCCCTTTTCTATGGAAAAAATTACAAAGAAAGAATCAAACTCATTTATAAGTGATAATGGATTCTAAGTCAAACCCAAAATGAGTGATAATGACTAGTCAAACTCAAAGAGAGCAATAATGACTAATCAAACCCAAAATAAGCGATAATGACTCTAAATCCAAACTCGATAATAAGCTATAATAACACTTTCCTTGGTGATTTCCAATGGTCTAACTAGAAAGTTAGTCCCTTAGAAGTAATGCACCGATGATAAAGAGAGGTATCAGATAAGAGATTGTGCTTATCATAAGAGAGATGTAATGCCTTGGTAATGAACCCCCGAAGAGATTAAACCATTAAGCATGGAAGGTCTCTTTGTTATGGCTTAGATGATAATCTTTTGTTTGTTACGACTCTTAATCAAAATAAATAAAGAAAGGAGGGAGATTGCAGAGTGCTATGGAAAAGTGGGTGATTACAATGGTATAAATATGTATGAAAGCTATATAAAAAAAAAAAAAAAAGAAGCAATGAAGGACTATCAACTCAAATAGATTGAAAGCTATATCTATGAAGACTTACAACAACACATCTATAGTATTCAAAGCATAATTTAACACACAAAACAGCATTGAAACAGCAGTAAAACAGTGCTAAAAATCAGGTTTTTGAAGTTCAAAAAGTGAGGAAAAAAAAGACTAAAGCCAAGAGGTTTCAAACAACCAACAAGCCTAAGGAAAAGTGGTTAACCCCCCTGTTTTTTGTGACTTAAAATCACATATTTAAGCTTAAAAACACTTTGAAAAATAATATGAAAAAGCAAAGAAAAGAGATAGAAAAAGATGGCACAAAAACTCAAAAATTACCCTTTCAAAGAGATGATGCTCTTTTAGTTCACAAACCACAAGTTGAACACACTCAAGAGTTGAAATTGTATTCAAGAATCTCAGCAAGAGGCCTCTAGTTTAGGCTTAGGAAGGTCCTGTTTGGTGTAGCTTTTAAAACAGATTATAGATTATAGCTTAACAGATTATAAATTATGACTTTAATCAGAAGCTGTTAATCTGTTTGGTGTAACTGTTGGATTATAGATTTAAGTTACTGAGTAGTGTTTGTTAAATAAGCTGTGAAATAGCTTTTTCAATTAATTTTTATTTTTTATTATTCACTATTTGTCTACATTTCTCATAAAAAATAATAATAATATTCTATAGTCCATTTGGGTCTTTTTCTATTTTTTAAAAAATAAAAAATAAAAAAATCTAAGAGTATAGCCGTGAATTAACATGTCCACAGAAGAAGTTGATAATCAAAAGCAGGGGGTGAGCAGCTTCTCAAAATCAGTTTTTTTGACTTAAAATAAGTTGTTAAAATCAGAAGCTGTTTGAAATAAGTTTAACCAAATAGTCCAAAATAACTTTTTAAAAGCCAGAAGCCATAAGTTGGCTCAAAAAAGCCCCACCAAACACCCCCGAAGTGTATGTCTATTGCAAGAGAGGAAGAAAGAGTGTTGAACAAGTTGTGGTTTTAGAGAAATTTTCTAACCCCAAACCATAACAGGGGGTCATGTATTTATAGAAAAATGCCTTCTGACCTTGAAAATATTTGTAATGAGACATCTAGTGCAAGGTATGGGCATGGGGACAACTGGCAGCTGTCAAAATATCGATTACGCTAAACATGGTCAGCCGGCCATGGAGAGGGACAGCCGGCCAACCAAAAATGGTCTGCCGGCCACTTATTGATCAACAGGTCTCTAAGTGGTCAGGTTAGAAAAAAAATAGGTTTGGTTCAAAGAAGGTGGAAGGTTGAGGTTTTAAAGCTTGAAACTGAAGCCTTTTGCTGAAAAAATTGAACGATTTGTATAGCATAACAATTCATCATTGAGTGTTCAGCGTGAGGCGGCCAAGTCTTAAGGGGGGTCAAAATGGGGTGTCTACACTCTAAAATACGGGACATAAATGGCAATGAGTATATCGATTATGTTGGTTCGTGGGGGCCAGCCATCATTGGTCATGCAAATGATAAGGTTCTATTCCTACTCCTATTCCCTAATTTTATTTTGGCATTTGAAAATCTAAGATATTGTTCATATAGAGGCAATTTGGATATCCAGCACTTGAAGTATCACAAAGTTAGGGGTTACATATATTTTTTGCTCTACTGTTTTTTGTACTTTTTGTGCTTCCATTTCTTTAGTGAAGAGGATTTGGTGTATTATGATTTCTTTCATAGAAGTTGGTGCATTTTACAATGACACTTTAGACTTACCATTTGACAAAGGGAACACCCTCTTAAATAAGATCATTAATTGCAATAATTACTTTTTGTTACACCTTAAGGATATGATTTCAATGAGATAAAGCTTTTCATTGGTTTATATTGATTGAAAAATCCCTTCATCAAAAATAGGGTTGGCAAAGTTAGCAGCCGTTTTCCCTACAGAGGAAAAAAAATAAAAGAGAAAATGTCTTGGAGTTCTCACAAACAATTGATGTGAATTACATTGTGTTATGACTTTAAATACAAATATTCTTGGACAAATTTTTATCTGGCAGGTACTTGCAGCTTTGGTTGAAACAATGAAGAAGGGAACCGGCTTTGGTGCTCGATGTCTTCTAGAAAATGATCTGGAAGAGATGGTCATCTTGGTTGTTCCAAGTATAGAAATGGTCTAGCTTGCCAACTCAGGCATAGAATCATACATAGGTGTTATTCGCTTGGCTCGTGCTTTCATTAGCCGTGAGAAGATCATCAAGTTCGAGGGTTGCTACCATAGCCATGCAGATCTATTTCTTGTCAAGAAAGGCAGTGGGGTGGCCACCCTAGGGCTCCCTGGTTCATTCGATGTTCCCAAAGGAGCCACCTACAAAACCCTAACATCCCCTTTTAATGATATCTCAACTGTTAAAAATCTATTCAACATGAACACAGGAGAGATCACTGCAGTTATACTTGAACCCGTGGTTGGGAACTCGGGCTTCATCACTCCTAAACCTGGTTTCCTTGAGGACTTTCAAAAAATCACCAAAGAAAATGATGCTCTTCTGATATTTGATGAAATTATGACCAGGTTTCGCTTGTCTTATGGTGGGGCTCAGGAATATTTTGGAATAACTCCAGATTTAACCACTCTTGGAAAGATCATTAGTGGTGGCTTGCAGGTCGGTGCATACGGAGAAAGGAAAGAGATTATGGAGATGGTTGCACCAACGAGACCTATGTACCAAGCCGACACTCTAAGTGGAAACCCATTGACAATGACTGTAGGAATTCACACTCTTAAGCTATTGAAAAAGCCAGAAAGTTATGAGTACTTAAATATGATCACGAGTGAGCTCATTCAAGGCATTGTTGATGTTGGAAAGAGAGCCGGGCATGCGTCTTGTTGTGGGTATATATATGAGCGGGATGTTTGGATTTTTCTTCACAGAAGGGCCGGTTTATGAATTTGAGGATGCGAAGAAGAGTCACACTGCAAAGTTTGCGAAGTTTTACAGAGGCATGCTTGAGGAAGGCGTTTACTTTGTGCCTTCACAGTTTGGGGCTGGGTTTACTAGCTTCGCTCATACCTTAGAGGATGTTAAATAGACAATAGAAGCAGTTGAAAAGGTTTTTCGGCAACTTTAAAGCCATGGTCTCCCCTTCATCAAGATTTTTCTTTTTTTGTAGGCAATTGGCACGTTTTTTTTTCTTCTTCAAGGTTTTTCATTGATTGAATAATTGTTTGTAATTTAACTCTAAAACATTTTGTACGAATGTTCATTGTGGAATGTATCACCCACTATAAATTGAATGGCCTATTAGCATTGAGTGAGATTTTTCCCAATTCAATGTTTGCTATGTGTGGTTGGTACATTACATTGATAAGGTCAGCTACAGAGAGATGCAATGTGATTAAGATCTTCGACGATTGTGCTACCTTTGACCCTATGATGCCAGGACTTGGTGACCTTTGATTAAAACCTTTGACATTAGGGTGACGATGGTGCTACCCTTGGCCTAACTTGGTGACCTTTGATTGACACGCTAATGGTGGCCAATTGATTGTCGAGACTTGGTGATCTTTGATTGATATACAAATGGTGACACCAATCAATTAAAGCTTAGTGGTTGAATCTTGTTAGATTTGTGCCAAACTCTGAAGCTAGGAACAATGTCAAGGGAAGGTTTTTTTTTTTTTTTTTTTCCTTTTACAAGCTACACACACGGAAGGAATTTATTTTTTCAATAAGCACTAGACAATGATGGACTCAAACCAGAACACTACTGATAAGATATCAGTTATATCAGACAAGGATGGAGATGCACTCACAGGATCACATACATCACAGCATCAGACTATAGTTAGTTAGAGTTTGTTAGTATGGTTGTTAGAGTGTATGCATGTATAAGAGTTAGTTGTAATTGAGTTAGTTGTAACTATTCTGAGGGTGTATATATACACCATGTAAATGTGATTATAGAGTATTGAAAAGATGTATTGAATAAACAAGTATTTCTTCATGGTATCAGAGCCTTGAGCTCCTCCGAGCACAGAAATCCATGGCTGCTTCAGCTCCTGGTTCTACAATTCCTCCAGATCTTTTTTTGCTTTTTTCCAATCTATCCTCCTTTGTTATGGTTAAACTTGATGCATCAAATTTTGTGATTTGGAAATCACAATGGCAGAAAATTCTGAGAGCTACAGAACTTCTTGAATATGTTGATGATCCAAGTTCATGTCCACCATTAACTGTTCTTGATGATTCAGGTAAGAGTGTTTCCAATCCTGATTGAGTGAAATGGAATCGTGTTGATGCACATCTGTTGAGTTGCATGGCTGCCACTCTTTCTTCATCAATCTACTCTACGGTTTTACACTGTAATCATTGTTCTGAAGTATGGTTTGCTTTGCATAAGCGTCACACTTCATTTTCTCGATCTCATGTTCATCAATTGAAGAACCAATTGAACAGTATCTCTAAGAAAAATGATTCAGTGACTGTATATCTTGCAAAAATTAGAGAAATAATTTTTCAGTTAGCTCTTGTTTTGGTGTTGCTTGAAGATGATTTTTAGTGTTGATAACTCTAAATGGACTACCAGATGAGTATGATGCATTCGCTACTTTTATTCGAGCCAGATTTGGTTTTATTACTATGGAAGAAGTATCTTCTCTTCTTTGTTCTGAAGAAATCCATATGGAAGCTAAACTTAAGAAGGCTTCTTCTGATCCAACAATTGCCTTCTCCTCCATTAAAGGCAACTCTTCATCTCATGGTTTTGGTTACAGAAGAGGCATATTTCAGTCTCGAGGCAATAGAGGTGGACGATTTCAGTCTAGAGGCTATCATTATAATGGTAGAGGTGGTGCTACTCGCGGACGAGGCAGATCTTCTTCTTCTCAATCCCAATGCCAAATCTGTGGAGGTTTTGGTCACATAGCCATTGATTGTTGGTATAGAATGGATTCTCAATTCCATTCTTCATTTGGTTCCTCCTCATAACACTCCAAAGCATTTGTGGCTTCTTCCAATGCTTCGGTAACTTATTCATCTTCTGCACCAATGCCTTGGTATCTTGATTCTGTAGCCACTGATCATATTACCAATGATATGAGTAATTTGAGTTGTTACCAACCCTACCAAGGTTCTGATCAAATTACTATTGGCAATGGTAATTCTATACCAATTCAACACACAGGTAAAGGGCTTTTACCTACTCCTCATCATTCTTTGAAATTAAACACTATTCTCCACACGTCTTCTATTTCTTCAAATCTGCTTTCTGTTCACAAATTAGCTAGAGGTAACAATTGTTTTATTACATTTGATGATGCTAACTTTGTGATTCAGGACAAGCATTCGAAGAGAGTTCTTAACAAAGGAACTAATATCAATGGTCTCTACCATTTTCTTCCATCTTCATCTTCTGCAACTTGTTTTTCACAAGCTCATCTTAGTTCTAAGAATTCCTCTGCATCTGCTACTGAGGACATTTGGCATAATAGGCTTGGTCATCCAAGTTTATTGAAATTTTCTCATCTCAAGAAGCATTTGTCTTTTGTTTCTAATAAAGTTTCAACTAAGACAGTCTTTTCAAATTGTGTTGATTGCTGTGTTGCTAAAAGCCATCGGCTTCCATTTCATTTGTCTAATTCTACTAGCAATCAACCTCTTTCCTTAATTCATAGTGATGTATAGGGGCCTTTTCAGTCTCCTTCTTCTTACAAATTTTATGTGCTTTTTGTGGATGATTTTTCTATATTCACTTGGATTTATCCTTTATCTTCTAAGAGTGAAGTTTATTCCAAATTCATTGAGTTCATATGTGGAAAAACAATTTTAGACTTCTTTACAAGTTCTTAGAACAAATGGTGGAACTGAATTTTTTAATAACAAAATGGCTTATTTTCTTGCTTCAGAGGGCATTGTTCATCAGCATTCTTGTCCTTACACACCATCTCAAAATGGTGTTGCAGAAAGAAAGCATAGGAATATAATTGATACCACTATTGCTTTGTTACATCATGCTTCTATGCCTATTAAGTACTGGTTTGATGCCATTGCTGTGGCTACCTTTTTAATCAACAGGTTGCCTTCATCTCAGCTTGCTCATAAATCTCCTTTTGAGTTGTTGTTCCATTCCATTCCTGATTACTCTCAACTCAGGGTTTTTAGATGTCAATGTTTCCCTTGGCTGAAACCTTATGTAACTCATAAGCTTCAACCTAGATCTATGTCTTGTGTCTTCTTAGGTTATCATCCATTTGCCAAAGGATACAGGTGTTTAGACCCTCTTACAGGTTGTGTGTTTTTATGTAGGCATGTTCACTTTAATGAATCTTGTTTTCCTTTTCATACTCTTTCTCAGCCTGTACCTAAGTCTTCTTCTTTTTCTTCTTTACATCAGTTTTTTTGGTCTTCTCCTACTCTGTCTTCTAAGTAGCTCACCCTACTAATCCAACCCATCTACTACTCGCCACATAAAACTGCTTTCTCGCTTTTGTTTTAGCCAGGCAATCGCCATCCTCCTAGAACCTCTGCTTCTCCTCCCAGAACCTCTGCTTCTCCTCCCGAATCGCTCAGAGCTCAAAGACTATCGCTTCTCCTCTGCAGCCCAAAACTGCTACTTCTCCTCTGTAGCCCAGCACTGCTGCTTCTCCTCTGCTGCCATCCAGGTCTGCACTGCCTCAGTTTGTGTTTTGCTCCTCTTTTTTTTTATTACAGACAGCTTGCCTGACCTAGTGTTGACCAAATTTAGCTCTCTTTTTTCCATCTCTTCGTCTGGCCACAGGTTTCTTCTGTCCCCCTGCAGCAGCCTATCCCTATCTAGTCCATTGCCATTCATCTCCCTTTACATCCTCCACTTAAAACCTTCAATTCTCATCCTATGATCACTCGGTCTAAAGTTTCTTTTTCAGCCTTCACACCAGCCTTAAAGCTACTTCTTCTCTTGCCTTTGAAGATACTGAACCACCCTCCTATAAAGAGGCTCTTATATCACCTATTTGGCTTCAAGCTATGCAAGAGGAAATGAATGCCTTGCATGCTTAACATACTTGGTCTCTTGTTTCTCTTCCTTTTTAGAAACAAGCCATCGACTGTAAATGGGTATTTAAAGTTAAGAGAAATTCAGATGGTAGTATTGCCAGACACAAAGCTAGATTGGTGGCTAAGGGTTATCTTCAACAACATGGTATTGATTTTCAAGAGACTTTCAGTCCTGTTGCCAAACAACCTACTATTCGCATTCTCTTGTGTCTTGCTCTTCATAATCATTGGCCTTTGAAATATCTCAAATGCTTTTCTTCATGGTTTGCTTGAAGAAGAGGTGTTTATGATTCAGCCTCCTGGTTTTGTGTGTTCTTCTTCTCCAACTCATGTTTGTAAGCTTCATAAAGCTTTGTATGGCCTCAAGCAGGCCCCTCGGGCTTGGTATTCCACTTTTCCACCTTTCTTTTATCTCAGGGATTTTTTAACAGTAAATGTGATTCTTCTTTATTCATTCAGAAGACTCCTACCACTATAGTTATTCTTCTGGTTTATGTGGATGACATTTTGCTCACTGGTAGTGATTCTTCTTATCTTCAATCCCTTATTACCAAGATGCATCAAGCTTTTTCCATGAAAGAATTAGGGGATATCTCCTATTTTCTTGGTATTTCTATCCAAGGTTCTCCATCTTCTGGCTATTTTTTATCTCAGCACAAATATGCTCAAGACATTCTCACTAAGGCTGGTTTATCTGATTGCAAACCATGTTCTTCTCCTATTGTTGTTAAACCTACTTCTCAGCCTCATTCTGCAGACCCTTGTTCTCATCCCACACTCTATCGCAGTTTGGTGGGTGCTTTGCAATATCTTACTATTACTAGGCCGGATTTATCTCTTGCTATCAATCAATGTTGCCAACATATGCATGCCCCTACCATTGGTCATTTCTCTGCTGTTAAGTGGCTTCTTCACTTTGTCAAAGGTACACTTCATCATGGTTTACAATTTTCTCCTAGCACCTTTGATGTTCATGCCTTTTCTGACTCCAATTGGGCCGGGGATGTTCTTGACCGAAAGTCTACCTCTGGTTATTGTATTTTCTTGGGTTCCAACCTTATTTCTTGGTCTACCAAGAAACAAGCTACTGTTTCTCGAAGTTCTACTGAGGTTGAATACCGAGCCCTTGCTCACACCACTGTTGAGCTCACCTGGATACTTATGCTGCTACATGATCTTGGCATTACACTTCCTACTCTTCCTATCCTCTGGTGTGATAATGTCTCTGCAACTGTTCTAGCATCTAACCCGGTGTTTCATTCTCGGTCAAAGCATATAGAAGTTGATTGTCACTTCATTCGTGACAAAGTTCTTGCTAAACAGTTGCATGCGCAATACATTCTTACCATAGAGCAGTTGGCTGATATCTTCACTAAACCCTTGTCTATTGGACGTTTCTCTTATCTCAAATCCAAGCTCATGGAGTTTAGTCACCCCATCAGCTTGCCAGGGCCTGATAAGATATCAGTTATATCAGACAAGGATAAAGATGCACTCACAGGATCACATACATCACAACATCAGACTATAGTCAGTTAGAGTTTGTTAGTATGGTTGTTAGAGTGTATGCGTTTATAAGAGTTAGTTGTAACTGTTCTGAAGGTGTATATATACACCATGTAAATGTGATTACAGAGTATTGAAAAGATGTATTGAATAAACAAGTATTTCTTCAACTACACTTACTAAAATAACACCTTATCTACAAAAATCTATTCACTTTTTCAACAATAAAATCTTTTCTTTAATTGAATTGTTTTTCTTATAAAAAATATCATAAATACTTTTCGTACTAATTGATGTGCCATACAATAATCACTACAACAAAATTAGATTTTTATGGCTTCACATCAACGACATACAGTAAATGCAAGCTGTGGTTTTTCACTTTTACAACTTGCACTTTTTACATGTCGTAAATAATTTTCCAACCACGACGTGTCTATTGCGTAGGTCGTGAATGCTAATAGTGATGATTTTTTTACAGCTTGCAATGTTAGCTGTAAATAAAAAGGCTTTTTATAACGTACATATGACATGCCGTTAATATATCAACTAATACATCAACTATACACGACATATATAAATTAGTTGTTAAAAATATTGAACATTTCACCACGCACATAAAGCCAACCGTTAAAAATTGCACATTTCACAACGCACAAAAAGTCAGTCATTTAAAATATTGCACTTTTCACGACATGCAATTCTTGTCATGAAAGGTACAATTGAAAAAAAAGTAACGCCAAAATGAAAATTTCAAGTGCCAAACACCAAAAAATAAAAAATAAAAAAAGAAAGAAAAGAAAAAGAAACAATCAAAAGCTCCAACTCTTCAGCCCCAACATCAATTTTACACATACATACGCAGTATCTATTAAAACAATCTGGGGAATTTGGCTTCTCGTCTCCACTTTCGAAAATTGGGAAATTTGGACTCCTTTCTCTTTCGAAAAATCTGGGGAATTTGGCTTATCTTCTCCTCTCTCCTTCCATCACCACCGCCGACGAGCTTGGCTTCTCGTCATCACTAGCTTCTCCATAATAATTGGTATGCATTTCCTCCTGTTTCTCCCTCTCAGTAAAAACCCTAACATTTATTTATTTATTTATTTATTTTGATTTTGTTGGTGTTTATGTGTTAGAGAGATTGGTTGGGGATAAAGAAGTCATAAAGGTTGTGGAAAATAAAATCATTGTGGTAGAAGAAAAATAAAAGATTTTAGCCATGCCAGCATGGGAATCCTGGCTCCACCATCACTTATGTGATGCAAATTAACAATAAATTGGCAAAAAAATAAAAAATAAAATGAAATAAAATTGAATGTGGACAATGATCTCATGGTATTTTTTGTTACAAGATTCATGTTAGATCAAAATCTAGATTCTATGTACTTTTCACTTTTGCTCTTCTACATGATATGATCAAGATTTCAATGTAGATTTTCATTTCATAAGAGAAGGGATAGGGTTAGAACTCAAAATACAAGAATAAAGAAAGAGTTCGTGAGAAGAACACGAACAAGTTTTATTGGTGGCCCCATTTAAATTTTTAAAAAATAAAAAATAAAAATCTGTGATAAATCTTTTTGAGAAGCCAAGTTAGTAAAGGGTCCCACTAAGATTATTTTTAAGCCGGAAAGTAGATTATTTTTTGAATGTAACAAAAAATAAATTTGACATTAAAGTTAGACATGAATACGAAGATACCCTTTAGTGGACTAACTTTTTTGTAATATTGAAAAAAAAAATGTCGTGTAAAAAAAACAAACATTTTATTGACTTAGTAAAAAGATTAAAAAAAAGTAAACATTTTATTGGGACGTATTGTTTATTAGGGTTATTTTAATTTAAAAAGTAAAATAATTCTAAAAATTGACTAAGATTTAAAATTTATATTTGGTATCTAAAATTAGAATAAGATAATAACTACTTAATAACTACTCAATTCTTCGATAAGTTAAGTTGAATTTGTTTTTTCAAAAAAAGTAACGTGCTCAAAAAATTGCATAGAAATTGATTGTTTATATTTTAAGCAAGCACAAACAATTTGAAATTGAAAATAAATTTGAATCACATATTAAATGTTTTTATTTTATTTCTTTAATGCATTTGTTTTTGGAAAAGATACCCCTCTGAGTACGTTGAGAAAATTATTACACATATATGGAAAAATTTATAATTTTAATTATTAATATTGATAAAATTTACTATTAATTTGTAATAATTTTTTAACCCATCATTTGTAAGTTGAAAAAATCAGTACACATATATTAAAAAGCCTTACAATTTTAATTATTAATATTGATAAAATTTATGATTAATCTGTAATTATTTTTGAACTTTTAAACTGATTTGAATTTTGTTTTTGTTTTTGATGTTGTTTGCACAAATTATTTATTGTTTTTAAGTGAAAAGAATGAATGGGGCAATTGAAAAGCATCCATCAGCTGGAATGCAAATTGTCTTGGTAGTCGAATCTACACGTCTTTATTATCTACACGTCCTTATATGTATACACACGTATCGATGAAAATTGATGGATGATAGCAGAAATTGAATGGTTCCAATTACAGAGAAATAAGACGTATGAAATATTGGCTATGTTTCGCATTCTCTTCTTGAATTAAAATAGTTATAAGAAGATAAAATAAGTTAAAAGTTAAGATAAAATGTCATATTTAAATTATAATTATTTTATTTATTTTTCATAAAAGTTAAGAAAGTTAAAAAAATCCATTCTAAACGAGTCTTTTTAATTTCATGTTAAAATAATCACAAAATCAACTCACATCCTAAACAAAAGCAAAGTATATACGATTTAACTAAGTGCCTATATTGATGGAGGAGGAATGATAAAATTCATTATGCGTAACAAAGATAATAAAGTTTGGAGTTTTATATAAAAAAAACAACAAAGTGTGTAAGTGTAAGGTGTAAGTGTGTGTAAGTGTAAGAAGTGGAAGGTATAAATAAAATAATGTATAAGTTGCACCCATGTGCACCTTACACAAAAAGTAAGGTAAAAAAAAAAGGTAAAGTGTAAGGTGAAGTAGTGAAAAAAAAAAGGTAAGGTGTAAGTTCTTGTATATAGCATTACCATAAAGTTTGGATATATTAACTTAGAGTACTTCTATCAAATACTTCAAATTTGACGTGGCACGCCAACAATCATATTTTGACATTAAAGTATCAACTCTACCCAGTATGTCAATAGCTGATGTGGCTTTTGATATTACTCCTTCGTGCCAATTTTGACTTGAAGATTCCTTGATTTTTTTTTTCTCCCCTTCTTGTCTTCAATTAAAAGAGTTTAAATTTTAAAATTAATATAATAATAGACTTTACATATCAATAGCCTATGTCAAATTGAGATATGCCAATTTGCCACCTAAACTTTCAAAAAAAACTTGACATACCAAATTTTAAAGGTTTGAATGAAGATGCTCTTAACCATTTTATAATGCTGTTACACTCACTGAAATCTTAATTCAAAAATACATATACACCTTTGTTACATATACCTTTACTAAATTACTAATTTTTTACCAATTACACACGGATGTACATCCCACATCCATGTGTGATCATACTCGTGTGTAGTTAACAAAATAAAAATAAAAATAAAAATAAATAATTAAGTAAGATTCGCTATCATTTTTTAGAAATATTGGAGACTCTTAAAATGCCTCCATTAATTTGACTGATAATGAGATAAAAAAAAAAAAAAAAAAAAATCATAAAAGACTCAATTTCATTACCACAGCATTGTGAGTAAATTTGAAGATTTAAATTGTGAGTATTTATGGCATTTCTAATCATTTCCATACAACAAATACTTCTAAAATTTCACTTTGGGTGCTTTGCCGACTTCGCATAAGACCGGGTGAAGTATGATTGGCCTTTTACTCTATGCTTTAGCCTCGGTCTGACAACTTAGCTCTCCAACTTCTTTAAAAACCCCTTACAACAAATATAATTGCACAATAAAAATATAAGATATCCCACAATACATTCTCTGTTTTGAAAACAATGTGAAAAAAATTCTTTAGTCAACATCTCACGAAACATCACAAGAGTTTAGAATTTTGTCAAAAGGGTTCATAGAATGATATGATATAAAACATAAGTCCACACTTCTTCACTACCCCTTTTAATCTTGAAAAACTTCTATCCTACTCTCCAATTCTTGTTTATTAAGAGGAATATTCACTCTTCAACATTGTCAACAAATTTGGATGATCTGTAATACACTTTTTATAATATAATTGGTATTGTTTTAAAATAAAAGAGTAAAATAAAAAAAATAACATCGTCTTGATGTTTGCACCCACGTTCGAATGAAGATACCAAACTAATTTTTTTTTTTTTTAAATTTTAATCTCAACCTTTAATTTTTCAATTTTTTTTTAATTTTATATTTTATTTTAAAATATGATACGTTATCATTCAAAACACTACGAATTCCACTATAAAAAGTGCATCAAGAGAATACAAATTCAAAAACAATAGGCACAATAGCACTACTAGACATTGTTACGGTGGACTTACCATCTTCACATCAAGTTCTACTTTACTTTCCAGTCATTCAATCACTAGAGAAAAAAAGAAAAGAAAAAAAAAAAAAAAAAAAAATGAAGAATCTCACAAATTTTCAAATCATTTTTGGATTTTTGGCAGAGCCAAAGCTTTGTTTGACTTTGGTTAATGGATTACAGTACTCTGGCCCTTAGAGCCCAAAATGGGTAGAGCCACTAGAACAAATGAAGAGCCTCTACCAAATTTGCTGAGTTGAGAAGAGAAAGGTTAGAGCAAATGGATTGGCTTCACTATAATAGAAATGTCACATTTTGCTTTACTTGGTTTCTATTTTGACTCTTCCTATATGCAGCTAATGTACATATGACAAGTTGGGTTTAGCATGCTTTTCCAATACCCAACAAGACCCAACTCTTTTTTCTTTTTTCCCTTTTTTTTAAAATTTTTTTTTATATATAATTATTTTTAATTTTACTAGAAATCTCATTAAGATAAAATCACATTTGACCGACATTGTAAACTTCAAACACTCAATCAACTTAAATCACTTATATCAATTAAAGTAAATGTAAAGAAAACTTCAAACATTCACAATCAACTTAAATCACTTATATCAATTAAAGTAAATAAAAAAATCAAGAGAAATCAAACAAGATATTTAAAGATAATTTCAAGACCAGTAATTAGGGTTGGTTTGGGAAAAAAAAAAAAAAAAAAAAAAATCTACTATCCTTATCATCCATCATCATCTTTTTTTTAAATCATATCACCTCTCTAACACATCACATCAAACTCAACCCAAACCCAAACCCATATAAGTCAATAAATTAAAAAATACACTTTTTTAAAACATCCCAAACCAACCCTTAATGCTAGAAACACTAACAAATATACGAACAAAGAAAACTTATACACAAATCTCCCCTTTTGGCATGGGAGTAGACATCTAAGCAACTCCAATGCTACTGTTCATTTTTCATTAGCTAAAGTACGATTTTTTTTTATTATTTTACCTAATTAATTAATTTTTTAATCTATGTGCTTCAACGCTATTATTTATTTTATATATTTATCCACACAAATTAGTTAAAAAAAACATTCTTGAGCTCTTCAAATGTAACTAGCATGAAATATTGTTGTTAAAATAACTATTGTAGTAGCTAACCCATTGGAGAAAGTAAAAAATGATGAAACTAGTTATAGTAACTATCATGTTTCTTTTAAAGAGTTCATTGAGCAACTTCAAGCCCTTGATTTCATTCCAATCCTCTCGATTCAAGGCAATGGACTCTCAGTCCTGCTTTTATTCCCTCGACCGGCTCCACTCAAGTTATTAGTTACTTATTTTTAGGCATTTTATGTTATACCCACAAAGGTGTGTGTGTGTAAATTAAATGTATAAATTAAATAAACAATAGAATAAAATAATTCAGAAAATAATTATATAAATTATTTTCCGAATTAAATGCTTATAAAAAATAATGTTGAGGCTTGTGTTGGACACAATCTCCTTAAAGTAGATTTCGCCCTCGCTCCGGTGCTTTGAGTTTACCGGCGTCTACTTCCCAAGATGCAACGACTATCACTTGAATTTTGCAGCACTACAAAGCCCAAGTCTTGCGAACCAAAATTATGTTGTAACTCTTTCTTTTCCTTCCTAAAATTAAATGCAGGAAAAATGCAGAAAGACAAGAGGACGACTTGAAAGAGAAATGAAGAAATGCTCTAAAAAAACTTAATTGAAAGAATTGCTGGATGGCCAACTATTTATAGAAGTGGAAGTGGCTTTTCCGAACAGGTGCTAACAGATATGAACCTGTTCAAACAGATTCAATGACCAAAAAACCCGACTTGTTTGGACTGTTTGAACACATCTGTTCGGACTGTTTGAACAGATACAGATTTGTCCGATTTTGGTATGAACAGGTATGAACCTGTTCGGGTTAGAAACTGTTTGGGTGGAAAAAATCTGGACCAATTTTCTTTCGAATTTTGAAATCAAAATTTAAAAAAAAATAATAATAAAATACAAAAGTTTTTGGTCCAAAAAAGATAAGTAATGGGCTGGATAAGCCTAACCCAATCTCACACCATGCACCCGTGCCCAAGCTCAGGCCTAGGCCCAGCCAACACACCCGACCGACTGATCGGACGGTCGGCGGCAGCGCATGTGGTTTTAATTTTGGGTCCAATAGGTCTAGCCCACTTCACCCATAACCTCACCCTTCCACAAACTTGGGTACCCCTTGGGGCCTATCCCAAGTATCCAAAGCTAAGGTTTATAAACCCAAACAATTCCTCAAGCCTTTCCAATGTGGGACAAGCACATTTCACAAATGTGTGACAAGCACATTTCACAAATGTGTAGTAAACCCACCAAAATACATTTCCATGAATCCAAAAATGCATGTTGAATTCTCATTCATCCAGAAATGATTTGAGCAACCAAATATACGGTTTTATTCACTATGTAAGCCAAGACTATAGACCACACATAATGTATCCTCAGATTCAGTTTGGTTCTTACGGTTGTGTTCATTTTGGCCCTGAACAACGCTTGGTAATTCATGAGTGCTCTAGAGAATTTAGCCTTCTCAATTCTCATAGAACTGGCCCAGTTTACACTCATATAGGTGGCTTCTATCCTGCTATACCCCACTTAAATGTCCAAGCTATAAGAATCATTAAAAACAAAGCTTATCCTACTAATGCTGCATGTATCACTCTTCTTATCATAGAAATGGGTAGGAGTAAATCTCCTTAGTGATACATGAAGTCATCCATAATTCGGTTGTCCCTTTGAACCTAGATCTTTGTATCTCCAGTCAACTAGGTTGGGTAGCCATTATGGCGACTTTTAAGTAATAGGCTTTAATCCCATTCCCCTTGATAAATGGTACACTTGCTCTCTGGCTAGCCCTTTAGTCAATGGATCCGCAATATTCTTCTTTGATTTTACATATTCTATGGAAATTATTCCATGTGAGAGCAAATGTCTAATGGTATTATGTCTTCGACGAATGTGTCGAGACTTACCGTTATATATATGATTCTGTGCCTGTCCTATTGCTGCTTTACTATCACAGTGTATGCATATAGTTGGCATAGGTTTAGGCCACATTGGAATGTCTTCTAAGAAATTACGAAGCCATTCTGCTTCTTCTCCTGTTTTATCTAATATGATAAACTCAGATTTCATTGTTAACCTTGCTATGCATGTCTGCTTGAAGGATTTCCAAGAGACTGCAGCACCTCCCAGGGTAAAGACATATCCACTAGTGGATTTTGAGTCGTTAGTATCCGATATCCAATTTGCATCACTGTACCCCTTGAGTACTGCTGGATATTTGGTATAATGGAAGCCATAATTCTGGGTATGTCTTAGATACCTAAATACCCTAATTATTGTTTTCCAATGATCGGACCTTGGATTACTTGTGTACCTACTCAACTTACTTACAACATAGGCTAAATCTGGCCTAGTGCAATTCATTAAGTACATCAAGCTTCCAATTATTCGAGAGTACTCTAATTGTGATATGCTTGCACTTGTATTTTTTGACAAATGAAGACTAATGTCAACAGGTGTTTTAGTAGGACGGTTGTCATGCTTTCCAAATTTCTTCAGAATCTTCTCAACATGGTGAGACTGAGACATAGCATATCCTTCAGATGTTCTAGTAATTTTTATTCCTAGAATTACATCTGCTGCTCCCAAATCTTTCATGTCAAACTTTTTGTTCAATATTTTCTTTGTGGATTTAATCATGTCATTATCGCTTCCAATAATGAGCATGTCATCCACATAAAGACAAACCATGACATAGCCTTTGTTTGTTCTTTCAACATAGATGCATTTGTCACATTCGTTTATTTTAAAATCATTCGAAAGCATAGCTTGATCAAATTTTTCATGCAATTGTTTCAGAGCTTGTTTTAATCCATAAAGGGATTTGACAAGTTTACAAACCTTTTTCTCTTGGTCGGGAACTTGAAACCCAAGGCCTTCATTCTGTTTGTATCCCTTAATAACAAGCCTAGCCTTGTATTTATCTATTGAACCATCTGTTTTTATTTTTTTCTTAAATATCCACTTATATCCAAGAGGTTTACACCCTGGTGGAAGATCTACTAGTTCCCAAGTATGGTTTTGTAGTATTGATTCAATCTCACTATTCACAGCCTCTCTCCACAATGGAGCTTCAGGACTTGACATTGCTTCCTTGAAATTTTGAGGCTCATTTTCTAACAGGTATGTCAGAAAATCTGGACCAAATGATTTAGAGATCCTAGTCCTCTTGCTACGTGTAGGTTCATTTGATTCATTATCATTGTGGTCTTCACTGCTACCTATAGCAGTATCAAAAGTTCTTTTATTTGAACTTATCTCTTCAGTTTCCTTGCAAGGAAAAATGTGTTCAAAAAACGGTGCATTCATTGACTTAATAATAGTGTTTACATGCATATCAGGATTTTTAGATCTATGAACTAAAAATTTATATGCACTATTATTATTTATATAACCAATGAACACACAATCAACAGTTTTTGGTCCTATCTTAGTCGTTTTGGGACTAGGGACTACAACCTTCGCCAAACACCCCCACACTTTGAGGTAATTATAAGTAGGTCGTCGATCTTTCCATAATTCATAAGGTGTTTGATTGAGTTTCTTGTGGAGTACCCTATTAAGGATAAAGTTAGCAAACAAAATTGCCTCCCATCACAAGTTCTGAGGTAGCCCTGAACTAATCAACATGGCATTCATCATCTCTTTAAGAGTTCGATTCTTACTCTCAGTAACTCCATTTGACTGAGGAGAATAGGATGCAGTGGTTTGGTGAATGATACCATGTTCAGAACAAAATTCTTCTAATGGTGCATCATACTCACCAGCTCTATCACTCCTTACTATCTTAATAGTTTTGCCAAGTTGATTTTCAACCTCAAGTTTATATTGCCTAAAAGCCTCTACGGCTTTATCTTTACGTCTCAATAAGTAAACATAGCAATATCGAGTGCAATCATCAATAAAAGTAATAAAGTACTTCTTACCTCCTCTAGTTTAAACACATTTTAAATCACAGATATCTGTGTGAATTAAACTTAGAGGTTGAGTACTTCTTTCAACTTTATTAAATGATGCCTTAGTGAGTTTTGTCTTAACACAAATCTCACATTTATGATTAGGATCAAATTTTAAGTTTGATAAACATTCTAAAGCAACAAGTATACGTAAAGAATTAAAATTAACATGTCCGAATCTACCATGTCATAAAAAAGAAGACTCAACAATATAAACAAAAGATGTGTTCTTATTATTAAAAGCCAAATTAGGTACAACAGTATTTACATTGAGCTTAAAAAGCCCATCACTCATGTAACCTCGCCCCACATACATTCCACTCTTGGAGAGTATAACTTTATCAGATTCAAAGACTAATTTAAACCCATTTTTGATCAAGAATGACCCAAAAATCAAATTCTTGTGAATCTTTGGTATATGGAGTATATTGTTAAGAGTGAGTTCTTTTCCTGAGGTCATTTTCAGCACAATCTTTCCTTGTCCTTCTACAGTTGATGTAGAGGAGTTTTCCATATAAAGTTGTTCCCCACTTTCCACCACTTTGTAGGTTGTGAACATCTTCTTATCTGCACAGATATGGCGGGTTGCTCCAGTATCTACCACTATTCCTTGGGATTGCCCACCAAATTTGCTTCAGAGACCACTGCAGCAAGATTGATGTTTGCCACTCTATCAGAAAGACAAAAATCCTTGGCTATGTTGGCTTGTGCTGGCTTTTTTCTTGAACTTCCTCCGTCCTTGCGAACGTGACAATCCTTAGCACGATGTCCATCTTTGCCGCACACAAAA
Organism: Camellia lanceoleosa; assembly: GCA_025200525.1. NCBI lineage: Eukaryota > Viridiplantae > Streptophyta > Magnoliopsida > Ericales > Theaceae > Camellia > Camellia lanceoleosa. The sequence continues at coordinate 119,713,299 of CM045759.1, read as the reverse complement.
CACTTGCCTTTGAACCTCTTGTTGAACTCGTTGTTGATCCCTTTGTTGATCTTACTAGTGGATCCTTGTTTGGGACCATTGCCATCATGCTTCCGCTTCTTGTTGTTGAACTTTGACCCTTGTCCATGTTCCACAACATTTGCTTTAGCCTGCATGACATGGTTTCCTGACTTCTTGTTAGAACCACGGTTGTGCTCTTTAATTCGGAGCCGCACTATCAGTTCCTCCAATTTCATCTCCTTGCGCTTATACTTTAGATAATTCTTGAATTCTTTCCAGGATGGTGGCAATTTTTCAATGATTGCCGTAACTTGAAATGATTCATTGAGAACCATCCCTTCCGCCTATATGTCACGGAGAATTAATTGGAGATCTTGAACCTGGCTAATAACCATCTTGGAATCCATCATTTTAAAATCCAAAAAACGGCTGATAATAAATTTCTTTGTACTGACATCCTCTGTCTTATACTTATGATCTAGAGATTTCTACAGTTCTTTAGCAGTGCTTTTGATACTATACACATTATACAGTGCATTATCCAACCCATTGCGGATATAATTCCGATATAGAAAGTCACCATGTTTCCATGCATCGACTGTAGCAACCACTTGCTGATCAGTTTCTTCCTTGTTCAGTCCCGGTGCCTTTTTATGAGTGAAGCGAGCCAAATTCAATGGCGTAAGATAAAACATCATTTTTTGTTGCCATTTTTTAAAATCATTTTCATTGAATTTTTCTAGCTTCTCTCCATGATTTACCGGTACTGCCGGAGTCATCTTTGGCACAACAAGTGTGGGGGTTTGAGTAATAACAGTCTCAGTATTGTTAATTTCAGTTGTCATAATTCTGGCGAAATAAAAATAATACACCATTCACAAATTTATATGAAAAAAAATTTACACACAAAATAAACAGAATAATATTTTTGTAACAAAATTCCAATCATAAACAGTATATTACTATTATGCTATCAAAGAAATCATTAAATAGTATATTACTACTATTTAATTTTTCGAAACAAAATATTTGTCTATCTATCGCAAAAATAAATAAAAATAAAAAAGAAATCTACTTTAAGATTGTTGTACCCACAAAGGTGTGTGTGTGTGTGTAAATTAAATGTATAAATTAAATAAACAATAGAATAAAATAATTCAGAAAATAATTATATAAATTATTTTCCGAATTAAATGCTTACAGAAAATAATATCGAGACTTGTGTTGGATACAATCTTCTTAAAGTAGATTTAAGCCCTCGCTTGATTAGCCGGTCTGCGTCTACTTCCTAGGATGCAACGACTATCACTTGAATTTTCCAACACTACAAAACCAAGCCTTGTGAACCACAATTATGTTGTAACTCTTTCTTTTCCTTCATAAAATTAAATGCAGAAAAAATGCAGAAAGACAAGAGGATGACTTGAAAGAGAAAGGAAGAAATGCTCTCAAAAAACTTAATTGAAAGAATTGCTGTATGGCCAACTATTTATAAAAGTGGAAGTGGCTTTTCCAAACAAGTGCTAATAGATATGAACCTGTTCGGACAAATTCAATAACCGAAAAACCTGACCTGTTTAGACTGTTTGAACAAATACAGATCTGTTCGGTTTTGGTATGAACATATATGAACCTGTTCGGGTGGAAAAAATCTGGACCAACTTTCTTTTGAATTTTGAAATCAAAATAAAATAAAATACAATAGTTTTTGGTCCAAAAAAGATAAGTAATGGGCTAGACAAGCCCAACCAAATCTCACACCACGTACCCACGCCTAGGCCCAGCACGCCCGATGACGGCGGCGCGTGCGTGGTTTTAATTTTGGGTTCAATAGGTCTAGCCCACTTCACTCATAACATCACCCTTTCACAAACTTGGGTACCCTTTGGGGCTCATCCCAAGTATCCAAAGCTAAGATTTATAAACCCAAACAATTCCTCAAGCCTTTCCAATGTGGGATAAGCACATTTCACAAATGTGTAGTAAACCCACCAAAATACATTTCTATGAATCTGAAAATGCTTGTTGAATTCTCATTCATCTAGAAATAGTTTTGAGCAACCAAATACACCGGTTTATTCACTATGAGGCATTAAACATGAATCCAATAAAAAACGTTAAAAATAATGCTCGGGTCCCACCTTAATTAATGCTCAAAGTTAGCAAAAAATAAGAATTTTTCAAAACCATTTTCCAACATTTTAGTTAATTTTACACACTTTTTAAGTTTTTAAGAGTATTTGTCTCCAACACACTACACATATGCTGCCTCTTAGAGCACAACTCCAACCATGATATTCATTTTTCACTTGCTAAAAGTAAAAAATGCAAATTTTATTTTAGCTAGTCATTTTACCTTGTCATTACTCCAAAGCTACTCTCTATCTAGCTCTCTATCCAAATAAATTATGATTAATAGTGTTTTATGGTATGCCACATTAGCGTTAAAGATAGAATATTTCTTAGAATTTGAATAGCCTTCAATAACTATTTTAATGTAAAGAGAAACAAAAGATGAAGTTAAATTAACATAGCATTTGGAGAGTCTGTTGGAGCATTATAAAATGAAAATTGCTAGTCATTTTACTTGATAAAGGTTGGTTTAGGAATAAGCTATTTTAGTAATTTTTTAATTTTTTGACTAAAATATAAGATGAAAAAAATTAATACGTTTGGGATATTTTTTATTTTTTATTTTTATAAAAAAAAAGTGCAAAAAATAGAGAGGAAAGAAAATATTTAATTTTTTTTAACATTTCTTTAATTTTTTGACTTTTTAGTGACTTTTTGAAGAGTCCATTAGAGTTTCTCTTAGTTAAAAGGTCTAACATTACTCACTTTTTTTTACTTCTAACATTTGATCCTTATAAAGTTATAATCCTTTCCCTTTATCTTTATTACTAATATGACATTCAAAAAAATAAATAGTGTTTAGATGAATAGCTAAAAATAAATAGTAATAATGTTGGAATAAAAACTTTAAAAGATAGATAAACAAAATAAAATGTATAATTTATGTAACTATTGAATAAACAAAATGTCTAATAGTATTAGAAATGCTCAGGTAGATTAACCTAGTAGCCACCCATCCTTTGCTAGTAACATGTAGCTAGTCAAAAGACACTAGCTATTCAAAGAATATTATAGAGGTGTTTGACATGTGCTAAAAAAACGACATGTCACTACAACAAAAATATACTTTAGTGGCACTACACTAGTGGCATTTTTTTAGAAAATGCCACAAAAAATGATATTTAGTGGCACGTTTTTGAAAAATGCCACAAAACGACAAACATAAAAGGCTCTAGTGACATTTCAATGAACAAGTGTCACAAAACTACAACAAAAACATACTTTAGTGGCACTACACTAGTGGCATATTTTTAGAAAATGCCACAAAAATGACATTTAGTGACACGTTTTTGTAAAATGCCACAAAACGACAAACATAAAAGGCTCTAGTGGCATTTCAATGAACAAGTGTCACAACACTACAACAAAAACATACTTTAGTGGCACTACACTAGTGGCATATTTTTAGAAAATGCCACAAAAATGACATTTAGTGACACGTTTTTGTAAAATGCCACAAAACGACAAACATAAAAGACTCTAGTGGCATTTCAATGAACAAGTGTCACAACACTACAACAAAAACATACTTTAGTGGCACTACACTAGTGGCATATTTTAAAAAAATGCCACAAAAATGATATTTAGTGGCACGTTTTTGAAAAATGCCACAAAAGGACAAACATAAAAGGCTCTAGTGACATTTCAATGAACAAGTATCACAACACTACAACAAAAACATATTTTAGTGACACCATACTAGTGGCATGTTCTTAAAAAATGTTACAAAAAGAATATTTTGTGGTATTTTTTAGAAAAATGTCATAGAGCCACAAACATACAAGGCTCTAGTGGCATTTCAATTAAAAAAAAGTGTCATTTCACTACAACAAAAATGTCACTACAACGATTTTACACTTTAGTGACACTACACTAATAGCATGTTTTTAGAAAATGCCACAAAAATAAAAATTGGCATTAAATGTTTTAGAAAAATGCCATAGAACCACAAAACATATAAGGCTCTAGTGGTATTTCAATAAAGAAATGTCACATCAATTTTATGGCATTTTATAAAATAATGACACAAAAATTATGTGACATTTACGATGCCACTAAACTTTAGTTGCAATGGCATTTTTTAAAAAATGTCAGAACACTAGGTAGGTGTAAATTACTTTTTATGGCACTTAGGTGAAAAGTATCATAAACAAATATTTTATAGCATTTTGAGAAATGCCGCTAAGCCAAAACTTTCCAAACTTATAATGACATTTTTGAAAAATAAAAATGCCAATATATTTTCTAAAATTTTAAAATAAATGATTAAAAATGAATGAATTAAACTCAATATATACTAGGAAAAAGCATATTCGGTGACTAAATTTAAAAAATTTTATAAGTTTCAACTACCAAAATTAGTTGCCAAAAGTAAAGCTTTTTGGCGACTAAACAATTTTAGTAGCCAAAGTCTACAATTGGCGACTAAAACTAAGTTGTTGATTATATGAGTTTTAGTGACTAAAACATTTTAGTAGCCCAAACTAAAGCTTTTGGCTACTAAAAAATTTAGTAGCCAAAAGTCTACAATTGGCGACTAAAAATAAGTTGATTATATGGGTTTGACTAAAAAATTTTAGTAGTCAAAAGTAAAGCTTTTTGGTGCCAAAAAAATTTTAGTAGCCAAAAGTTTACAATTGGCGACTAAAAAATAAGTTCGATTGCCAAAAGTGGTCATTTTTAGCGGAAGAACTAAAATCAATAAAATTTTTGTAGACCAAAATTTTGGTAGTTGAAAGTGCATCTTGACCAAATCCGATTTAAGTTTTAGCAACTAAAAAATAATTAGTAGCCAAAAGTATAGAATTGGCAACCAAAAAATATTTAAAAGTGATCTTTTTTATTTTGGTAGTAAATAGTTTATTTTACATAAATTATGTTCAATAAAATAATTATGTTTATACATATTACTATAGATGTATGTACTATATAAATAATATATGTTGCATATATAATCATGTGGTGCTATAGAGGTGTAGTGGGAAGAGTGTAGTGTATAAGGTTTATGGTGAGGTTGGCGGTTCGAGTCTAAGCGGATCAAATTGTTCTACAATGAATTATAAATCACGAATGACACTTGATAGCGTCACGAATAGTGCTTACCATGACATTAAAGTGTCACTGAAAGGTTTTAGTCTTGATGGTGTAATGACACTTATAAGTGTCACTAACTCTTTTTTTAATGGCACTTGATAGTGCCACAAATAATATCTACCATGACATTAAAATGTCATTGAAAGTTTTAGCCATGATGGACACTTGCAAGTATCATAGAAGTGGCACTTGTTCAAAATGCCACAAGACCAAAAAATGTCATTAGAAGAATAGTTTTGTGGCACTTTCAAATGTCACTAAACTAAGAAAATGTTGTAGTGTGTGCTAAAATAACAAGTACATTATCTTATTTGGGTCACAATTATCTTATTCGAGTCACATCATCTCTCTACCACATCACTTCAAATTCAATTCATATTTTACTCTTTTTTTTTTTTTTTAAGTCAAAAAATATACTTATTTAGATCATCACAAATATCCCTAATTCTCTCCTCCATCATATTCTTCATCTTCCTTCCTTTTTAACTTTTTCTTGCAAAATGTAAATTTAAAAATAATTACTATCTTCATCTTTTCTTACCAAATGCAAATTAAAAAAATAATAATAATTGCCTAAAATGATTGACTGAATAGAGAATACCTATCCAAATGAATGAAATCAAATAAAAAATTATACTTTTCTTGTGTACTTGTTGGCTACATATTTTGTAAAAGCTAATTGTAGCTTGACATGTGGTACATGAAGGGCAATTCAGAGAGTTAATACAAGTCTCCAGTCAAAGACAGACACGTGGCAGGTCATAATGGTTATAATAGATCTGCACAGCACTGGAATTGTTAGAAGGCGCAAGATGACGTGGCCCAATGGTTACTCACGAATTCAAATTCAAATCCAAGAGAGAAGCCTAATTGCAGGAATGGCGTAGTGGGACTGACTGTGAGAGAGCATGATCAGCAATCATGGAAGGACATTTCGACAGTTGGAAGCCCACTTCGACAGTTACCCTTAGAAAGTATAAATAACAAGGAAGGCCCAAATAGAAGGACCTAGACTCAGATCCAGAAACTAGTTTATTTACTTTATATTTCTTTCCAGTTTTACATTTCCAAGTTTTTACATTTTCAGCACTTCAATTTCTGTACTGTACTTCAATTCCTGTACTGTACTTCATTTCCTAGGAGTAATTTCAAGTAGTCGTTGCTGTAAACCTTTTCAAGCCTGGGTCATTTCATTTTAAGTTCATATTTATTTAATGAAATTCAGTTTCTAAATGTTATGTTCTGTACATGTTATTTCTTATAAATTTCTCCTAAAACAAGCCATTAGTGAAAGTCCTATTCATTGTAGCACTTGTACCCTTTTAAAACTTTTGGGAAGTGTATTTGAATCCCTTATTTATTTTGGAAATCTTTGGTGTTGTTGTATCTTGGTTTTGAAGGAGTACAAATCGATTTAAACTTGTTGGGATTGTTCGTTTATGCTTGTTTACATTGAAAAGTTGTTTGGGAACTTAAAAATCTTGTTCTGGGGTCAACACCAGTCTTCGTGGTGTCGACAACTGCCTTTTGTTGTTGGTCTCAAGGGTCGACACCAGTTTCGGAAGGGTTGACACCTTGCTTGTTGCACACTTTGCTTTTCTACCTAAAGGGTCGACCCCTCTGTCTGAAGGGTCGACACCTGCGTATAAAATTCAATTTTTTGGGTTGGTTTGGGCCTTACTTTTTGGGGGTTTTTGTCTTGTTCTTTTCATTTGAATTTGGAGCTATTGTTCTATTATTAAATTGCTACTATAAATAGTCTCTAAACACTTATTCATTTCATTTTTCCTTCTCTTTTCCTTGACCTCTCTCTTCTCTCTCTAAAACTTCACTTTTTCACCCAAGATCTTTAGATCTACTCACCTAGAGTGATCTTTTCACCTTAGTCCTTTGAGAAAGATTGTAGATCTCGTCAAGGGCTTTCTTTTGATCCAAATAGTTTGTGGTTTCCTCGCCGGTGATTTTTAGATTGTTTTCTCTTCGCTTCAAGAGGTAGGGATTTATTTGTTCCTTTCTAATACCTCGTCTATAGATAGATATATGGTAGATTTTATTGCATAAAAATCATATTCATTATGGATTTTCTTGAAAGCCATGAAAGGGGATCTAGGGTTTGATATTTGTGATTGGAGTTGTTAAGTTGTTTGTTGTTTGGGTTAATTGGGAAATGATTTAATATGTTTGTGAAGAGAGAGAGGAAAGCCTTACTTTAATATTATTGGTTTAATGGATTTAAAAAGAAGGAAGTTGAATAATCTTTGTATTTGGCTAACATGTTGTATAATTGTGTTTATATCGAGAGAAAATAAAAAGAGAAGTAACCACCGTATTAGTATTGTTTTAGACTAATCATGTGTAGTTGCGTTGAGTTATAGTTTTGACACCAATGGAATTGGTTTTGTAAAATAAAGAGAATGGATTTGGTTTGGTTTTGTAAAATGACGAAAATGAATTTTTAGAAAATGGTTGGATTTGGAAAACAAATGGGGTTTTGCCCTAATAATGTTTCATATAATTATTTTGTATAAATAATGAAATTGGTATAAGAAATGTAAGATTGGATATATATGTATGTAAATGGTAGAGTTGGATATTTTTCATCTCTCATCTATGTAACTATGGTTAGTTTATCTATTATGGAGATTGTATATCTATTAGAAATATTTGTTTTGGGCTATCAGTGGAGGATAGCTATGATTGTTGTAGAAATTGTATGAGGATTAGGTAAATTGAAACTAATCTCTTATCGGTTGTCATTGAATATGACTGTGTTTTTAATACATTATATATGTATAATGTTTGGGAAGAGAAATGAGATGTACTCCATGTTTGGGAGGAGAAAGGGGATGGACTCCATTGAATTAAGTTAGCCTATGTGTCTAGGGTGAAAGTCCCGAAAACCGCGCGTATATACATTGGTGCCGAATCCCACGAGCAAAATTTTCGTAAAATGGCAGATTGAATCATTTGTGTAATGATTGTATTGGTAGAGGACCACTGGGTTGTAATCTCAGTTGGGTTGTTTGAGTTGTGGATTGAGATGAAATGAATTGTTATGAAATGAAGTAAGATTAAAATGGCTTGAGGTGTACTCTTGGCCTGGCATTTCGTTATGGAGAGCTGTATCCTTGGTTTATCGTACTTAAGACAAGTAGAGTAGAACTTATTTATTATTATTGTCTTAGTGTATCTGTGTATATTATGGGTTATGACAGTTATGATTCTGGAAGACCGGGTAGTCTCATTTGTTGAGTAGATAGTTGTTGGTTGGTTGCTTGTTATTTTCCCTTTGTACTAAAGGTATATATGTATAATTATGAATGTGTTAGAAACGGACATAAATACTGTATTAAGATTGTGAATAATATGAAGGACATTGAATACTTGTGTACATGTTTCAAAAAGGCAATTCAGGTGTAAGTCTGGAAAGTGGGAGAAAACCTAATGGGCTTCGTGAAATTGTTTTCAGGAACTTGTTATTGTCATATGAATTTTGGAAAAAGGGTAACACGAAGAAAGAAAAGTGAATTGCCTATGTTGTTGAATGAAATGAATGGTTTTGAGAAAAGTTCTTATATCAGTATATTTCTGTATAAATCGTTACATTATGTATATGTTATGATTTAAAGCATTCATGATCATAGCTATTTGTATGTTGTTATTGTTTAGGATCATATTGGGATCCGTACTGGACTTTATATTTATCCTACATTGCTAATCCTTTTTCAGGTAAATGTTGAGAAGTGTTTCAAGATCGAGGATATTCTTTTTTATGTTGGCCACGGGGCCTTTTATTTGTAGGCGGAATGCCATTGATGAAAAAGGATCAAACCCTTTGTTTTAATTTAAAAGATGTAAGCCTACGAACAATTTATTTATTTTTAACTTATGTTGCATTCACTTCATATTCGAATGAGAGAAACTTTAATAATAGTGATCGTTATTGTATTGAATTTCTGCACATGATCTTTGAAATTGTGTTATAATAAAGGGATTTGGTAATGGCATTCGTTGGTATAAAAGTGGGGCGTGACATTCATTGAGGCTGAAAGAATTTCAACACAATCGTCTGATAATTGGTTGGCAATTATAAATTCTATAAGGACTTATTGATCCTTGCTGGCACATTTAAATTTACACTATTTACCTTCGAAAGTCAAAAAAGCCAACATATATTTTTTGGCACGCGCGGTAGGACTATTAAAAATGGCTAGACATAGAGCAAGAGGAGAAAACGAATGTCTAGAAGAGGGTGTGGAAGGAGAGGTAGAAATACCTAACCTATAGGAGAATGTAATGGATGCACCTATCCCATTAGATCCTCTACAAATGGTTGAACAGACCAGCACTTCAGAATATACAACACATGTCCAACATGCTAGACAGGGCCATGAAATTAGACCTTTAACTGTCCATTTTACCCAACCAATAAATCCATGGGGAGGTTTAGTAGATGCTATGGGACAGCAACTAATATATACAATGGAAAGATGGGCAACATCCTTTTTAGATTGAATGAACTCTTGTGGGGGCCGAATATTGGGAGTCGTAAAGAGGCCGAATAGTTGAACTTGGAGAGTTGAGATATATATAGCATTCGGCTCCGTCTCGCATGATCAAATCCTTCCCTATTCGGTCAAATGGCCGGTTGGGCAAGGGGCCGAGTGAAAAGTAGTTCACTACAAAAGAAGCCGAATGGCGAACTGAAGGTGGGCCCAACCCCGAGGCCCAAGAGAGAAAAGATATAAATAGAAGAACATCAGCCAGAAAGAGGTATGTGAGAACCATTACACTTAACTTAAAATACAAGTAATTCAAAGAGTAGAGACTGACTTGCCCGTCGGAGTGCTAATTCCGGCACCCCTGACCGGAGTGTTTATTCTTTTTCAGGTAACTAGCTGAAGATCTCGAACGTCCCCCAGGATCAGAAGAGTATTTCCAAACCACTTCTCCACAATTGGCGCCGTCTGTGGGAATACTCAAGCACATCCATTGTGGGCGTGACGGAAGATCCTCTGACAGTCACTATCGACCCTACACCGCAAGATGAAACCACTTCAAGCAATATGCTTGGGCCAGAGAATATTACCGCAAGAAGGGCCTTGAACTTCGGTTCACCCTCGACATCAGCACAAGAGGCAATGCAAGCGATTATGAAGCAAGTAAAGCAAAACGAACAGAGGTTGGAGAACATAATCGCTGAGAACGAACGTCTTCGTCAGGTTTGGCCTTAGAAATAGCGAAGTCCAAACAAGCTGTACGCCAGGATCCGGAACGACCTCTGAGGGCAGGTGGTCAATGACCTCGAGCCTGACAACAGGACACTGACAGTGACTCTGACTCATTATCCCTAGAGCCCAAAATGAAGGGTCGACTCGAAGCTACTAGTTCTTCTGAAGAGAGTGTACGTATAAGGCATAAGCGAAAAAGAAACAGTTTAGATGAAGAAAACTAGCATGATCCCTTTGTACGACGGATCGCAAGGGCGGTCCTGCCCAAAAAGTTCAAAGCTCCGTCGTTCACTCTCTATGATGGAAAATCAGACCCGACTGATCACATCCGTCACTACAAGCAAGCTATGACATTGCATGCAGACGACGAGGCCCTCATGTGCCGAATATTTCCCAGTAGTTTGGGATCGTTGGCTGTCAGGTGGTATTATAAATTGGAGCCGGCTTCGATCAAGAGCTTCCATCAATTACAGAAACCCTTCAGGGCCAGATTCATCACCAATGAGGTCCAGCCGAAACAAGCTGACTCTCTCTAGGCAATGCAGATCCAGCCAGGAGAAACATTATAAGCGTGTTCGGCACGCTACCGGGAGTGCTTTAATCTTGTTGATAACGCTTGCAATGACTCCATGGCCATCATTTCCTCCAACGACACTAATAAGCCGACTCTCTCTATTTCTTGCCGCGCGGCGCGCAGGTGCATGCCGACTTCATAAGCAGTATACAGCCCCTTCACCACCCCGTGGATGCCCTCTTGAAATACTTTGAAATACTGTCAACCAACCATCGACTGCTGGACTTCCGGTGGAAAAATCTGTCGCGCAAACTCAACCGCTACACCTAGGTTGTTGACAATGGAGTCCGCCTCTGTCATCGGTTTATTCCCCACAAAAACCACAAAACTCAACAGTCGAGGCGTCGCGTTGGCCTCATTTCTCGGTCGCGGTCGTAGGGAGCTTCCCCGTTGCTGTTTTTCCTTTCGGGGTGATCTACTTCGATGACTTGGAGGCTGACGTTTTTCCCGTTCTTTGGACATCCTACCTCCCACATGGGTGGGTTCGCTGCTACGATTCATTGCAGTGTCAAGCTCAGCCAAAGTTCGCGCTTCTCCTTTGCTATTGAATAACAGTCTATTTGACATTTACACTTATCTAACCTCACGCAACAAATTGTTTTAAGCTGAGTCTGAACACAATAAGTGGAGTCATTGGTGCGAAGAGTCCATCCCATTTATTTCTAATGCTTTCAAGGCTCTTGAGGCAATTTCATTAACGCTAAACTCCAAAAGACGGATGCCGATCGACGTGCACCGTAACCACTCCATAAACTATTAGCATTCGGCTTTCTGGAGTTCACGCACTGGCTGGGACAAGGCCAGATTTATTAATCTGATCGGCCAAGCATCTAAGCCCGATGCCGATCGATATGTGCCATAGCCACTCCATGAACTATTAGCATTCGGCTTTCTGGAGTTCGCGCACTGGCTGGGGCAAGGGCAGATTTATTAATTTGATCGGCCAAGCATCTAAGCCCGATGCCGATCGATGTGTGCCACAGCCACTCCATGAACTATTAGCATTGGCTACGGAGTTCACGATTGGGGCAAGGGCGGATGATTAACTGATCGCTACAGCATCTAAGCCCGATGTCGATCGATGTGTGCCACAGCCACTCCATGAACTATTAGCATTCGGCTTTCTAGAGTTCACGCACTGGCTGGGGCAAGGGCAGATTTATTAATCTGATCGGCCAAGCATCTAAGCTCGATGCCGATCGATGTGTGCCACAGCCACTCCATGAACTATTAGCATTCGGCTTTCTAGAGTTTATGCACTGGCTGGGGCTAGGGCAGATTTATTAATCTGATCGGCCAAGCATCTAAGCCCGATGCCATTCAATGTGTGCCACAACCACTCCATGAACTATTAGCATTAACTACGGAGTTCATGCAATCGCCGTGGCAAAGGCGGTTATTAATCGATTGCCAAGCATCTTTTCGATGCCAATCGATGTGTGCCACAACCACTCCATGAACTATTAGCATTCGGCTTTTTGGAGTGAAAATTGCGTAATTATCTAATCGGCAAGTATACATGAATGTTGTATCCAAAATAGCAAAAAACAATACCATTCATCAATAACAAAATTTAGCACAAATAATAGCAAAGTACAAAGGGAATTTTCATTAGTAAATTGGGCACAAATTGTAGCCATTTTAAATATGAAAACTACTAAACAAAAAGCTATAAGTTGTAGGGAAATGCCTAGCAAAAACTTAAAAACTGTAGCCATACATAAAAACTACTAAACAAAAAGCTGTAACATTACATTCAAAATCTTTAAATAAAAATAACTACTGTTGGCCTAATCAATCCTCGGAGTAAGACTTCAGCGGCTCAACATCCACTTGCTCGTATGGAATCGGCATAGCCAATGTCACATTAACAGCAACAAGGGCCTTGAGCCAGCCGTGTTTGAATCCCCGATTCTCGAATTTGGGGATTTGTTCCACGTAATTGTCGAGGGCAGCACTTTGCCCAGCCTCATACGCCTTCGAAGCCTCAGAATCGGCTACCTCCTTTGCCACCTTCGATTCTACCAAGTCTGCCTCAAGTTTGGCGATCGCCTTTTGGGCTGACTTGAGCGCAACTTCATTCGCATCCGCCCTCTACTCGGCAGCCAATCTGAGCTGGTCTACATTTCTGGCCCTCTCTATCTCGGCCTCGGCCCTCGCTCCTTCCATCTTCGCCCTCATAGCTTCGAACTCGGCCCTGCTCCTCTGGCCCTCAACTTCCGTTTGTAAACGACCAAGCTGTTCGACGGCGTCATGATGGTGAGGGCCTATCTCGGCTATCCTTCTGACTGTCTGCAAAGTAGGAAATTAAAACCAAAACGGTATTTGCATAAAATGAAAAGACAAAGTCAAGGTATATACCAAAAATACCGATTGAGCGGCTAATGCTATTGCAACCAGATCCGGCTCCGCCCGGAAAGCCGCCTTGTTTGCTGGCAATGAGACGGACGTAGCCATGCTTAACGCCACGGCTGGGTCTTTAATAGTCGACGCGTCAGAGGAGATCGGCGTATTTTTTATCTTTGGTTGAATGACAAAAGGCACAATCACATCCGATTCCTCTAAACGAGGTCGTTTGTCGGCATGGTTTTCTTCTGAGCCGGCCTCGACCTCGACCTCGGTAGGACATTTCTCTGCCCTTTGCTCAGCCTCTTGATCAGCCTACACAACCACTTTAGACTCGGCACTTCGGTTCTTTGCTGTTTCCTCCTCAATAATAGGCAAGGAGGGCTGAGATTTGGCAATTGGAAGGGAGAGCTGAGATTCGGCGGCAGGTGGCACTTCTAATCGAATGGCCTCTGCCCTTCGCCGCGCGGCCAACCTTTCCGTGTTTCTCTTTTTAGCAAGTTGTGTGAGGCTTAACCCAACCATGTCTTCGGGATATGAGCTGGGAAGGTCCTCTAGACCGTTAAAAACATCGTCAAATGGAAGGTTCCTTCGGCTCGAAGTGGACAGAGGATCGGCTGAACTGAGGCCGGCTTCCTCAAAGGCCAACCTTAAAGCCTCATCTACTTTCTCTTCGGATTAATCTAACTCAGCGACCTTAGCTACTTCCGTCCGCTCCGAATCGAATCCCTTGAAACCAACTTGCTGCAAGTTTTTGAAGTCGGTCAGAATAAGAGCGGTAAGAAACTCTTCAGCCTTCGGAATTGGTATGTTTTCTGTCGCCGAGAAAGTCATATATGTCAGCTCGTAGCGAAGCAGAACGCGGGATGCCCTCCCCTATTTCTGAAGACTCGGACGGCCGAAATATTTTAGCACAACTTTGATTTTCGGAAGAACAGCGTCATTGGTTAAGGTCAGGACTTTCTTCAAATCGTTTCCTGCACAAGCAAAACCATTAGTGAAGCTTTACAAATATAACAAAAGAAAAATAAACACAAGAAGCTATACGGCCACTTGGTTCGCCCCTCTGCCTAGGAATAGGATCGAGGCGATCCTCGCCTTCGCCGAATTCCTAGTTACCTTGGATAAGGACCATAAAATCATCGACTCGCTTCCCAGAGCTGGAAAGCATAGTCACTAGTTGAAGGTCGGTGTCCTTGGCCCTAAGGAAATAACGTCTGTACCGACCAGAAGACTTGGCCAAGGCATAACAATGCCGAATAGCAGGAATGCCGAGGTTAATCCTAAGGTGACGGTTTAGCTCTATAATCCCCATTATGATTCTAAAAAAGTTGACGTTGGGTTGGGAAGGGATTAGACCCCAATGGCAAAGCACAGCCCTAAGGAATGGGTGAAGGGGGAAACGGACTCCACCCTCTATGATTGATAAGAGAGGGATGACGATTGTGGTTTCATCAACCCTCTCCATATCGAGGGTGCCGTCTGTCACGAGCGACAAACGGACGTCATCAGGAATGCAAAAATGGTGTCGGAATCTAGAAATTTGATCTGAGGAGAGGAGATCTTTCAAATGTTTTGCCATTTTCTTCAGTTTATAGGAATATTCTAAACCAAAAACAAACCAGGAACAAGGATTTAGAGCACAGAGGGAGAAAACTTACAAGAGACGAAGAGGATAGTGAAGGAAAGGAAGTTGCAGAGATAATTCGGAAGGTAGTCCAGCGACGAGCATCTAAATTTGAAAAGACGTCAAAATTTTAAATCATAATAAATAGAAGTGTACGAAGGGGCGGGAAGTTGAAATGATAACCGAGAAGCGTGTGCTCAGACATCTGCATTGGAATGAGGTCAGCTGCCGAATTTCGGCTCTGACTTTTCGAGTTCGAAACCAAACACTCCAGCCAACTGTCGTTAGTGGAATGCTTGGGGGGCAATTGTGGGGGCCAAATATTAGGAGTCATAAAGAGGCCGAATATTTGAACTTGGAGAGTTGAGATATATATACCATTCAGCTCTGCCTCGCACGATCAAATCCTTTCCTATTCGGTCAAATGGCCGGTTGGGCAAGGGGCCGAGTGAAAAGCAGTTCGCTACAAAAGAAGCCAAATGGCGAACTGAAGGTGGGCCCATCCCCGAGGCCCAAGAGAGAAAAGATATAAATAGAAGAACATCAACCAAAAAGAGGTATATGAGAACCATTACACTTAACTTATAATACAAGTAATTCAGAGAGTAGAGACTGACTTGCCCGTCGGAGTGCTAATTCCGGCACCCCCGACCGGAGTATTTATTCCTTTTCAGGTGACTAGCTGAAGATCTCGAGTGTCCCCCAGGATCAGAAGAGTATTTCCAAACCACTTCTCCACAACTCTCATCAACCAACTGTTGTAAGATAGGTTGAAGAGAACGAGAATTCCCTTCTGTGTAGACTGGCTCGAGACAAACAACCTATGCAAAATAATGGACAAACTAATGGTCAGACTAGGAATCAAAACCATGAGAGAATGTCATCTGTGCCTCAGTCATGGTATGAAGCCCCTTCGAGACCACTAGCAAACCAAAATGTACCATTGCCCACCAGGGAAATCATACAAATTGGTAGATCTGGGCCAGCACAAGGAAATGGTATGAGGATGTTTCCATGTCCTATGTTTGAAGCCATACCTAGCACACGGGGTTTCAGTAATCCTATATTTGAATTTGCACCCAGGGGGTTGGAAGGATTTCCTACGGTTGGGAGAGAAACAACACCTGTTCTTCCTCTCGTAGCACCTTTTGTAGGGCCTTTCCTAGGACAGATTCCAAGAAGTCAGCCATACCTTTAACAACAACCAGTACAACAAGGATAACTATTCCTGAATGTACTTGTATATGGACCAAGAGGCCCTCAGGCACATGGAGTTCCTCCAAACCCTATGTTTAAGAGAAATGTGTGGACCTATGGCTCGGGGGGTCCAGACTCTAGTGTACAGAAAACCTTACCCAGAGTGGGTGGATAGGATACATGAATATCCAAGGGGGTTTAGAATACCTGATTTTGCTCTATTTTATGGGAATAGAAATCAGTCAACATTAGAACACATCACTAGGTTTACAGGCCAGTGTGGTGAGTTCGCTAATAATGATTACATAAAACTGAGACTCTTTCCAAACTCTTTAACTGGAGCAGCCTTCGCGTGGTACATAAACCTTACATCTGGCTCTATCTAAACTTGGCAGCAAATGAAGGAAGTTTTTCATGCCCAATATTTCCAAACAAAACCTAAAGTTTCCATGGCAGACTTGGCAAGATTGAGCCAAAGGCCTGATGAGAAGGCTGTTCAGTTTATTGCCAGATTTAAAAAGGCATAAAACAAATGCAGGGCCATGCTACTAGAGCCTGAATTTGTAAGATTGGCTAAAAATGGCTTAGAGTTTAGGCTTTGAAAGAAGTTTGATTCAACTGAGTTGCGAGACTTAGTAGAGTTAACCTATAAGGTGTCTAGATATGAAACTTTACTCGAGGAAGAACAAGATCGAAGTAATGCATCATATAGGACCTATTATAGGGACCCTAATTATGAAATTGATGAAACAGAGATCGTAGGAAAAGAACCTATGACCTGTGAGGCATTAATTTAGAAAGACAGTACAATAAACTGGCAGTTTAAAAAAAAAAGACCATCATAGGAAGTATTTTTGTGACTTAACAAAAACAGATGACATTTTTAATCATTTGCTTGCAGTGAATTTCCTAAAGTTACCCAAGGGAGTCAAGATCCCTACCCGTGAAAAACTTAAAGGAAAACTGTATTGTAAATGACACAATTCTTTGTCTCATTCAACTAAAAACTATATTATTTTTTGAGACAGGATCCAAGAACAGATTCGGAAGAGGAGGCTAAAATTTCCAGCCAAGCTTGAGAAAGCTATGGGAATTGACACCAATTCGTTTCCAGAGATTAGGGAGGCTACAACCAATGTTAGCATGCCAGATTTCCAAAACCTATCCTTGAAGGAATTGGAGGAAGTCACTATGCAGATGCATGTGACTAGCCAGGCTGTTTTAAGGAAGAACACAAGAAGTTCACCAGCTGATGGACAAAGCTCTGTAAGCCTAAAAGAAGGCTCTAGTGAAGAGATGTTGGATGACGACTGTAGAAACCCCATTTTGACCTCCCTTACAACTTGGGCTCCACCGATTGCGCACCCAATGATGAATTTGTATATGCTTGTCAAATTCTTGAAGTTCTCAGCAGAATGCCTCAGCTTTGAGCCTCAAAACTCTGTGAACCTTTTGCCTTTTTTTGGACCAAAATAATAGTTTTTCAAGCCTAAACATCCCAGGACCTGCAGGCCCACTAGTGTGGACTGCCGGCCACTTGTGTGTTTTTTCAGATATTTTTGCCAACTGTGCTAGCTGTTTCCACAGATGCATACACTAGTCCACACATGTCTGTATAGATATTTCTGAGTTGGTCTCATATTTTTGTATATATAGAGGTCCCCCTCTCATGTGTGAAACGTTAGAAAAATTTGGAAGCAAAATATTTCTATCTCTATAATTCTCTTTCTCTCTTGCAAGTTCTTCTCTCTTTGCCTATACGCTCTAAACCAAACCTTGTGGTATTTGGACTGAGGTATTTTTGAGCTTGCATTTAGCTCTTGAGGGTATGTAATTGTTGGTTTGTAAGTCAAAGAGGGTATCCCTCTCTAAGAGGTATAATTCTTAACATGTTTTCCTTCTTTATTTGTCATCTTTTTGCCATCTTTTCTACTATTTTTTGGGCTATTTTTACACTAAATTTTTGGGTTGAAACTTGTGGTTTAAGGCCATTCAAGGTAGAGGGGTTGATAGCCTTTCTTTGAACCTAGCTTCTAAGGCAATTGCCCTTGTGTTTCCCACATTCTCATCATTTTTTTTTTAGCCTTTTACCACTGATTTTTAGAGGTTTTTTAGAGGCAAAAATCATGTTTTCAGGTCCCAAAAATGGAGGGGTTGGCCTCCCCTTCTTGTGTTTGCTTACTACCTTAACTTGCTCCATATTTTAGCTAGTTGTTGTAGTTATTCTCTGTCTTCATTCCAGCACTTTTTTGGACTGTTTTAGGACTGTTTTAGTTGTTCATTATATTTGAGCTTTGTATAGCATACTTGTAGTGTAATGGTCTTCATGGGCTTGTGGTTTAGGCCTTAGCCACCAACCTATTTGAGTTAATAGTGTTTATTTCTTGCTTCCCATTCTTTAACACGTCCGCGGGGGACCTCGCTACAGTTCGGACTCCCTTTTTGTTTGTTGCGGTTCGTAATCTGAACCAAAGAGTCCAACTCTGGCAAATCGTTTTGAGAAAAACAGATTTTTTTTGAAAAGTAGTGCCAAACATGGACTGCTTTGCCAGATACAGAGTCGCCACCTAAATATTTTAAAATGGGAAATTTAGAAACCACGACTCGGTCAAGGCCACGTGTCCGTCATCACCAAAGTTGTCTTGGCTCGGGTGCTTAGGTACGATCAGGGAAGGTCAGCTATGAGCACCCCCTTTCGCCCGGTTCAAAGACCGGCCTCTACTAACCGTGATATCCGATTTTGAAAACTTTATGTGTTCTTATTCCAGTTATTAGCCTAGAATTACTATGTTATGTGCACAGTAAACAAGTATAGACTAGATCGCCTAATTTGGAAATAAGCATTGCATATCCGTTGGTTTTGAAAACGCTTTGGAATTTGCTACTCGCAAGTAGGCTAAAACACGGATTTCAACGAGCTTTTCCAACTCAAGCAATCCAACCTCCACCCACAGGCATTCAGGCAGTTTATCTCATATAAGCGTTTAGCCACATGGTAAGCATACTGTCATGTCAACATTCACACGCATGCGATATGCTAAAGCATAAATACTTACATCGTACTCCGTGCCAAAACAGTAAACTAGTTAGCAAACATGCATGTCCTAGTTCATGTTAGAGTGACTAATGCATCGCATACAATATGTAATTAGGATAGGCTCGGCTAACCCTAAAAATGGCATGTGAAATGCACTTTATTCGATGCACGTATTCAATTTGGAATTGAAAATACAACGCGATTTGTATGATGTACCGAGCCCGGTGCATGTAAACAAATGCATGGATGCACGCATGCATTGCATAAGGTATGCTAAAATAAACGTGCCCTAATCTACCATCATAAGTAGGTAAATAAAAGGGAAAGAAAGAAATGGGGGTTGGAAGACATACACACCACTCACCCACACTTATTACAGATATGCCCTCGCTCGGAGGGACCGAAAGAATATACAAATAATTAACTACGCAAGCTAATTAAAATATTACAAATTGATTAAATTAACAACTTAATTAATCTAAGGAAAAACAGTAAACCGCCTCGGGGCGGGATCTCAATGCGGCACGTGCTCGGGCCTTGCTCGGAATTGCACTGCCATGCCTAGATTACCTCTGTTTTCCCTGCTTTGCACCTCAGAAGACTGCCAAAGTCTCAGAACTACTTCCTTGGATGCTGTGGATCACCACCGGCTAAACAGGATATCCACCGGCTACTATATGTGGCCACCGGCACAAAATGAACTTATCGGCTATCAATAGACTGCCGGTCGGCACTAAATGCTGCCGGCTGGCACTGAATGTCTGCAGATCCTGCAACTTACAGCAGCAGAGGGCAAAAACTTGTATGGCAATGTAATTCCAACAATGTATGCACCAATCATGCCCCTGATCATATTTGTGACTCAAAGGGGCATGTGCCTCGATTCTCGGGCCACCAATCACGCATTCCCATGTATGATGGCCCAAAGAACCAAGTTGTGCACTTTCATGTCAAATGCATGTAAACCAAACAAACAAAACAAGGCCCAATTCCTATCACCAAGTCAAGGAACAAGGCGCGTATGCAAAGTGCAATGCAACCTAAGCATGTTAGCTAATATGCAACATGATCATGGCAAGACACTTATGTAAGCATGCAAGCAAACATGAGGCAATGCAAGCCAAACAAATGGTGGTCTTAAACATGATCTAGGCAATCCTAAATAGGCCTAAAATCAGTGGCCAACAATCCCCAAAAATGAAAGCCAACACACATACACACATGCATATGTTAAGACTTAACACTTAGGCACCAAGTAAGCAACCCTCAAGCACACTTGAAAGGGGATATCATGGACACTAAGCATGCATCATAAGCTTTAAAATCATGCAATAGAATGATGTCAAATCATGTCAAACAAGACAAGCAAATGCAATGCGAAAGGGGCCAAGTATTCAAGGCTCGTCAAGGAGGTAATGGACTACACTTAACACAACCATATATGGCATGCAATAGGCAACCAAAAACAGAGTTTTAACGCATAAAAGTAAGTCCAAAGGACCACTTAGATGGCACCTAAGGGTCTCAAATTCAAAGGCATGCATAATAGTCGAAACAAGAGGCATACAACATATGCTTTCAAAGCAATAAAGAGGCGACTTAGGCAAGCATATGAGCATGCCAAAGGGACGGAAATTACATGTTGGGTGGTTCCAAACCACCAAAATAATGCAAGGAACGCATGCTACACATTCACATACTTGAGGCGTACAAGCCCGGCAAGCCACAAATGCAAAGGAGCTATACTAAACATGCCAAAATCAATCCAAACGACCATGGACAGACCTAAAGCATGGCAAAATAAGCACAAAACATTCATAAGTCTAAGCCTAAATCATGCTCAAATAAAGGCTAACAACCTAAGACATGTTAAGGGCATTACAAGGCATTACATGGCAACTATGCTAAGCATGCATAAGGGACCAAAACCAACACATAGCAATGTTAAATCATGATATCCTAAGCATGAATAACAGTCCATACATGCTCAACACACACTCAAGCACAATGCTCTCTCAAGAGGCAAAACTTGCCCTTTTCAAGGACATCAAGGAGAGGGGCTGACCCCCCTCCTTCTTAGGACTTTAAGGCATCATCTTCACCACTGAAATCCCTCAAGATTTCAGTGGTGAAGAGACCCAAACACCAAAATCCTGGATCTCAACAAAATAGCACAAAATGAGCTCTTTTCAAGGCCTAAGGGTGGTCAAACCTCCCCAAAGCACAAAACACTCTTAATAGACAATAAAGAGGACTAAAAAACAGAACTTTTATGTGTTAATCACTAAGCACAAAAACAGTTCTAAGCTATGCAAAAATGGAGTGCAAAAATGGGGTTAAAATGGGGAGTTTCTCACCCTTGTTGACCACCTTCACAAGAGTTGATGGCGTTGCTTCCTTGAGCTCAAATCCAGCCAAAAACCTCCAAGACAACCTCTTGGAACCTCAGTTGCCAAGGAAGGTGAAACACTAGGTGTTGATGAGCAATAGTAAGTCACAAACACCTAGTGTACAAATAAGAGGGAAGAAGAGAGATAGGATAGATACAAAACTTCTAACCTAGAACCAGAGCTTCTTCTCTGTCTTTTCTCTCTAAAAATGTCTAATTTTTGCTAACCCTTGAGCCAAGAGAAGAGAGCCTTCTCTTATAGGCAACAAAGCTTACAAGCTAAGCAAAACAAGGGCTCATCCTTCCATACACGTGTATGGAGGGGAAACAAATACTATACAGCTGCTTCAAAATATCTCAAAAAGCAACTGAACAGTAGTCGGCAGGGCAAAATTGTCATTTTGACAAAATTGACTGCCGATCGGCACAATATAGTGCCGATGGCGACACCAACCAGCTGGTGGCCTCTAGCCACTGCCGGTGGTGTGTGGGGATGCCTCACAAGGCATTCCCTGTCCCTCCAAGGCAGAGCACAAGTGTTTGGTGCAAAACCAGACACAAAACAGTCAAGTTCGGAGGTCCTGAGGCAAGGCGCGTAGCCGAGGACTCCGGGAACTCCAAACAGACACGAGCATGGATAATCACCGGGTGTTCAAGCGGTGACGTCCAGGTCTTGAGGACGGTCAAAAATGGGGTGCCTACAGTTCCCCCTCTTTGACAGAACTCGAAAGTCATAACAATGACGAGAGTGAATGTCAAAGCCCAGAGACGACCCATTTTTGACAAGGCCGAAGACTTGGACAAACATGCAAGACAAACAAGGTATGCGCCCGAAGGCAGGGGCAAAATGCAAGATAATGCAAGAAGCTGAGCATAACTTATGATCATGCAAAGAAAGCTGTAATGAAGCACACATGTAACAGTTATAAGCTAGCGTACGCCAATCTACACTACAATGCAGAAAGGATGTAAGAGAATTATGCAATTCTCAAAACGTCTCATGCAGAGGATACAATACCTGTGCGGCTCGTCCGGTTACACCAGCCTCAAATGAGCTGTACATACAATATTGTGCCTGCAAAGAAAGCAAACTTAACTGGTACAATATTGTTAGCCATATGAATGACAATGCAATGATGAATGCAAAATGATGTGCATTATATACAAAACTAAATATAAACAATGCAAATGATAATGCAATGCAATTGAAACAATGCAAACTACATGCAAAGCAATTGAAGCATGATTCAATCGTGAGCGATTCGAAACCACACAAATGTCAAGTAGATTGATGGAAGTAACAAGTCCGTCTACCATAGAACGATGTCTGAACTATGAGTGATGCAGACGGACACAAGGACAAGTATTGGGTGGATTGACATAAGTGGGGTGACGACCCGCTGAGGAAAGAACAATGATCCTAGTGCTGGATGCAATATATTACACTACAACGCAATAGAAATGGATATGGCATGCGGCCAAACCGTATTTTGCCTAGGAAAGGCATGTACACATACAAGCCATGTTTAACACAGAAAAGGTGCCGCCACCCTCAAACCAAGTTCATCAAGGAATAGGCGCGTACACATGCAGAACTGTGCTTCAACGTGAAAAGTAAGGACACATACTAGACCAAGCTCAACAAGGAAAGGTGCAAGCCATAGATGGAAGATGATGCAGTGAATGCATGCAACTAAAATGCAATATATACAATATGCAATGGAATGGATATTTACAAAGGATGCATGACATATGCACTATATTACAATGAAATGCATGACATATGCATGTTTTTTTTTGGGTTTTTTGAAATGCATGACATATGCAATATTTCAATGATGCATGACATATGCATGTTTTGTTTGTTTTTTTTTTTTGAAATGCATGACATATGCAATAGTATTAATGATGCATGACAATGCAGTATGATGCAATGGCTGCAATTGCAGTTTTCCCTATTCTCCCAACAGGGCGATATACTAGGTTGGTTCGGTATCCAGAACTGAGGCGTAGACACGCCGCTCAACCTATGGGGCTTCCATACAGATTTCAAGCTGAGGGTACACCCTCTGGGTATTCAAACCAGACTTTAGTCTCGGAAATCCCGAACCTTTGCGTTCTAGGCATGAGCCGTTCAAACTCTAGTTTTCACCGTCCCCATTGGTCTCCTAGGAACTCACCGCAAACATAGGCTGGCGGCTTTACCAGACCACCGAAAGTCGTTCGGGCACGACAAACACCAAAGGAATTGCACCTTCAGAGGATTTAAGGTCTCCTAGACCGGGATGCAATGCATGACAATGCATGTTTTTTTTTTTTATGATGCATGATGTTTTTTGAAATGCGCGCCAACGCGCGACTTTTGAATGCATGACAATGCACGAATTTGAAATGCGCGGCAACGCGCGGCTTTGCGAATGCATGAATTGTGTGCCGAAGCAACGGAGGTCTTGCACCTTCCAAGGATTTAAGGTCTCCTAGACCTGCGATGCATGGTTTCAAAAACGCGCAACAATGCGCGGCTTTTGAGATGATGATATATGACAATGCATGCGCCAAAGGTTTTGCACCTTCAAAGGATTTAAGGTCTCCTAGACCGTGCGTGTTTAAGGTCTTGCCAGACCGGGGGCGAAAAACAATGAAGTGCGCAAGATAGCGCGATGAAATGCAAAATGCAATGCAAGATGAGGCACGCATACCTCATGGATGCAAAATGCAAAACGAAATGCAAATGAAATGCAAAGTGAGGCACGCATACCTCAAGATGCAAAACTGAAATGGACATGAGGCACGCATACCTCATTAGACGGAAAATAAAATGCAAAACCAAGCACGCGTACCTCGAGATGCAACGAAATGCAAAATGAGGCACGCGTACCTCGAGATGTGATGAAATGCAAAATGAGGCACGCGTACCTCGAGATGTGATGAAAATGCAAAAAGAGGCACGCATACCTCATTGAATGGAAAATGAAATGCAAAATGAGGCACGCGTACCTCGAGATACAATTAAAAATGCAAAATGAGGCACGCATACCTCGAGATGCGATGAAAATGCAAAATGAGGCATGCATACCTCATTGAATGGAAAATGAAATGCAAAACAAGGCATGCGTACCTCGAGATGCGATTGAAATGCAAAATGAGGCACGCATACCTCATTAAATGGAAAATGAAATGCAAAACGAGGCACGCGTACCTCGAGATACGATTAAAAATGCAAAATGAGGCACGCATACCTCGAGATGCGATGAAAATGCAAAATGTGGCACGCATACCTCATTGAATGGAAAATAAAATGCAAAACAAGGCACGCGTACCTCGAGATGCGATTGAAATGCAAAATGAGGCACGCATACCTCATTGAATGGAAAATGAAATGCAAAACGAGGCACGCGTACCTCGAGATGCGATTGAAACGCAAAATGAGGCACGTATATGTAGCACGTCCCGCGGGGGGACCTCGCGCTAACAGTTCGGACTCCATTTTGTGTCGCGGTTCTAAATCTGAACCAAAGAGTCCAAATCCGGCAAATCGTTTGAGAAAACAGATTTTTGAAAAAGTAGTGCCAAACATGGACTGCTTTGCGGTCTGAGTCGCCACCTAAATATTTTTAATTGGGAAATTTAGGAAACCACGACTCGGTCAGAAAATACATGTCGTCATCACCAAAGTGGTCTTGGCTCGGGAGCTTGGTACGATCGGGAAGGTCACTATGAGCACCTTTCGCCCGGTCTGAAGACCGGCCTCTACTAACCGTGATATCCGTTTTTGAAAACTTTATGCATTCTTATTCCGGTTTTTAACCTAGAATTACTATGTGATGCGCACAACACAAAAGTATAGACTAGATCGCCTAACTTGGAAATAAACATTGCATATCCGTTTTGTCTTGAAAAACGTGTTGTT
Source organism: Camellia lanceoleosa (assembly GCA_025200525.1). Classification (NCBI taxonomy): domain Eukaryota; kingdom Viridiplantae; phylum Streptophyta; class Magnoliopsida; order Ericales; family Theaceae; genus Camellia; species Camellia lanceoleosa. The sequence goes on along the minus strand of CM045759.1, from coordinate 119,687,762 downwards.
TTCTTTTGCTACTCGCAAGTAGGCTAAAATGCGGATTTCAACGAGTCGTTCCAACTTAGGCAATCCAACCTCCACCCACAGGCATTCAAACAGTTTTATCATGTAAGCACTTAGCCGCATGGCAATCCTACTGTCATGGCAACACTTGCACGCATGCGGTATGCTAAAGCATAAAAGCTCACCTCGTACTCCGTGCCAAAACAGTAAACTAGTTAGCAAAACAATGCATGACCTAGTTCATGTTAAATGACTAATGCAACACAGGCAAGAGTGCAGTTTAGACAGGCTCGGCTATCCTAAGCATGGCATATGAAATGCTATCACGTAGCACGTATTCAATTTTGGAATTTGAAAATTGCGTCACGGTTTGTATGATGTACCGAGCCCGGTGCATGTAAACAAATGCATGAATGCACACATGCATTACATAAGGTATGCTAAAATAAGTATGCCCTAATCTACCATAAGCAGGTAAATAAAAGGGTTAGAAAGAAATGGGGATTGGAAGACATGCACCCACTCACGCACACTTATTACATTTTTGCCCTCACTCGGAGGGACCGAATAAATAAATATCTGAGAGAAGAATAAATGAATAATAAAATTATTCCAAATTTCTAAGTACTGAAAATAAGGCATCTAAGGGAAAGGAAATCGGGCCTCGGCCCTGCCTTGGGATACGCGAATGATGCATGCCCGATGCCGCCTTGCTGAAAAGCCCACACCTTGGCACTCATGTCCTGTTTTCTTGCTCTGCCTCTCCAAAAAAATCTTAAAACTTGAATACCTTCCAAGAGACTGAAATGATCCAATTTGGCCGGTGGTGTAGTCATCGGCTTCTTCAATGGCCACCGACGCACTTAGTAATTATCGGCACAAAAATAGTGCCGGTCGGCACTATTTTACGCCGGTCGGCATAAAGTTCTGCCGAGACGGATGATGGCAATGATAGCAATGCATAGGCATGGTTTTGGGCAAATGTGAGCATGTCCAACACCTCCTATCATGTTTAGGGACTCAGGGGTGTGGCTCTTGGTTCTAGGGCTATCAATTGTGCACTTGATGCATGATAGCCTAAGGAACCAAGATTGCTCATTTTAATGTAAATATGCATGCAACACAACAAATGAATACTAAGTCCCTATCATGTGGAAATCAAGGGCCTTAGTGACCAAGGATTGAGGTGAGTTACACCACTTGTAATGTGAACTTCACTCAATCCTAGGCTTGGCTTGACAACCCCAAACCAAGCTATGAGATGCAAGTATGCAAGCAAGGCTCAAATGCAATGCAAGCTATCATGTTAAGCATGCAAAGAGCTAAAGTATGTAGGATACAAATGGCATGCAAGATGGGCCAATTAGCATGGAACTAACAAGCATACATTCAAGGCTATATTGACCAAGCAAGCAACAATCATGAAATAAGCATGCGACAATGGACTTAAGCCATAGAGGGCAGCCCTCAAACTCCCAAAAACAGTGGCAAAACAAGCCTCACAACATGATGAAAATGCCACACAAGCATGCTATTCAATGGGCCCAAGTCTAGGACACCAAAGAGAGTAATTTGGCATCATTCATACAACCACTCATGACATGCATTCAACAAACAAAAACAGATTTTAAGCATGTGGAATGACACCCAAATCCCCCCATGGCACCCCCAAAATGCACCAAACATGAAAGCATGCACAATGTCTACTTTAAAAGCATTCAAGAGCATATCTTTAAAACATGAACTAAGCCACGTATGCCAACATGCAAACATGACTAATGGACTGAAATGAGATCTAATATGATGCCAAATCACTAGATCAAAACAAGTCAATCATGCTAGAACTCCATGGAAGCAAAGTTTACAAGCCTAAAATGCAAAACATGCACATCAAGCATACCAAGGGTGTCCAAAACAGTGGCTCACAGCCCTATTACATGGCAAATAGATGCTTATATCCTCATGAAACCAAGCTAAAATATGCAAGAATCAAGGCTCAAAGTATGACACTACCTATAAGCATGAAAGAGCATTCTAAAGCCAACATGGAAAGCGTACAAGAGGCCATGAAATCAACTAAAAACAGAGGTCACACATGACCTAAAACACACAATAAAGCTCTGAAATGAAAGCTAAGGAGAGCATGCATGCATGTTATGCTATGAGCCAAATACAAAGGCAAATAAAGGACCAAGGGGAGAGGGGTGTCCCCCCCTATATGAGGCTCGAAAATATCATCCTCACCACTGAAAACCCACTGGTTTTCAGTGGTGAGAATATTGAAGAACACCAAAACAAGGAGGCCTAAGAAAAAGGCACCAAAAATGGCCAAACAAGGCTTAAAGTGATGAGGCTTAACTCAAACCATAAAATGACCTTAAAGAAGGTTCAAGAACAAGTAAAAACAAGACTTTTTTATGTTAAACACAAGCTCAAAAACTCAAAGCAAAGAGGGTAAAAAGTAGTTGCAAGAATGGGGAAACTAAAGTGAAAAGCTCACCCTTGAAGATCCAATGAAGAACAGATGGTCCAGCCCTCTTCAAGTGATCAAAACCAGTCCAAAATCACTCAAAACAAACCTCCAAGTCTCCCAATCTCGGAGCTAGGTGTAATAGTGTGTGTAATGGTGCAAAAGTGAGGTAAAACACACTATTTGGGCTCTAGAACACACACACAAGAGGAGAGAGAGGGAGATATAGATATATGTATATGTATGAGCTCTGGTTTTTGTCTCAAAAGGTTCTAACCCTAATCAAAGAGGAAGAGCTCCTCTCTTATAGGCAAAGGATGCTTACAAGCTAAGCAAAACAAGGCTTCATCCCTCCATACACGTGTATGGAGGAGAGCCTGACTTCTGTTGTGAGAAAATATCTCATAAAGCAATCTGCAGGTTTCTCGGCAAAGAGTACCAAATGTCAAAATTTGGTGCGGTCGGCACAATAAAATAGTGCCGGTCGGCACAATAAAGTGCCGATGGACAAATAAGCCGCCGATGGCCTCGATTACCGGCCCGGTGGTGTGTAGGGATGCCTCAAAAGGCATTCCCCACCTTCCCAAGGCAAAACACAAGTGTTTGGTGCAAAACCAAACACAAACGGTCGAGTTCGGAGGTCCTGAGGCAGGGCGCGCGCAGCCGAGAACTCCGGGAACTCCAAATGAACACAAACATGGATAATCACCGAGTGTTCCAACGGTGACGTCCAAGTCTTGAGGACGGTCAAAAATGGGGTGTCTACAGTTGCCCCTCTTTGACAGAACTCGGAAGTCATAACAATGACGGGAGTGAATGTCAAAGCCCAGAGGCGGCCCATTCTTGACAAGTAGAAGACTTGGACAAACATGCACGACAAACAAAGATATGCGCCCGAAGGCAGGGGCAAAATGCAACTGAAAATGCAAGAAGCCGAACATAACTTATGATCATGTAAAGAGAGCTGTAATGAAGCACACATGCAACAGTTATAAGCTAGCTTACGCCAATCTACACTACAATGCAGAAAGGATGTAAGAGAATCATGCAATTCTCAAGATGTCTCACGCGGAGGATACAATACCTGCGCGGCTCGTTTGGTTGTACCGGCCTCAAATGAACCATACATACAATATCGTGCCTGTAAAGAAAGCGAACTTAACAAGTACAATATTGTTAGCAATATGCATGTTGCACGATTGGAGGTGTGCGGCAGATGCGACGTGTATAGGCAGTTGTAATTGAACACATGTGAGTAAAGCAGAGCACGCATACAATGCAATGTGTATAGAGAAAATTGAACACATATCAGTAAAGCATAGCACGCATACAATGCAATGTGTATAGTAGGGACTTGAACACATATCAGTCAAGCATAGCACGCATACAATGCAATGTGTATAGTGAAAATTGAACACATATCAGTAAAGCATAGCACGCATACAATGCAATGTGTATAGAAAATTGAACACATATCAGTAAAGCATAGCACGCATACAATGCAATGTGTATAGGAAGTAATTGAACACATATAAGTAAAGCAAAGCACGCATACAATGCAATGTGTATAGGAAGTAATTGAACACATATAAGTAAAGCAAAGTACGCATACAATGCAATGTGTATAGGAAGTAATTGAACACATGTAAGTAAAGCAAAGCACGCATACAATGCAATGTGTATAAAGAGGAACTTGAAATTGAACATAGTAAAACATGATGTTGAAATGCGACGTACTGCAACACAGTATAATTGAAACAATTTCTTTTGAAATTTACGAGACGTAAAAGGATACGGGAAGGGACATCCTTCGCGCGTTCTGAGCATCGCTCACAAAAGTTGTAGTATGAGGTCAACTCGAAGCTTCGCTTATATTCTGAAGGTGCCATTTCTTGGACTGCCTTAAGCGATGAAGATACTAAATCACATGACTGACCCGAACAAGGGCGCAAAAGGTGCGATGGCCGAAAGGAGGAGGTTACCAATGTCAAACTCAGCACCCTGCTACCCTGTTATTTTCTTGCTTTACTTTCCTTTTTACTAGGAGTTTAAGCACATTGCACTGCCTTAGGCAGGTTTTATTTCTCAAAATCGTGTGTTTTTTTTTTTGCAAAACATATGATGGAGATGAAACAACTATTCGCTTGAAAAGGTATTGTACTTGTGTGCATCGCATCACAAGGCATCACATAACAATGTGACTGAAACTGAAACTTGTGTTTATGAAAACAAAGCATCGCATCGTAATAATCAGGTAGTAAACCAACTACAACTCGATAAGCAAATCAAAGACTCGACAGACTAGCCAAGTGCAAGCACAACTTGCTAGACACATCAAAGACTTAAAGTGAGTGACATACAACTCGATGAGCAAATATACAACAACTCGATAAACAAATACGCGCGACTCGACGGGAATCAATCACCGAAGAGTGCTGGGAGGGGTGGAATTCCCCAAATGTTCAGCATAGAAAGCTTAGAAATCATAGAAGGAAGACCATCGGCTGGACACAAAGGTCGTCGGCCGAAGATAATTGTCATCGGCATAATACTTGGTCGGCCGGCACAAAATTGTGGCCGGTCGGCACTTTTTACTGCCGGTCGGCTGTAGACTGTCTGCACCAGCAGAATGTTGACATGTGTCCTCCACTCAACCTTATCTTCTACAAAAGATCTTAGCCTCGTGGTCTTCTTCATTTCCACACTGATTGACTCCAAATGGAGGAATTTCTTGCTCAAAATCTCGCAACTTGGATTAACAACTTGGACGGCTCGGGAAAATTTGAGTTTAAGACTTCGGCATAAACGCACTATTCACTTTCGCGCCCCTTTTGCATTTTCCGTTCCTCCATGCCGCGGCAAGGCTCGGAACCCAACGCATGTCTTTAGCTTTAGCGGGCAAGAAGTGTGTCCCACTTTCGAAGATTTCCAAGCTCTAATGGAATCTGGGCGCAATGAGGAAATCCTACCCCAATTTCGTTTTGGCCATGCTCAAGCCTTAGGACAAATGTGTGGGCTCTCAATACCCGATGCTCGTTCTCTGATTTGTGACGGGACTCTAGACATTCCGAGTTTGGTCTGTCGTTTTTCTGAGACTGGTGATCGTGGCGACCATCACTGGCAAGGCTTTCGGCGGCACGCCCTCTGTCTATGTATACTATCTCATTTTACATTAGTCTCTGGTTCGGAGGATCCAATTGTCCGGTTGATTGAAGTTGCCAAAGGCTTGAAGGAGGGCAAAAGCTGCATTGCCATGGTCCTGGCTGAGACACTGCTGGGCTTAGACGCCTTTTATCGTCGGGAGACGACCAGATTAGCAGGGAGTCCACTATTACTGCAAGTAATGTTTCCCACCCTATCTCACTTTTTATGTTTCCTCACATCACTCGGCCCTCAGGCTCGGTTTTTCTCACAAAAACCCCTTTCTCACTTTTTCTCTCATCGCACTTCTCTCTATTCTTTATTCTCTCATTTTTTATCCCTCCCCAGGTGTGGTTAATGGATAAACTGAAGGTTGTGGACTCTTGCCCAGCATATTCAGCGCGCGGCTATTTCTTCAGGCAACGCCTAGTTGACGCTCTTGATGGGAGTTGGTGGTTTGAGTGGATGTGCAGTTTGTCTGCAGATCGCATTGCTTGGCGGTGCCCATGGCTCAATCTCCCAATGATGAGTTACAGTATGACCCGTCAGCCGGGGATCCAATTGATTGGCTTGACTCACTGTGTTTTCTATTTCCCATTCCGTATCCTGCGCCAGTTTGGTCATGATCAGACTTGCCGCGGAAGGATAGAGTACCGGTATTCTAATCCGAGGCTCACAATGTCGGTATGCCTTGACATGGAGGACGAAGAGCTCTCGCCCCGCTCCCTTTCAATTGCACTTTGTCGATGAGTGCTTGGATTGGCTTAATGAAGAGGCGCAGAGGGGCCCACTTTGGCATCGAGGCTTCGACCCGGCTCGGGAGGCGCGAGGACATTGACTTGACCATGCCCCAAATTTATTGCTTTATTAGTACTTTCAAGTTTTCTTTATGAATGTAATAAAAGCAACTTTGATTGTATGCAAGAGCAAGAGAACTCTATTTGAAATCAATGAAATTGAAGGTTGTGGTACTGAAAATTTTCCGTTTTGGTCCAGAAATGGTCTTAGTTGTAAAAAGATTTATTTGAACAAAGTCAACTTTTATCAAAACTTCTCAAAACCATTTTCGATATGGATCAGAACTGGACACGCCTGAAATTTGTCACTGAGATGCACAACCCCGGATTCCTGCAATTGGAAAATTGCCCCTAGTTTGAATAGTACCGCGGCACCACATGGCAACGGAAAGTTGCCCCTAGTCTGAATAACCTTTGCAGGAGATTGCGATGAATCTTGATGGACAAAGATGACCAAGATGATCAAATAGACAAAAGTGATCGGGAAAATGTTTATGGTGAACTTGGGATGAAGGCGCCTCGTATCCCAAGGATGGGAATCAAGCCTTCGTAGTTCGGGCTTGGGTTCACTCGAGTATTTTCACTCTCCTTTTGCGCTCTAACTTTTGCCAAGGCCGCCCTTTGCGGGTTTTCAACCTTGCGAGCTCGGTTTTTATATTTTCTAATTTTTCGTGCTCTGAATTTTGCCTAGGTCGCCCTTCCGGGTTTTCGGCCTAGCGAGCCTCTCAGGGGTGATATTTCTTCAGCTTATCCATGTTGATCGGTTGGGAGAACTCTAGGCCATCTAGGTCCATCAGAACCACAGCTCCACCTGACCATATAGACTTGATGATATAGGGGCCCGTCCAATTAGGTCTGAATTTGCCCCTTGGGTCGTGGATGGGAGCTCGGTTGTCTTTGAGCACCAAATCTCCTTCTTTCAGATTCCTAGACTTAACTTTCTTGTTGAAAGCTGGCAATTCTCACGATAACCTTGGACATAGTGCAGTGCTTTGACCTTCTTTCATCAAAGAGCATAAGTTCCTCGAACCTACTCACGCTAATCTGCCTCGGCTATCGACACTCAGCCAACACTCGCAATGACGGAACCTCAATCTCAATTGGTAGAACGGCTTCCATCCCATAGACCAGCGAATAAGGAGTTGCTCCAGTCGAAGTTCTAATTGAAGTCCGGTAGCCCCAGGCGAATGGCAACTTATGCGGCCGGTCCGATAGGTTTCTACCATTTTCTGCAGTATGTGCTTGATGTTCTTGTTGGCAGCCTCAACCGCTCCGTTGGTCTGCGGCTGGTACGTGGATGACTTATGAAAAGCCACCTTATACTTCTCCGAGAAATCAATCACCTCTTTCTTGAAGTGAGAACCATTATGCGAAATGATCTCGTTCGGGACTCCATAACGGCAGATAATGTTGTTTCTGATAAACTTCGCGACATGCGAAGCCTTCAACACTGCATAGGACTGGGCCTCGACCCACTTTGTAAAGTAATCTATTGCTACTAAGATATACTCATGCCCATTTGACCCCTTGAGAATGTGACTCGATCACATCGATTCCCCAAACTGAGAACGGCCATGGTGATGTCATGTTGTATAACTTTGATGGCGGGATGTTCATACGGTTTGTGTGAATCTGGCATTTGTGGCATCGCCGAACAAAACCGATACAATCTTCCTCCATGGTAGACCAGTAGTAGCCTTGTCTGAGGATCTTTCGTGCCAGCATCACCCCGTTCACATGTGCCCCACATTCTCCTCCATGGATGGCCTCCATCAGCCCGATTCTTGACTTCCACACACACTTGTGCATTCCCGGATGACCTCTCTTGTACAATTTACCCCGCAGATGATAAACCGAATACCATTCTTCGATTGCCCTTTTGTCTTTGGCGTTTGCCCCTAGTGGATATGCCTCATTTTCCAAGAAATTCCATATGTCATGATACCAAGGGTTGTTATCCCGCACTTTTTCTATGGCGTAGATTGACTCATATCTTTGGCGCAAACTTTTGATCAATGATTCTTGGGCGCATCCAGTTCGGACGGGATGTCTATCATGGAAGATAGAGTTGCTAGCGAATCTGCGAACTGTTGTTCTCTCTCACTAGGTGAGTGAAACTTAGCTTTTCAAACCGAGGAATTAACAAATCCAAGGTGCGGTGATATATTATCATCTTTTCCTCCTTCACTTTCCAATCTCCTTTACTTTGAGACACAACGAGTTCGAATCTCCAATAACGTCCAAGCGTCTTGCCCTAGTTCTAGGGCGACTTCTAACCCCAAGAATACATGCCTCGTACTCTGCCTCATTGTTCGAGACTTTGAACCGAGTTTGAATGCTAAGGGATCTGGAGTCGTCGGCGCTATCGCCAAGACTCTATCCGTACCCATATTGATTTGACGCTTCGTCAAAGTACATCGTCCGTGTTTCATCTTCGACGTGTAGAATAGCTTCATCACGGGAATAGGTACTCAACCGCTTCATCCTTCAAGGGTGGTCGGCAGGAACTCGCTGCTACGCTCTCCCTTTTACGGACTTGCGTGTCACATATTTGAGGTCAAATTCGAAAGAACTTGACAACCAACGAGCTAGCCTACGTAAGTCTTTGGTTTCTCGAAAAGATATTTGATGGGATCAAGTCGTGAAACCAACATTCTGAGTGAGCTAACAGTAGTGCCGCGACTTCCTAGTAGCCCATACCAAGGCGGACATGCCTTCTCCGGTAGTGTAGCGGGTCTCGTAATCGAGCATCTTCTTGCTCAGATAGTAGATGGCCCTTTCCACTTTATCTTCCGATTCTTGTGCGAGCATCTGACCCATCGTAGTCTCGATCAGCAGATACAATATCAACGGTTTCCCCGGCTTTGGTGGTGACAACACGGGCGGATTCTGGAGATACTCTTTAATCTGTTCAAACGCGGCTTGGCATCGGTCGTCCCATTGGAACTTCTTTCCTTTCTTTAAGAGACCAAAAAGTGGTTCACAAGTCAAGGTTAATTTAGAGATAAACCGTCTTATGAATTGCACTTTACCCAGAAAGCCTGGCACCTCCTTTTCAGTCATTGGTGGTGGCATTTCTAAGATGGCCTTGATTTTGGAAGGTCGACTTCGATGCCTTGCGTGTCGAAATCCCATTTTTTCCATTGTAACACCAAGCGTACATTTACGAGGATTCAACCGCGGTAAATTCCACGATCCTTTGGAAAAACTTCGCAAAGGCGGTGTAGTGGCCCTCTCTTTCTTTGGACTTGACAATCATGTCGCCCACGTACACCTCGACCTCTTTATGGATCATGTCATGTAATATTGTAGTTGCGACGTTGATATGTAGCCGGCGTTCTTCAAAGCGGCATCACTCTGTAGCAATATGTACCCAGGGGTGGTAAAGCGGTCTTCTCCGATCTTGGTGCCATTACTATCGATTATAGCACGAGAAGCCATCCATGAATGAGAGCAAAGCATGCCCATTTGTGAAATCTACCAACTCGTCGATATGTGGCAAGGAAAGTCATCCTTGATGGCTCTGTTCAAATCCTGAAGTCCACACATACGGATTCTACCATCCTTCTTGACCTTTGGTACAATGTTGGCCCGCCAAGTCGGATTCGATTGAATACGGAAGCCAAGCGTCTGGCAGTGACCTCTTCTTTGATCTTAATGGCCCAATCAGGCGGATCCTCTGAGTTTCTGTTTGTGGTCGGACCTCGGGGTCAAGAGGATCGGTCTTTGTACAATCTCGGGATCGATTCGGGCATGTCTTCGTAGGACCACGCGAAACGTCTTTAAAATTTTTTTAATAAAGCGACCAAGTGCTCGCGTTCCTCCGAAGACAACGTGGACCCGTCTGGACGGTAGCGGGTCCTTCTCGCACTAACGTTCACGTAGTGATTTCATCTATTAAGGGTTTAACAAACCTCTCTTGCTCTTGTTCAATTAGTCGTTGCAAAACCGGAGAATTTCGTCCTCGTCGTTTTCATCAAAATTTTGAAAGTCTGATTTAAGCAATAAACCAAAGGCACGAGAAAAGTACTCGGAAGCCACAGTTACCTCATTCTCATTAGATACTTCCAAACCGTCGGTTCTTACATTCTACAGACTCAAAGAGAAAGAAAAAACGACACAGGCAGATTTGTGGCATCCGGGTTATCACTCCTGTGAATCTGGGACTCAGACTTCAGACAGTGGAACGATTCGACTCACAAGACTTCGGTGGAATCGATTCGGCTCACTACGACCGGTCTTTGCTTGATAAAAATCCCTCCTCGTACTGCCAGATGAGGGAGGGTGCGATGGACGCATCCAAAATAGCCGCTGGTTGGCCCACAGCCGTTTCATCTCTAATCATGGACACCGAGGAGTCATCCCCCAAGCACAACTGGTCGATCAAAGGATCTGAAAGTAGACAGGCCAGTGCTACCCCTATTTCAAACTCTGTGTCCGCAGACTCCAATTCCTTGCTATGTTCAGCCTCAATTGTCGGGTCTGTCTGCTCTTCAGCAACATCATCCCCAGATAACTGCAAGTCGAAGAAAATCTCAAACCCCGGCATGCGTTTCTTCTCTTTATTCAGCCATGGCTCCGGAAAACCACAGAATGGGAAATCTTCCCCCTCCCGGATGAAACGTCTGTTCAAGGTACCCCGGATGGGCCGGTGCATCAATTCAAAAGGTTTCCCCATCTGTTTTGCTTTGGCTCTTCCAGCCATCTCTTTTCTCTTTCTTACCCAATCTTCCTTGGTGGGCAGGTAACCCAAGCCGAAGGTGTGAGGGTTGTGCGGCATTTCAGCCAGTGTTGCAATGCCCTTACGGCCGCTTTTCCCTAATCCCATCCCGGGGATGTATTGGAGTTTGTTCATGAGGTACACTGCTTGGGCACTAACATATATCCCTTCATTAGCGGCCATGATATTCTGTACAGCCTGAGCCTCAGCCAAGGTAAAACCTGATATGAACATGTCCTCCAGGCCATGCTCTATCTCCAGAACAGGCGTGGATACTTCTGGTGGTGGATGAATCGATGAATTCCCGAAGACGATGGCTACTCCCTTCCCATAGGGGTATTTCACCATTTGGTGCAAAGTAGATGATCTCGCCTTCACGATGCGACCACGGCGCCCAACAACAAGTTGAAAGTTGCAGGTACTTCCAAGACATGAAAATCTATTTTCTGTTGTCCCGGCCCAACCTTGGTCTGGATTTTAACGGTTCCCATCACTTCTCGGCTTGTATTGTCATATGCCCTGATGACCTGGATTGTTGGTACAAAGTCTGCGACTTTCAGACCGATCACGTAAGCTGTCCTTGCGGGGCAGACGTTGATGGCGGACCCTGTATCAACAAGGACGACCGGTATCCATTTATTCCTACACTCCACGGAGATGTAGAGTGGCTTGTTGTGATTTGTGCCCTCAGGCGGTAATTCCTTATCGGCAAACGTCAACATCGGGGTAGCCCCTCCCGGAAAGACTAGCCCCACTAGCTGTTCTGGTGTTGTTTCTATTGAAAGCTTTGCCTTATCCATGGCTGATAAAACAGCCTCCCTATGCACTCGAGAAGCCATAAGCAGTCCCCAAATAGAGATGTCTGCTTGTATCTTTTTCAGCTGTTTGAGTACGGCCTCCTCTTCGAGCTGCTTTTCCTTTTGCCTCTCAGCCTCTCTGTCTTTCCCTGAGGCCTCTGGTTGATCCAAGTGTGGGGGTTTGAAATACCGCCCACTCCGTGTCATGTGGTCAATTTCCCCTAGGTACCAGGTACCGTCAGGTTGATCATTTCCCCAGTCTTCGTCTGTATGGGCAAGACAAAGATCCTCATCTTCCCACCACATCCCATCAGCAACTGACAAACATCTGTCGGGCTCTGGCATGGCTGTTCTCGTACTCACGGCACCTTCCATTCTTATACTCGTAGCATTATCCGTCTCTGTGCACACAGCGGTTTCAGTCCCTACTTGGGCCTTTGCCTTCTTGGCTCTCTCAGATCCCTCAAACACTTCCTGTTCTGACTGTGCCAATACATCCGGCTGCTCGACAATTCCTGTGGTCAAGATGCTCCACTCTCGAGCGAAATTCTTCGTGCCGGCGCTCTCCGGCAAAGCACTCTGTTTTCAACTTTTAAGCATTCTTGATGTTCCGTACGCCTCTTCGCCTTGAAATTCTTCTATCACATCCGGTGATCGTCCAACCACCGGTAGCTTCTCTTGAATCTTCATAATTGAACCACGCTTATCGCTGCGTCCTCTGGATATTGGTCGCTGTAGAGTTGTAGATTGGCCAGGTCCTCTCCTACGGTTGTCACATCATCGATTCCTTGTCCCAGACTATCCCTTCGGATCATGCACAACTCTCCCCCTGTTGGCAGCTCCATCCTGGGCCTACCTTGGCTTATCAACGAGATGTAGTCACTCGGACTGTATGTCTTCCCACTGTAACTCCCAGATTTCGCGGACTCTGATTCAACAACCCTTTTCTCCTTCTGGGTCTCCTCTCTCCCGTTCTTGGTGGTCACCACTGACGGCTTAGGCTGGGCTACGGAGATGTCCATCATGCACAAGTCGATGCACTCGAGGAGAACACTTCTGGTTTAGGCAAGTGGGTGGGTGTGATATAAACACTAGGCTCATAAGATGCGGCCCCAGTATGGATGAAATTAAGTCTTTTAGGTGGTGGGGCTTGGTTATCTGCAGGGAGGGGATTTGTGGTAACATTGGGCTTCTCGGGAGGCAAAATCACCCCGTTATCGATAAGGTCTTGAATTTCATGGCGTAAGCGGAAGCACTGGTCGGTATCGTGACCGTGCTGTTGATGAAATGCACAATATTTGGTCGGGTTATAGGTAGGAGGGAGTTTTTCTGGTAGGGGCGCGGCTCGGGGCCTCAGTGCCCTTTCTTGATTAATACCCTAGAGCTTTGGATAGGGGCATATAGAGCGAGCGAAAGTTCGGAATTTTGGGTGGGTATTTGGTTGTTTGTGGGTTGCTTAGGACCTTAGGAGAATGGCGTTGCCGCATTTCTTTGTGGGGGGTTTGTGGTGACCATGCTCACTTCGGAGGTTCTGGTAGCAGATGTGCCACTCGGGCCTGTATTAGTGTTGCGGTTGAAGGTCCTTCGGGGTTGCTCCCGATCACTATCAATCCAACCTTGTTTCAAGGCGTCTTCAATCTGCACCCCATTTAATGTTGGTCGAGAAAAGGTGGGAAATGGGACTACTATCATCTTTTGCATCAATTTGGTGTAGATTGCGCAATCATCGAATCTGGTCCTTGTCCGTAGGCCTTAAGGTCATCATTGAAGCCTTGGCCCTCCATCAGTTTTTAATTAGAGAAACTCTCCTTAGGATCTTGTCTGGTTGTCTCGAGATCACGAGTAGTGATCTCAATCTGCGTGTTGTATGAATACTGCGCGATGAAGGCCTCAGCCATTTCGTCCCAATTTCTCTTCACGTCATCATCTAGCTTAGCATACCATGCAGACGCCACACCTGACAGGGTCCGACCAAACAGAGACAACTTCTGGAGCCTACTGAGGCCCATTGGCCTTAGGACGTCCGAAAATAGTCTTAAATGTACCATAGGGTCCTCAGACCCATCGAACCGATCGATATGAGGCATTTTGAACCTGTCGGGCAGCGTCACAGCTGCGTCAGTGTAACCATCTTCAATATCGGGGATAGTCTTGACCCCTTGGGATCTTTTGAATAACTTTTCAAGTTTGCTTAATTTGAGTGCGGTGGGATCAGTCTCAAACTCAAAGGGAGAGTCTGGTAGATTGGTGGGTGTTTTTGATAGTTGAGGTTGAATTTGGGGTAAAGTTGGAGGTGGGGGTGGTCCTGTGGGTAGCTCAGATCGGCTGAACATTGGCTCTCCCGACGTTAGGAACTCTGGTGGGGAGGAACTTGATCTGGCAGATGCTCCGGTTCTTTGTTCTAGCTCGCAATTGTTTGCTGTTCTCTCACAGGCCTTTCGTTGTCCGCGAAATACTTTGACGGATGACAAAGATCTGTTGCATTGCTTTCATACTCTCTTGAAGGTGGCGCACCATCTCCTCCAAACTGGCCATACTATCCTGTTCTGGTTGGATTACTGGTATAAATTCCTTCTCTGGTGGTGATACAAAACCCCAATCTCTACTGAGCACAGGTGGGGTAGACAAAGCCCTCTGATCGTTGTTGTCTTGATGTCCTCTGCCTTGCTGACTTCCGTTTAGTAACCGGGGGTAGTGAGTAGTACACTGGTTGTCCGTCTATCAGATCCTCAGATCAAAGGAGTCGACGGCCTCTGACCCAGGGTGCTTGGGGAATATCTATCGGATCGGTAGCAATTGTGCTCAACTACCATTGCCCCTAGGCCTGAATCTGATATCCACAGACAACTGATCCCCAAAACACTGATACTGATGCCCTCGGGCCTGATACTTAAACTTGCAAACTGATCTGTATGTTCCCTGCAGAGTTACACTCTAAAACACATAGCAAGTAAATGAGAACCAAAACACCCCTATGTTGGGGTAGGGTTTCCCTGTCCTATTTTGTCAAGAGCTAGGGTTTCACTACGCACGCAGCGGTTTCAAACAACCTAAATCGGGTAAGCAACCTGTCCTAGTTTGGAATGGTCACTACGGATTCCGACTATGCAACTAGGTCGAATGGCCCAAAAGGGTGCCCGAGAAGGGTTTGTGTTCCCATCTTTGGCAGAGCCAAGAACCGTCGACCTTATGGACAAGCCTTGACAAGACAAGCCTCAAGAAACCGCCAGAATAGCAGATGGCCAACACGGTGTCCTAGGCGCACCAATGCACATGCAATGCAAAGAAACACATAAGTGAAATCAAAACAGGATATCACGAGTTCGAGTCAAGCTCTCTAAAATCCCCAGCAGAGTCGCCAGAAACTGTAGCACGTCCCGCGGGGGGACCTCGCGCTAACAGTTCGGACTCAATTTTGTGTCGCGGTTCTAAATCTGAACCAAAGAGTCCAAATCCGGCAAATCGTTTGAGAAAACAGATTTTTTTGAAAAGTAGTGCCAAACATGGACTGCTTTGCGGATTCTGAGTCGCCACCTAAATATTTTTAATTGGGAAATTTAGAAACCACGACTCGGTCAAGGCCACATGTCCGTCATCACCAAAGTGGTCTTGGCTCGGGAGCTTGGGTATGATCGGGAAGGTCACTATGAGCACCCCCTTTCGCCCGGTCTGAAGACCGGCCTCTACTAACCGTGATATCCGATTTTGAAAACTTTATGCATTCTTATTCCGGCTTTTAACCTAGAATTACTATGGGATGCCCACAACACAAAAGGATAGACTAGATCGCCTAACTTGAAATAAACATTGCATATCCGTTTTGTCTCGAAAAACGTGTTGTTTTCTTTTGCTACTCGCAAGTAGGCTAAAATGCGGATTTCAACGAGTCGTTCCAACTTAGGCAATCCAACCTCCACCCACAGGCATTCAAACAGTTTTATCATGTAAGCACTTAGCCGCATGGCAATCCTACTGTCATGGCAACACTTGCACGCATGCGGTATGCTAAAGCATAAAAGCTCACCTCGTACTCCGTGCCAAAACAGTAAACTAGTTAGCAAAACAATGCATGACCTAGTTCATGTTAAATGACTAATGCAACACAGGCAAGAGTGCAGTTTAGACAGGCTCGGCTATCCTAAGCATGGCATATGAAATGCTATCACGTAGCACGTATTCAATTTTGGAATTTGAAAATTGCGATGCAGTTTGTATGATGTACCGAGCCCGGTGCATGTAAACAAATGCATGAATGCACACATGCATTACATAAGGTATGCTAAAATAAGTATGCCCTAATCTACCATAAGCAGGTAAATAAAAGGGTTAGAAAGAAATGGGGATTGGAAGACATGCACCCACTCACGCACACTTATTACATTTTTGCCCTCACTCGGAGGGACCGAATAAATAAATAATACAGACCGAAGAATAAATGAATAAATAAATTATTACAAATTTCTAAGTACTGAAAATAAAGCATCTAAGTGAAATGAAATGGGGCCTCGGCCCTGCCTTGGGATACGCGAATGATGCATGCCCGATGCCCGCCTTGCCCGAAAAGCCCACACCTTGGCACTACTGTCCCTGTTTTTACTGCTCTGCCTCTCCAAAAAAAATCTTAAAACTTCAGAATACCTTCCAAGAGACCTGAAATGATCCACCGGCTGGGCAGTGTAGTCATCGGCTTCTTCCAATGGCCACCGACTGCACTTGGTAATTATCGGCACAAAAATAGTGCCGGTCGGCACTATTTTCTGCCGGTCGGCATAAAGTTCCTGCACCGGACAGATGACAGCAGCAGCAACAGACAGCAATGCATAGGCATGGTTTTTGGGCAAATGTGAGCATGTCCAACACCTCCTATCATGTTTAGGGACTCAAGGGGGTGTGGCTCTTGGTTCTAGGGCTATCAATTGTGCACTTGATGCATGATAGCCTAAGGAACCAAGATTGCTCATTTTAATGTAAATATGCATGCAACACAACAAATGAATACTAAGTCCCTATCATGTGGAAATCAAGGGTCTTAGTGACCAAGGATTGAGGTGAGTTACACCACTTGAAATGTGAACTTCCCTCAATCCTAGGCTTGGCTTGACAACCCCAAACCAAGCTATGAGATGCAAGTATGCAAGCAAGGCTCAAATGCAATGCAAGCTATCATGTTAAGCATGCAAAGAGCTAAAGTATGTAGGATACAAATGGCATGCAAGATGGGCCAATTAGCATGGAACTAACAAGCATACATTCAAGGCTATATTGACCAAGCAAGCAACAATCATGAAATAAGCATGCGACAATGGACTTAAGCCATAGAGGGCAGCCCTCAAACTCCCAAAAACAGTGGCAAAACAAGCCTCACAACATGATGAAAATGCCACACAAGCATGCTATTCAATGGGCCCAAGTCTAGGACACCAAAGAGAGTAATTTGGCATCATTCATACAACCACTCATGACATGCATTCAACAAACAAAAACAGATTTTAAGCATGTGGAATGACACCCAAATCCCCCTATGGCACCCCCAAAATGCACCAAACATGAAAGCATGCACAATGTCTACTTTAAAAGCATTCAAGAGCATATCTTTAAAACATGAACTAAGCCACGTATGCCAACATGCAAACATGACTAATGGACTGAAATGAGATCTAATATGATGCCAAATCACTAGATCAAAACAAGTCAATCATGCTAGAACTCCATGGAAGCAAAGTTTACAAGCCTAAAATGCAAAACATGCACATCAAGCATACCAAGGGTGTCCAAAACAGTGGCTCACAGCCCTATTACATGGCAAATAGATGCTTATATCCTCATGAAACCAAGCTAAAATATGCAAGAATCAAGGCTCAAAGTATGACACTACCTATAAGCATGAAAGAGCATTCTAAAGCCAACATGGAAAGCGTACAAGAGGCCATGAAATCAACTAAAACAGAGGTCACACATGACCTAAAACACACAATAAAGCTCTGAAATGAAAGCTAAGGAGAGCATGCATGCATGTTATGCTATGAGCCAAATACAAAGGCAAATAAAGGACCAAGGGGAGAGGGGTGTCCCCCCCTATATGAGGCTCGAAAATATCATCCTCACCACTGAAAACCCACTGGTTTTCAGTGGTGAGAATATTGAAGAACACCAAAACAAGGAGGCCTAAGAAAAAGGCACCAAAAATGGCCAAACAAGGCTTAAAGTAATGAGGCTTAACTCAAACCATAAAATGACCTTAAAGAAGGTTCAAGAACAAGTAAAAACAAGACTTTTTTTATGTTAAACACAAGCTCAAAAACTCAAAGCAAAGAGGGTAAAAAGTAGTTGCAAGAATGGGGAAACTAAAGTGAAAAGCTCACCCTTGAAGATCCAATGAAGAACAGATGGTCCAGCCCTCCTC
This sequence comes from Camellia lanceoleosa, assembly GCA_025200525.1. Taxonomy (NCBI): domain Eukaryota; kingdom Viridiplantae; phylum Streptophyta; class Magnoliopsida; order Ericales; family Theaceae; genus Camellia; species Camellia lanceoleosa. The sequence goes on along the minus strand of CM045759.1, from coordinate 119,669,437 downwards.
AAGTGATCAAAACCAGTCCAAAATCACTCAAAACAAACCTCCAAGTCTCCCAATCTCGGAGCTAGGTGTAATAGTGTGTGTAATGGTGCAAAAGTGAGGTAAAACACACTATTTGGGCCCTAGAACACACACACAAGAGGAGAGAGAGGGAGATATAGATATATGTATATGTATGAGCTCTGGTTTTTGTCTCAAAAGGTTCTAACAATAATCAAAGAGGAAGAGCTCCTCTCTTATAGGCAAAGGATGCTTACAAGCTAAGCAAAACAAGGCTTCATCCCTCCATACACGTGTATGGAGGAGAGCCACCAGCTTTACAGCTGTGAGAAAATATCTCATAAAAGCAATCAGACAAAGGTTTCGGCAAAGAGTACCAAATGTCAAAATTTGGTGCCGGTCGGCACAAAATAGTGCCGGTCGGCACAATAAAGTGCCGATGGACAAATAAGCCAGCCGATGGCCTCCAGTACCAGCCGGTGGTGTGTAGGGATGCCTCACAAGGCATTCCCCACCTTCCCAAGGCAAAACACAAGTGTTTGGTGCAAAACCAAACACAAACGGTCGAGTTCGGAGGTCCTGAGGCAGGGCGCGCGCAGCCGAGAACTCCGGGAACTCCAAATGAACACAAACATGGATAATCACCGAGTGTTCCAACGGTGACGTCCAAGTCTTGAGGACGGTCAAAAATGGGGTGTCTACAGTATACCTCATTGAATGGAAAATGAAATGCAAAACGAGGCACGCGTACCTCGAGATGCGATGAAAATGCAAAATGAGGCACGCATACCTCATTGAATGGAAAATAAAATGCAAAACGAGGCACGCGTACCTCGAGATGCGATTGAAATGCAAAATGAGGCACGCATACCTCATTGAATGGAAAATGAAATACAAAACGAGGCACGCGTACCTCGAGATGCGATTGAAATGCAAAATGAGGCACGCATACCTCATTGAATGGAAAATGAAATGCAAAACGAGGCACGCATACCTCGAGATGCGATTGAAATGCAAAATGAGGCACGCATACCTCATTGAATGGAAAATGAAATGCAAAACGAGGCACGCATACCTCGAGATGCGATTGAAATGCAAAATGAGGCACGCATACCTCATTGAATGGAAAATAAAATGCAAAACGAGGCACGCGTACCTCGAGATGCGATTGAAATGCAAAATGAGGCATGCATACCTCATTGAATGGAAAATGAAATGCAAAACGAGGCACGCGTACCTCGAGATGCGATTGAAATGCAAAATGACGCACGCATACCTCATTGAATGAAAAATGAAATGCAAAACGAGGCACGCGTACCTCGAGATGCGATGAAAATGCAAAATGAGGCACGCATACCTCATTGAATGGAAAATGAAATGCAAAACGAGGCACGCGTACCTCGAGATGCGATTGAAATGCAAAATGAGGCACGCATACCTCATTGAATGGAAAATGAAATGCAAAACGAGGCACGCGTACCTCGAGATGCGATTGAAATGCAAAATGAGGCACGCATACCTCATTGAATGGAAAATGAAATGCAAAACGAGGCACGCGTACCTCGAGAAGCGATTGAAATGTAAAATGAAATACAAGTATGACACGCATGCCATACGAAAATGCAAAACGGTGCAAGTCGCAAGGGACGTGCAAGACGGCGCGATGCGACGCACCGAACAACGTGATGGATGCGTGCAACGCACACGGGGCAAATTTTGAATCTTGTACAAGACAAAAGGATACAAAAGGATACAATCTTTGCTTGAATCTGAGTGCCACGCACAGAAGACACGGTCCGAGGTCAAAACGGAGGCCGGTTGAGCATCGGGGATTCACTTTCTTGCACTTTCTTGAACTATGAAGACCAGAAACTACCCACCTGGCCTAAACAAGGCTGTGGGAACATCACCGGCTGGACTAGGTGGCCACCGGCTGCAAAATAACTCCACCGGCACAATATTGTGCCGATCGGCACAAAATAGTGCCAACCGGCCAAAAATTGCTGATCGGGGGCAGTTTTGACAATTTGCCTCGGGTTTTATAAAATAGGGCTCCTAAACCCTATTTTCTCACTTCTTGTCCGCCGAAAACTCTTGCCCTCTCTCTCTAGAGCATCTTCTCTTCCTCTTTTTTTTGTTTTCTTCGCGTTTTACGTCCGTTTCGTCGTTGGATTCGCGATTTCCTTCGCGTTTCGGACATTTTCGACCGATTGAAATTCCGTTTCGGAGCATCCTTTGCTATTTCCACTTTTCGGGACTTGTTCCCCTTGATTTCCTCTTCATTTCCGTGCCTTTCCATCTTCCGGCCTTCCCGGTCATTTTCGGCCCGCTCGGGGTTGACTTTTTCGGTTGACTTTTCAAATTCCAGCTCTTCCGGCCATTTTCACACCACCATTGCCATGGCTGACAATGTTCCACACGTCGGGACTCCCCCGGATCACGAGATGGATCCCGGGGTCGAGCTCCTCCCGTTGAGCGAGCGTCCTTTCGACCCGGCAACCTATCGCCCGGCGATCCACGTCCTACCTCCGGATGGTCTTCGCCATTTCCGCGGCTTTGACCGAGCGCTGGACCCGGAGCTTCTCCTGCGCAAGCCGACCTCTCACCTATCCTTCGACGCTTCCGAGCTAATATTTTTTTCTCTGTTTTACTTTCTGCAATGTAGAACTGTTAACTACCATAGCTGAATCTGTTCTTTAACTGCTTAGCTCTGATATACTGTACACTGTAGTTGATCGCAATCATGCTTACAACTGATATCTGTTTAAGACGGACACATGCACACACACTGCACTAGTCTCAATCACCCAAACACACGGCACACACCGTACTTCACTGCAAATCTACCGACACCCGACACGTACTTGAATCTGAAAACATATTGTATGCTGTATTTAAACTGAACCACACAAAACACGCCGACGTATCATACGTTGTAGTCCACCGTAGGCGCACCGGCACCCGGTATCTGTTTGAATCTGAAAAAATGTGCACACATGCACCATATTTGTATGCTGATCCTCACAAACACACTGATACATCACAGGCCGTAGTCCACCGTAGTACACTGAAACCTGATATCTGCTTGGATCTGAAAAATGTGCACACGTGCACCATGTTTACATTGCACTTACTCAAAACACGCTGACGCATCAAACACTGTAGTCCACCGTAGGCGTACCGGCACCCGGTATCTGTTTGGATCTGAAAAATGTGCACACGTGCACCATGTTTACATTGCACTTACTCAAAACACGCTAACGCATCAAACACTGTAGTCCATCCGAGGCGATCAGCACCCGCAGACTGTTTGAATCTGAAAAACTTGCACGCATGCTAGATTTGTATCGACTTTAACATGTTTCCTCAGAACTGTACATTTCATATTGCTTCGCAACTATTTGTTTGAAAACAGAGAGATTCCCATACCATCCGCGGGTATGGGAACGTCGCGGCTCGAGATTGGTACGCGGAGCTTCCCGAGGCGGTTCGACGTATCGTGGACCATGCCGGCTTCGGCGCTTTCTGCAGGGCTCGACTTATCGCTGAGCCTCTTCTAGCTGCCCTGGCAGAGAGGTGGTGGGACACCACCGATTCGTTCCACCTATCCGCGGCGGGAGACATGACGATGACTCCCTATGACTTCTCGATGCTCACAGGCATTGGGGTGGGGGGTGATCCGATCCCCTTTGACACCGATATGGACGAGTGGACCGCCGCTCAGATCTATTTGCTTGGCGAGGCGCCACCTCTTGCTCGTCCAGGCTTTGTCCGCTACTCCTGGTTCGAGGTGCAGTTCAGAGTGCAGCCTGCGTTGGTGGCGGCGGCTCCGAGGCGGCCGTAGAAAGACGCTGCAGCGGCTTTTGATGTTTTTGCTAGGGACGACCCTCTTCGCCGACTGGGCGAACATCGTGCCTCTCTGCCTACTCAGCGCACTGGTGGATGTCCGACACATCTTGCATTATGACTGGGGTGGCGCTGCTCTGGCCACTCTTTACGGGTACATGAGCTCGGTCTCCCGTGGCAGCGGGTAGTTGCTCGGAGGCTACTGGCGAGCTTGGGAGGTACGTCTTCTCCTCTGCTTTACATTTCTGCTCTATACTTTACGATTCTCGCACTGCGCACACATTGTAGTCTACTTTACACTTGCCGTATCTTGTACCACGGCACACACATACTACGCTTTACTTGTTGCACTGCTCACATTGTACATTCTGCAAAATATACTGCACAACACACGGCTCTGCTATTTCTGCTTTACTCTGTATTCTGCTTTATCTGATAAATGTACTGGTATCTGTCTTGCAGTTGTGGGTCTATGCCTACTTTCCCAGGCTGGAGCCAGTGCCGGAGACGGAGACTCCTCTAGTCATTCCCTTCTCACGCCGCTATGACGGGAGGTGCGCACGGCGGCCGCGGGAGACGTTCAGCTTCTTCCGCCGCTACTTCGACACCATCACTCCCGCAGAGGTATGTTTTACTTGCAGTTCATTTAAGCTTCGCTTTTCCACTGTATATTTGCAATACCAGTAGGTAACAAACTGTATTTCAATTTTAGATCACCTGGCAGCCGTGGGCTCCTTTGCCAGGGATGATGCGGGATCGGTTTGCCGGCGCCGTCGAGACCTCGCGTTACCGGATTTTCTTTGGAGGGCGATGCTGTCGGGCTTGGTACTGGGCGGCGCTTCTTGCGTCGGACCACAGGCTTACTGCGAATAGTCGATGCACCCTCTAAGCATATGAGGGACACCGAGCATTTCACCGAAAGCAGATGGCGGACTACACCATCGGTGGGAGGCGACGACTCTGAGGCGAGGCGATTACTCGGAGTACGTCCGGACCTTCATCATGCGGCCTCTGAGCGGTGGTCGCCGAGTGAGAGAAAGACTGGCGCCGGCGCCGGGCGAGTAGGAGGAAGGCGCCGAGGAGGCTCGAGTCATGGTGAAGCGAGTCCAGAGAGGACGGGAGGCCAGTTGGCCCGCTTTGCCTTCTTCGCTGACTTTCCGGGGGTCGGATGGGGCGACCTATCAGATCCCCTTCGCCCCTCCGCCGGCTGATCACGAGTTTGTCGGTGTCCCCGACTTACCTCCGGTATGTGTTACTGCATTTCTGTACAGTTATTTCATTTCAATTTACTTGATATTCCATCGAATATTGATACATCTGATTCCCTTGCAGGCATCTTCTGGATACACCCGGCAGTTACTGGAGATGAATGCCTCCATGACGGGGATGCTGCAGCGGACCTTCGAGTTCTTAGCCTTTTACGGCCTTCCGGTATGTTCTCTCCGACATAACTTCAAAGCATACACAAACTGCTTCGCATAATCTGATGCACGACACAACATCTGATAAACTGCTCATGGCACTTGATACACTGTATGCATACACTGCATTCTGTACTGATAAACTACTCACGGCACTCACAAACTGCACTCATACACTGCATTCTGCACTGTTTCAACTGCTCACGGCATTCATAAACTACACTCATACACTGCATTCTGCACTGTTTCAACTGCTCACGGCATTCATAAACTGTACTTTCTACATTGATAAACAGCTTCATGTGTACCGATGCATTTGCCTTTTGTACTTTTTAGTCTCCCTTCCCGATTCCTCTAGTGGGTGGTGGCGTTCCATCTGGACCTCCCATTTCTACTCGGGATGGCAGGATATTCCCCCGCACCAGAGGAGGGCGTACTTACGCGGGGCGACTCATGAGCTCCGGTTCGAACGACGAGTCGAGGAGAGCGGAGTCATCGAGGAGGAAGCGGCTTCGGGCTCGGGCTCGAGCGGTGACACTTCTGGTGATGCTCCTGGACTTCTGCCCAGGAAGAGGGCAAGGACAGATCCCCCGGCGCGAGGCCATTGATGATGCTGATGACCCAGACTTTTGCTATTTCTTTTATTTCTTTTCTTGTACTTTTCTCTTTTGTTGGTAGATAGAGTACTTTGTACTGCCGCAGGCAGATTTTTGTTTCCAAAACTATGTACTTGAAAAAGATGATAAAATGAAACAAACTTTTTGTCTGAAAAAAGTGTTTACATTTGTACATATCTGCATCTTTCATACTTTGCACTGCGTTGCGTCATGTTACACCTCAAATGTAAATGATATTGATCTGTTGTCTGAGACTTGAGCAATTGTACTGTAGTAATCAGGTAGTCAACCAATTAATCAGCAAAACAACTCATACAAACCACTGCTCAAACTGAATAGACAGCCCATACTCTACTGGGGATTGATCTGCATATAGCCTATAAAACAGCATTCGGTTCATTCTGCACACAGCAAACCCTGAACAAATAGCCCCAATCTGACAAGACGGATCACAAAACTAATACGGTTGCTGTTGAAACACACTCGGATGTCCCAAATTTTCTCTTCCCTTTCTCTTGCTTCGCACGAATGTAGAGAATGGCACAGCATTCTGAACACAAACGACGATTTTTAAAATAAGGAAGGGTTTTCAGCTAGGGTATCGAGCCTACCACAGAACACAGCGAGACAGACTCAAACAAAGAAACAAAAGGCACACAACCTAAAAGAACAAGACACACTCGGAAAAGACTCAAAGCCAAAATCGAGACCGACAAATCAAAAAGACGCGACACACGGACATGTTTACAAAAAGACCTCAAATCTCGAGGAGCCAATTCCCCTGGGTATTATTTCCCACCCTTTCTGATTTGTGATACTCGCATCACTCGGCCCTCAGGCTCATTTTTCTCTCAAAGCCCTTTTCTCACTTTTCGCTCAACTTGCTCCTCTCTATTCTTTAGTCTCTCATTTTTCAATCCCTCCCCAGGGTGATTAATGGATGAATAGGAAATTACAGGTTCACGCCCAACACTGTTAGCTCACGGCTATTCCTTCTGGTGGATAGGGTGCCCTGTTGGCAAGTATGTTGGCGGGGGAAAGACAGGAGACCTGACCCAATCGTGCCCCTAGTTCGTCATTTTGACGATTTTTTGTTTTCTAAAACAGTTTTGATAAAAAATGAGAGTTGGATTAACACACTTATTCGATTTTTGATTTGAAAATCATGTGAATCAGGCCGTGAGCACTGAAAATTCTCCTTTTTTAGGTCCAAACATGGACCAATTTTGAAAATGAAATAGTTTTCGAGAAAATAGTCAACTTCAGTAAAAATTTTCAAAAACTATTTTTGCAAACAGTTGATGCTCAAACGAGCACGGAACTTACCCTCGAGATATGCAACCTCGGATCGGAGGCAATGGAAAATTGCCCCTGGCTTAAAGGGGGATAAGGCAACGGAAAGTTGCCCCTAGTTTGGACGGTAACTTAGGGCAACTTATGGCAATGGACGGCAACGGAAAGTTGCCCCTTGTTTGGATGATGCCACGGCATGTCGTAAGCCAGTCCTTGTTGATGACGATCGGACCCTCGGACGCGGAGGAGGCGAAGATGGCTTGAATCAATATATGGACACAGTCACCTGGAAGGTGTTGGTGGTTTGGACTTCAAGATGAAGTTGGTCACGTAATTCCAGGTTGCTGCAATCGAGACATTGGATTCGGAGGAGGCACAAGTGATCAAAACCATGACATGGACCGAGACGTTATGGAAGCGTTGGGGGCTGGACTTCAAGATGAAGTTGCCTACGTATCCCAAACATGGGAATCAAGCCTTACGTAGTTCCGGTTAAGGTACACTCGGGTATTTTAACCTTCACTGTTTAGGCTCTAACTTTTGCCAAGGCGCCTGTCGCAGGTTTTCGACCTTGCGAGCTATGTTTTTCTTTTTCATCCTTTTTCTTTTCTTTTGCATTTCTTTTACATTTTCATTTCTTTCTTTTCTTTTCTCTTTTTGCTTCTTTTGTATTTTTCTTTTTTTTCTTTTCTTTTTTCTTTGCTCTAACTTTTGCCTGGGTCGCCCTTTCGGGTTTTCGGCCCAGCGAGCCTCTTAAAGGGTAAAAGTGTAACAAGTCCATGCCAAATGGTTTTGAGATTGAAGCCCTCTGTATCCAGGAGAGCGACTGTTGTGTCGATTTGCAGGAAAGTCCACCACGGTTGCTTCTCGAGCTTTGCTTGGTGGGATCTGATCTCCTTGATCTAACTTTGACGCCTCTTGCTCGAGGGCTGCCTCGAAATGGGCCACACAGGTGTTTCAAGGCACTGAATGTTTTGAACGGATCCAATTTGCAACAGATGAATTGAAACTTGAGACCGAGAGCGATCCTGAGCTGCACAACCTCAAGAGCGGTTCCACACCGGTCTTCGCAAGACTGCGCAAAACATTTCATTTTTGAAAGTTTTTAAGAAAACGACAAATCATTCGCGTTTAGGATAGTGTGGAACCAGTCTGGATTGGACCAGGACCCTTCTCAGTACTCACGCCGACGAGCATGATTTCATTCATTAAAAGCCTAGCAGGCCTCTCTTTCTCTCAAAATGATCAAAGTTTTGCAAAACCCGAGGAATTCCTTCATCTTCGTTTTTATCACCGCAGTGTTCGAAAAGGGTTTTTATGAAAAGCTTAGGTCATTATGACGATGTTTAAGGCACAAGAGTGTAGGCGAAATGCACTGTTGTTCCACTCACATCCTCTGGAACGGCTAACTCAAATAGCAACAAATACGGAACGTGATAGCCACAGCTGTTTCATTCAGATTTACTGGTATAACCGGCTCCTCGGCAGCAACAGGCTCAAAAAGCAAAAGCAACTAATTACAAGACAAAACGGTGTTTGAGGCAACAACCCCGAAATCACCTGGTATACTATACAAGAGGGACTGACTCATTACAACAAGACAGACCTTGTAAGCAAAAGGACTGACTCCATACAAAGAGACAGACTCAAAACAAAACAAAAGTCTGACTCGACACCCAAGTCAGAATTTTACAAAACTATCATTAACAGATGCCGAAAAATGCGTGCCAAACGCCACATCCAAAAACGTGCCAGGCACCGCCCTGAGGTCCACCTTCGATTACATACTTGCGATCTGTGTCCTCAAAATCCAACAAGCGGGTGGTGACAGACTTTCTTTGAGGTGGGGAAGGATAACCTCGTTGTCAATCAAATCTTGCACCTCGTCTTGAGGCGAAAACAATTGTCGGTAGCATGGCGGTCGGTGGTACGACAAGATCTTGAGTAGGGTCATGAGTATCAGGGAGATTCTTCGGGAGAGGCCGAGGCTCCAGGGGTTTAAGGTGTCCCCTCTCGGCAAGGATTTGAAGTGCCTTGGATAATGGCATGTAGAGAGCATGGAAGACCCTGCGCCCTCGGGGCAGGTACTTTGGAGTCTGAGCACTCTTGCTAGATGCACTAGCGAACGGATCGGCGGGTGCGGCCTTGGGTTTCTGATCCTTTCCGGATGCAAGGCTGGGAGCGAGAAGAACTGTCTTGGCATGACGGGGCCTATCCCGATTCTCTGATTGACTGGAATTGCCCTCAGGCGGAGTGGGGAAAGCATCCTCCATAGCTTTCAACATAACTGCGGATATCTGTTGCTTGTTCATTCCCCCGGCTTTCAAAGCCTCTACTGCCCACAGCAGTTGTTCGATAGGGTCGGCATCTGCCTTCATCTTGCCTTTGTCTCTGGCCTCGGCCTGATCTAGAACTTGGTTTGATGCGTCGTTGCCATAGCTGGGGGCCATCTCCGGTTGGCTGAGTTCAATTACAATTCGTCCCAATAGCGGGGGCTCTTGGGGTATAAAGCCTCCGGCATATGGTGCAGCTGGTGGCGAAACAGACATCCCATAGGCGAGATCTGCCACGGATCTTTGAAGATCACCTATCATTCCCATTAGTTCAAATGTAGTAGGCTCGCGAGCCTGATATAGTTGAGGGGTCCAAATTGGATGTGCGGCAGGCGATCTGGGTGGATGCGGCATGTCAACAGTAGTCTCATCCTGCGGGGTGGTTTCTTGACTCAACGCGGCCGTCATGACCACGACCTCTTGTGAATTCTGCGTCATGCTCAGTTCTGCCTCAGCAAGGAGAAGACACTAGCTGTTCTAGATCGACCCTCTGGATTTCTGAACTGAAACAGAAAACAAGCATTATTTCAGCCCCAAACAGATCAAACACGGATGCAGCCGGACAACTGTACTCTACTACTGATCACTGTTCCCCGAAATCACTGCCCCAAATCTGAATCTGATACCCGCAGATATAACTGATTCTTAAAATACCGATACTGGTGCCCTCAGGCCGGATACCCAAACTTGTAACCTGATACGCGCATTCCTGCAGAGATATACTCTAAAAGCACATAGCAAGTAAGAGAGAGCCAAAACACCCCTATGTTGGGGTAGGGTTTCCCTGTCCTATTTTGTTAGGAGTTAGGGTTTCATTACGCACGCAGCGGCTTCAAACAACCTATATCGGGTAATCAACCTGTCCTATTTTGGAATGGTCGCTACGGATTTCGATATGCACTAGGTCGAATGGTCAAAAAGGGTGCCCCGGTAAAACCGGGTTTGTGTTCTATCTTGGCGAGCCGCAACCGTCGACCTTATGGTCATACCTTGACAAGACAAGCCTCAAAGAAACCGCCAGAATAGCGAGATGGCCAACACGGTGTCCTAGGCGCACCAATGCACATGCAATGCAAAGAAACACATAAGTGTAGTCAAAACAGGATATCACGAGTTCGAGTCAAGCTCTCTAAACTCCCCAACGGAGTCTCCAGAAACTGTAACACGTCCGCGGGGGACCTCGCTACAGTTTGGACTCCCTTTTTGTTTGTTGCGGTTCGTAATCTGAACCAAAGAGTCCAACTCTGGCAAATCGTTTTGAGAAAAACAGATTTTTTTTGAAAAGTAGTGCCAAACATGGACTGCTTTGCCAGATACAAAGTCGCCACCTAAATATTTTAAAATGGGAAATTTAGGAAACCCTGACTCGGTGCCGAAGGCCACGTGTCCGTCATCACCAAAGTTGTCTTCGCTCGGGAGCTTGGGTACGATCAGGGAAGGTCAACTATGAGCACCCCCTTTCGCCCGGTTCGAAGACCGGCCTCTACTAACCGTGATATCCGATTTTGAAAACTTTATGTGTTCTTATTCCAGTTATTAGCCTAGAATTACTATGTTATGCGCACAGTAAACAAGTATAGACTAGATCACCTAATTTGGAAATAAGCATTGCATATCCGTTGGTTTTGAAAACGCTTTGGAATTTGCTACTCGCAAGTAGGCTAAAACACGGATTTCAACGAGCTTTTCCAACTCAAGCAATCCAACCTCCACCCACAGGCATTCAGGCAGTTTATCTCATATAAGCGTTTAGCCACATGGTAAGCATACTGTCATCTCAACATTCACACGCATGCGATATGCTAAAGCATAAATACTTACATCGTACTCCGTGCCAAAACAGTAAACTAGTTAGCAAACATGCATGTCCTAGTTCATGTTAGAGTGACTAATGCATCGCATACAATATGTAATTAGGATAGGCTCGGCTAACCCTAAAAATGGCATGTGAAATGCACTTTATTCGATGCACGTATTCAATTTGGAATTGAAAATACAACGCGGTTTGTATGATGTACCGAGCCCGGTGCATGTAAACAAATGCATGGATGCACGCATGCATTGCATAAGGTATGCTAAAATAAACGTGCCCTAATCTACCATCATAAGCAGGTAAATAAAAGGGAAAGAAAGAAATGGGGGTTGGAAGACATACACACCACTCACCCACACTTATTACAGATATGCCCTCGCTCGGAGGGACCGAAAGAATATACAAATAATTAACTACGCAAGCTAATTAAAATATTACAAATTGATTAAATTAACAACTTAATTAATCTAAGGAAAAACAGTAAACCGCCTCGGGGCGGGATCTCAATGCGGCACGTGCTCGGGCCTTGCTCGGAATTGCACTGCCATGCCTAGATTGCCTCTATTTTTCCTACTTTGCACCTCAGAAGACTGCCAAAGTCTCAGAACTACTTCCTTGGATGCTGTGGATCACCACCGGCTAAACAGGATATCCACCGGCTGCTATATGTGGCCACCGGCACAAAATGAACTTATCGGCTATCAATAGACTGCCGGTCGGCACTAAATGCTGCCGGCCGGCACTAAATGTCTGCAGATCCTGTAACTCACAGCAGCAGAGGGCAAAAACTTGCATGGCAATGTAATTCCAACAATGTATGCACCAATCATGCCCCTGATCATATTTGTGACTCAAAGGGGCATGTGCCTCGATTCTTGGGCCACCAATCACGCATTCCTATGCATGATGGCCCAAAGAACCAAGTTGTGCACTTTCATGTCAAATGCATGTAAACCAAACAAACAAAACAAGGCGCGTATGCAAAGTGCAATGCAACCTAAGCATGTTAGCTAATATGCAACATGATCATGGCAAGACACTTATGTAAGCATGCAAGCAAACATGAGGCAATGCAAGCCAAATAAATGGTGGTCTTAAACATGATCTAGGCAACCCTAAATAGGCCTAAAATCAGTGGCCAACAATCCCCAAAAATGAAAGCCAACACACATACACACATGCATATGTTAAGACTTAACACTTAGGCACCAAGTAAGTAACCCTCAAGCACACTTGAAAGGGGATATCATGGACACTAAGCATGCATCATAAGCTTTAAAATCATGCAATAGAATGATGTCAAATCATGTCAAACAAGACAAGCAAATGCAATGCGAAAGGGGCCAAGTATTCAAGGCTCGTCAAGGAGGTAATGGACTACACTTAACACAACCATATATGGCATGCAATAGGCAACCAAAAACAGAGTTTTAATGCATAAAAGTAAGTCCAAAGGACCACTTAGATGGCACGTAAGGGTCTCAAATTCAAAGGCATGCATAATGGTCGAAACAAGAGGCATACAACATATGCTTTCAAAGCAATAAAGAGGCGACTTAGGCAAGCATATGAGCATTCGAAAGGGACTGAAATTACATGTTGGGTGGTTCCAAACCACCAAAATAATGCAAGCAACGCATGCTACACATTCACATACTTGAGGCGTACAAGCCCGGCAAGCCACAAATGCAAAGGAGCTATACTAAACATGCCAAAATCAATCCAAACGACCATGGACAGACCTAAAGCATGGCAAAATAAGCACAAAACATTCATAAGTCTAAGCCTAAATCATGCTCAAATAAAGGCTAACAACCTAAGACATGTTAAGGGCATTACAAGGCATTACATGGCAACTATGCTAAGCATGCATAAGGGACCAAAACCAACACATAGCAATGTTAAATCATGATATCCTAAGCATGAATAACAGTCCATACATGCTCAACACACACTCAAGCACAATGCTCCCTCAAGAGGCAAAACTTGCCCTTTTCAAGGACATCAAGGAGAGGGGGTGACCCCCCTCCTTCTTAGGACTTTAAGGCATCATCTTCACCACTGAAATCCCTCAAGATTTCAGTGGTGAAGAGACCCAAACACTAAAATCCTGGATCTCAACAAAATAGCACAAAATGAGCCCTTTTCAAGGCCTAAGGGTGGTCAAACCTCCCCAAAGCACAAAACACTCTTAATAGACAATAAAGAGGACTAAAAAACAGAACTTTTATGTGTTAATCACTAAGCACAAAAATAATTCTAAGCTATGCAAAAATGGGGTAAAAAGGGGGAGTTTCTCACCCTTGTTGACCACCTTCACAAGAGTTGATGGCGTTGCTTCCTTGAGCTCAAATCCAGCCAAAAACCTCCAAGACAACCTCTTGGAACCTCAGTTGCCAAGGAAGGTGAAACACTAGGTGTTGATGAGCAATAGTAAGTCACAAACACCTAGTGTACAAATAAGAGGGAAGAAGAGAGATAGGATAGATATAAAACTTCTAACCTAGAACTAGAGCTTCTTCTCTGTCTTTTCTCTCTAAAAATGTCTAATTTTTGCTAACCCTTGAGCCAAGAGAAGAGAGCCTTCTCTTATAGGCAACAAAACTTACAAGCTAAGCAAAACAAGGGCTCATCCTTCCATACACGTGTATGGAGGGGAAACAAATGCTATACAGCTGCTTCAAAATATCTCAAAAAGCAACTGAACAGTAGTCGACAGGGCAAAATTGTCATTTTGACAAAATTGACTGTCGACCGGCACAATATAGTGCCGATGGCGACACCAACCAGCCGGTGGCCTCTAGCCACTGCCGGTGGTGTAGGGATGCCTCACAAGGCATTCCCTGCCCCTCCAAGGCAGAGCACAAGTGTTTGGTGCTAAACTAGACACAAAACAGTCAAGTTCGGAGGTCCTGACGCAAAGCGCGTAGCCGAGGACTCCGGGAACTCCAAACGAACACGAGCATGGATAATCACCGGGTGTTCAAGCGGTGACGTCCAGGTCTTGAGGACGGTCAAAAATGGGGTGTCTACAATATTCATATCTAATTAACTCTGCAACCTCTCTAATTTCTTGGCTTTTTTCTTTGTTTTGGAAGTTGTTTCAAACTAAATGCTTTTTTAAGCTTGAGATTGAGGTTATTGTGCTTAATGGTTTAATTCCTTCGGGGGTTCATTACCACCGGCATGACACTTCTCTCATGCCTAAAACAACACTTGGTTTGGTACTCCTTTCTAATGGATGGTAATTAAAATGAAGTAATAAAATTGGGACTAAAAGTGATGCAAGATAATAAAATCAACTTGGGGTTAATCGGACATTAACTGAACCCATTGAGTCTTGAGTCGTTTCATACTTGTTAGTGATGTAAACGGTTCAAGAGTCAATTTCAACCACTTCCCTTGATCAACCCATGATAGGGAGGAGGTTTTTGTTGGTATTTTGCTATGCATTTATTGAATTGTGTCCCTTGGTTCATAAGTCGTCACGCAATGAAATTGTGTCGATTGATGGCTTGTGAACCAAACCTACCCCTCATTTGATCTGTTTGTTGACAAGGAGAGGCAGGGTGGACAAACATTCCTTGAGAATACTCTGGTTTGTGATCTGTTTGTCCTCTGTTGCTACAGGAGAGAACCAAAATCAGTGGCTGGCAAGTGGAAACCCACTATTAGTGGGCTACCGGCCACTATTTCTGGGTTACCGACCACTTTTTCCAGGCAGGCAGTGCCCTTTTTCAGCAGAGCAGAGCAGAAGCTGAGATGAAAAACAGTGCATTTTCCCAACTTTGCAACAGAGGCATTCCAATAGCAAAACAGAGAGCATTATCGGGTGGAAATCCGCATCCATGCATGAGCCCTCTCTCGACCCTCGGGATTCATGAAGTGATGTTGTAATAATATTACTGTTATGCTTGAAGTAGTGGGTTTGTAATTAATTAGTTAGAATAGTTATGTGTTGTACTTATTTTAATTAGCTAGAATAGTTAATTAAATTTTGTTATTGTAATAATTAGTTAAGTAGCTTAGCTAATTTATTTCATTCATTTTGTAATAGGTAGTTAATTTGTAGTAATTAGCTTAGGTTATTTATTCGGACCCTCTTGTGCGAGGGCCAAGATTGTAATATTGCGTATGTCTTCTAATCCCACGTCTTTCTCCCTTTTATTTACTTGCTTATGATGGGTAGTTTAGAACATCATGTTTTTTTTAGTATACTCCATGT
This sequence comes from Camellia lanceoleosa, assembly GCA_025200525.1. Classification (NCBI taxonomy): domain Eukaryota; kingdom Viridiplantae; phylum Streptophyta; class Magnoliopsida; order Ericales; family Theaceae; genus Camellia; species Camellia lanceoleosa. The sequence continues at coordinate 119,653,892 of CM045759.1, read as the reverse complement.
TTGCATCCAATTGTTTTGCATGCACCGAGGCTTGGTTCATCATTTTAACAAAGCATTGTCGTTTAATACTTCTTTGAAAAGGTGCTTAAACCACATGCTATCAAATTGATTCACATGTCATAATTAGTAGTCGAGCCTATTAATTACATCTTGTATGTGTTGCATTAGTTAGGAGCGTGCATGTTTTCTAACTCTTTTGTTTCTTTTGGCTCGCCTCGGAGTACTAGGTGAGCATTTGTGCGTGTGCATTTGTGCTTTAGCATATCGCATAAGTGTGGTTGTTGCCATGTCTAGCATGCTTTCCATGAGGCTAAGGGCTTAATTGATAAATTACTTACATGCCTATGAATGAAGGCTAATTGCTTGAATTGGAATAATTTGAGTAGTGTGCATATGCAATCATTTTTTCAAGTGTTACATATTTGATATAATTTTCAAAACAAACATGAATCAAGTGTTCCAATTTTTACAAATTAGTCTATACTTGTATGCGCATCACATAGTAATGTTAGTCTAAATAATCAGAACAAGAGCATATAATTTAAATAAAAAGCGTATCATGATTAGTAGAGGCCGATCTTTGATCGGGTGAGTAGGGTGCTCAATTCATGACCTTCCCCTCTCATACCTAAGTTCCTAAGCCGAGACAATCTGGGTGATAACGGACACATGGCTTTTGGCACGAGTCATGGGTTTCCTAAATTTTCTAAAAATATTTAGGTGGCAACTCTATATCTGGAAAAACAGTCCATTTTTGGCATCTTGATTCAAAATTGATTTTCTAAAAGATTTGTCAGATTTGAACTATTTTGTGTTTATCTATTTTATATTGCACTTGTGGAATTAGATTTAGAACCACGGAAGTCTAAACTGGAGGGCTAGTCGTATCCAAAAGGAGTACGAAAAGTCGAGCTATAGTTTCTGGCGATTCTGTTGGGAAATTAGAGAACTTGACTTGAACTTCATGATATGAAAATTTATCTACATTTATATATTCTTTGCATTGCATTTTCATTAGTGTGTTTAAATCACTATGTTTGCCATCTGCTATTCCAAGGCAGTTTGCCGGAGACTTGCCCAAAAGCTTGCCAAAAGGTTGACCAGTCGTGGGCTCTACCATGTTGGGAACACAACCCTTGGATCTGGACTACTGCTGTACCGTTTGATCCTCTTTTCACTTCTCGATGTTAGGTGTGAGAGGTATATTAGGTAGTCTTGCTGAGATACCCTTTTTGACCATTTGGCCTAGTTGTATATAGAAAAGTCATAGAGACTGTTCCAAACTAAGACAGGATGCTCACTCGAAATGTAACAACCCCAACACATGATTAACGTTAATCCATGATTTAATATGTCTAATAAGTTATTAAGATCATATTTTGAATTAATTGTTTATGTGTTGCATTATTTGTGTTTTTATCTATTCATCGTAGACATATCTGTTTGAATTTCTGCTATGTTCTGTAAATTGAAGGCCTCATCGGCATCCGATTCAGAAATTGACTTCATTTATCTGTTAATTAGATTTTTTAGAATTTTATGGTAGGTTTAATTGAAATTCGATTCGGAACGAATTAATTAGAATAAATTGTACCCATTTGGTTAGTGGAAAGCTTGATTAATTAAACTCCTTAACCAAGCCTATATAAGGCTAGTAAGTGCATTAACTCCCCTTTTAACACATCTTTGAGCCTATTCAACAAACAAGGCGTGAGAGAGAGAAAGAGAAGGAATGAGTTAAGATCAAAACTAGGAGAGGGGATGATTACTATGAGTAGTTGGAGAGTAGCAGAGATTTGAGAGGTGAAGTTCTACACTTGTGCAATTAAGACTCTAGGTAAGAAATCTAGCCTTTGGCTTTTTAATATAGTTGATTCAAGTATGGAAACAAGAGAATTAGGTGAATTCACATGAGAGTTAAGCTAAAATTTGTGAATTGTAACTCATACCATGCATACATGCATGATTCTTTATATTTTGAGTCTAATTGTTAAGGATTCTCACATGCATGTACTAAGTCTACCATAGTTTTGAGATTTCATCATGTTTTCCATCAAATTGCCTTAGTTGATCATGTTTTGGAAGCTTTGAAGTCAAGAAAGTGCTTGCATGTAAGTCCATGTGTTGTTTTACAAAGTTTCAAGTTTGATTTTGCCTAATTGACTTACTCTTTGGCCTTGATTTTGTGAAAAGATCTTTAATTCTTAATGTTTTCAAAGTTTAAACTTGTTTCCTCAGGTTTTGGGGCCAAGAGTTGTGTTTTGATGAGTTAGATTCAAGTTTTGAGCTTGGGAGTGCAATTTGGAAATTCTAAATTTTGCACTTCCGCTCGAGCGGAATAATCCATGCTTGACCGACCACTCTGAGTGCATGCACTGCCGCTCGAGCGACTGTAAGTCCGTTCGAGCGTGAAATGCAAGCTCCCAGAAGATCCATGTTTTTGTAGACCGCTCGAGCGTCAAGAGTTGCGCTCAAGCAAGGACACGAGTCTCACGCTCGAGCGACCATCGAGCATCCGTCGAGCTTGAAATCACATAACCAGTACTTTTCCAAAGTTCGCAGATCGCTCGAGGGATGAAAGGTGCGCTTGAGCGGCCCCTCATATGTTTTCATGTCTGCTCAAGCGTGGGAAGTTGTGCGCGAGTGGGGACCCCTGTTTTCAGCATTTTGACCAAGTGTTTTCAAGTGCATGTTAACATCCTCATTGCATCTTAGGCATTCCTTGGCCAAAATTAAGACACCATAGTGAGGATAAGAAGTAGAAACACACCAAGATAAGAAAGAATTAAGAAATGTTTCCGGGTGTGTAATTCAGTATGTGTTCGTTTTGTGACTGTGTAGGTCACGCGCCAGAAGACGTCTGATTTGCCCATTTTATCTATTTGCCTTGAAGCAATCTGTTAATTGTGAGTAATAACTCTGTAAAGCTATGTTTAATTATAAGTATTTTTTGACTGATATGATACGATCTGTTTTCTAAAATGCTATGTTACGAACCATGAATGAATGCCCATTTTTCTAAAATGTATTTGTGGCATCCTTAGTTCACGTGGCGCTTGCTCGGGGGTAACAATATCTTGGCCAATATGCATGTGGCCCTTGCCTAGAGATAACAATACTATGACTTATGTTAACGTGGCCCTTGCCTGAGGGTAACAATACCGAGGCCTATATTCACGTGGCCTTTGCCTGGGGATAACAATACTATGGCTACTTGTGCACAAGATATGGACCTTTGTGGTTGTCAGTATCGACTATACATGTGAGTCTCAAGACTAAGTTGATGTGATAGCTAATAAATATACCATCTATAACTGTTGTTGTTTCTGGATAAGTATGTGAATCTGAATCTGTTTTTGATTTGAAATTTGAATATGCATAAGAATCTGTTTCATATATAAACTCTGTTTTCTAACTCTGAGATGGATATCATTCATCAAACTCTTTACCTTGTTATTATTCACTGGGCTTCTGCTCACTCTAGTATTTATATATGTAGGTGACTGGGCGCGTGACCAGGCTTAAAGTTGATGGCCTGAAATTTCGTTTTGTCAACCACCCTTTGCGCCTCCCAAGGAGGTTCTGGATCAAGTCAAGCCATATGGCCATGTCTTTTTGAATGTTCAACACTTGTCTTCTCTTGTTTAATGAATAGTTTGTTTTTGGTTATCTATACATGAGGTGACGTACAATTACTGTATCTATGTGATGTCATGTGTATGCTTATAAAGTTTAAAATTATTTTGTCCCATGTATGTCTGTACAGCTCAATGGACTATGTACATTTCATGTATTTGCTTCTGCAGCCCCTTGATTATATGTTATTCTGTTCAGAGGCCTTTGGTAATCCAAGGATTATTGGCCGGTTACGATGCGGGTTTGGGTCGTGACACGAAATACAGGATTGCATGAAACCGCTTGATTGAAATAGTGAAACCTAGTTCCCGAAAAAACTAGGATAGGGTAACCCTACCCCCTCATAAGGGTGTTTTGGCTCTCTCTTAACTGGTATGTGCTTTATAGTGAAATTGTGTAGGAATGTGCATATCAGTTGCTAGTTTGGTGTTTGATTTGGGGGCAGAATTTAGTGTGGAGTACAGTCCTACAACTTTGATCATATCTGTGTTGATAATATCTTATCTGAGGTGTTGTGCGGTTTCTAATTACTGTTTTCTTTTGCTTTATTTCTTTTGCTAGGTAGTTTAAAACCATAGCTTCAGAAAGTTTGAATATCCCCCAAGTACTCAGGACCCAAGTCAGAAGACTTTGTAAAGCCGGAGATCTTGTTCGGGGACAACCTGTGTTTACCTCACTCCCACCAGTTACAAGACAGAGGAGAATCAGGCAGAATTCACTAGTTCAGTTTTTACAATAGTTGACCCTCAACTCACCTGTGTCTAGTTAGGTCTGGGAATGGTCATCTACTTCTAGCCCAGCACGAGATCAAACACCTATTCCAATAGAACAGTATCCCCCAGCTAGTGTAAAAGAACTGATACACCATTTGCAACAGACAGTTAAGACCCTACAACAGGATGCGGTTTGTCAAGCTGAGGTTACAGCCTGTCAGGCCGAGGTTATAACCAGGCTATAACAACAGCAACCACAGCTGGCTGCGGCATCTGCATCCTATGTACTTACTGCGGGTATCCCAGCACCCGGAGCCAACGCTCATACTGCCAATGTTCAAGAAAACCAGGGCAATCCAACAGAGCCAATCCCAGCACAAGCTTCCAAAGCACTGGTTTATCAAACTGAGGCTTCGTTTGAGTTCAAGGTTGACCCAACTGCACTCAAGGTCAATAAACTGGAAAAGTTATTCAAGAGAGCACAAGGGGTTAACTCTATCTCGGACATAGAGGATAGGTATACTAATTCTGCAGTTACATTACTAGATCAGTTTAAAATGCCGTACATTGACCGTTTTGACGGTTCTGGAGATCCGATGGTTCACCTACGGTTGTTTTCGGACATCTTGCAGCTGATGGGCTTGATTAGACTACAGAAGCTCTCTCTCTTTGGTCGCACCTGTAGACACCCCATTTTTGACCGCCCTTAAGACTTGAGCGCTATTGATGGTTTTCTTTGGTGGTGAAAGATGTGCAGGCCATGCTATGCAAAAGGTCGGTTTCTTTGGCAAGGAGAGCGTCAAATCCAAACCTCACACCCCATTGTTGGACCAAAATATTTTGGATCTTAAAATCCTCTCTTTCAAAATATTTTTGAAATAAAGTTCCTACGATGTTCCGAGGCTCGCATTTTGTCAAATGATGCGCTTTTCGGTAAACCGAGCAAGGACAAAGTGGAAATGAATGAAAGAAAGATGAAGTCTTTGAAAAATCTTTCAAAACACCTTGTTCGGAGGTTCGGAGTTGAAGAAAAGAGGAGTGGAGATAAGAAACTTAGTTGAGAAAGAAGTTGGGCATGAATCGCTAAAAGAGAGTCGGGTGGTCCTCGCTAAATCAGGCTTATCTGTCTATGCACTCAAAGTTAAGCTATGAGGCCATCACCATTGGAAAGAATACTTCCGGGGCTTCGTTTTGCACTCAAGAATCTCCTAAGGCCGAGTCTAAATGAGGGAGATATGATTGGTTGAAGTTGGGCATCATCCCGGTTGGACCGAAACTGAGCAACCTTCACCAAAACAAGCATAACTATTTTCATAATTGGAATTTTGATGCAAGGCTGGTTTCATTGGAAAGCTTACTTCCGGGGCTTCAATTTGGACACAAGAATGACCTGAAAATGAGTTCATATGAAGGAGTTATGCCCGTTTGAAGTTGGACTTACAGAGCAGATTTTTCCTGCTGGCCGACCAAACAATGTGCCAGCCGGCCAGAACAATGTGCCGGCCGACCAAATAAGTAGCAGGGCAACCATTTATAGTAGCCGGCCAACCAATTTTGCTGGCCGGCGGCCTTCTTGCGTATTCTACAGACTGAGTGGATGCCAACTGTGCCAGCTGGAGGGCACAGACTGGATCCTCCATACACGTGTATGGCGGATCTTTGGCCTCGCTTCTTGGCTTCTTGGAGAAGCTTTAGTCTCCTTGGTCTATAAAGGAAACCCTCCCTCTCCATTGCAAGGGTTCAGAAATTGGTTCTAAGGCATACAATATACATCTCTCTATATCTCTCTATTTCAAGCTCAAAAGTCCATTGTTCTTGCACATTTACACTACACCTCTTAGCCTAACACCTTTAACACCAACCTAAGCTTCTTGGAAGGTCTTGAGAGGTCCTAAGGTCTAAGTTTTTGGCCTCAAAGCTGCTGGAGTTGCTGAGCTTCAAGGATGACACTTCTTTTCCTCTTTTTGGCATCTTTTTGTTCCATCTTTTAGCCTAGTTTGCAAGCATATTTGAGCTTTGTCATAAACTGAAAAAAGTTTTATTTTTAGCTTCTTGACATGTTTGTTTAAGACCATTTTTCTGTTGGGGGCCATCTACCCCCTTGCATGTTTCATTTCCCTTTGTTTTGAGCCATGCAGTAGGTCCTTTGTGCTGAGCTTTGTTGGCCCTTTTGACCACTGAAATCCAATGGATTTTCAGTGGTTATTATGTGTTTTTGAACCCCAAAATCAGAGAGGGGTGACCCTTTCACCCCTTGTCTTGTTTTCTAGCATATTTGGCCTAACAAGGGAGCCCATGTGTGCATGCTTCCAAGCCTCATTTCAGGCCCTTTTCAGTGAGTTTTAGGGCCTGCATAACCTCTGTCCAGAGGTAGTTTTTCCATATTAGGTGTCCCTCTCGCATGTGTAGAACAACCCTCTTTATAGCCTATCAAAGGAGCCAATCATTCTTGCATGCATAGACCATGTTTCAGTGGCTTTTTGGGGTTTATTTGGCATTTCATACCTCTGAATTTTTCTGGTTTGGTAGCCTCTTTATTACCTCACATACTTGTAGTGAAAATCCCCTTTACTAGCTTGTGTTGCATGCTATTTCGGTCCTTGATTCTAGCACTTTTTGGCCATGCCTTAAACTGATTTTGTGCATGCTTTGGATTTCCTTAGCTCTTTTTTTATGCCTCATGGTCGAATAATGCTTGCTATGCACGGTTGTAGTTCAATACCCTTGCCTAGCTTTGAGTTTTGGGGCCCATTGCATGCTTGTGTTGAGGTGTTTCCATGTTTTGGGGCCATTGTATATCATATTTCAGAGCTTATATGCATGCCATATTCCCATGTTTTCCACTCTTTAAATGCATTTGAGAGTTGTGCATAAATGCCTCGTTTTCGGACCATTGCATGAGCTTCATTTCTATGCATTTTGAGCCACCATTTTAGACCATTTTCCCACTGTCTTGGACCTGCATAGGAACTGTTTGGGGCTGGTTTAGCCATTTGTGCATTGCTTTGCATGGCTATGGTGTAATGCAATTCACTAGTTTCGGTATTTGGGCCACCCTACATGCATTGAGTGAGATGTTTGCATGTTTTGGGACCATCTTGCATGTCATTTCAAAGCTGGAAAATGTCCCATTGTACACTATATTTCATCCCTGCCATGCCTTGGTAGAGTTGCATGTTATGTCCTAGGTTTGGTCCCTTGCATTCTTGCATGTTTGCATGTGTGTCATTGCTTTGTTTTCATCATGTTTGGCCATTGATTTGAGTGTGGCTGAGGCCCATTCATTTTAGTTTAAGTCCATCTTGCATTGTGTATGCCATGTTACAATGTGTTGTGCATGTTATGTTGTTAGCATTGTGTATGCCATGTTACTTCTTGCATTGTGTATGTTAGGTGGTTAGTTGAATTGAGCATGCCATAGTTCATATAGCATTGTGTGTGCCATATAGTCCATAGCCTTGTGTATGCTAGGTTGCATGTTTGCATATTTAGGTTGTATGCCTATTGCATATTGCTTGCTAGCATACTCATTTTGCATTAGTTTGTTTGCATGCTTAGGTTGCATAGCATTGAGCATGCATCCTTTGCCTCTTGATCAATCATGATAGAGGTTGGGGCCCTTTATGTGTTTTGTGCATTTCATTCCATATTGAGTTGCACACTTGGCTTCTTTGGCCATCATGCATTGAAATGCGTGATTGATTACACTCCTGAGTCTTAAACATGATAGGGAGTGTGGTTGTGAAAACATTGTCTGGTAAATGCATTGCCATGCTCTGTTTGCCCTCTGTTGCAACAAAACAGGGTTCTGCAGGAATAAATAGCCAGTCGACTTCTTTCAGTACCGACCGACCAACCATACTTAGCCCATATCCTCACAACTGGTCGATGACCATTTTCCAGTGGCCGATGGCCTCTCATAGCATCCATGAGGTGGATCAGAAGTGTTCTGGAGACTTGTGCAATTTTCAGAGGAGCAAAACAGTGCAAACAGAGGCAACATGAGGCATGGCAATGGATTTCCGAGCGAAGCCGACCAAGCATGCATTCATCCCTCTTCCCGAGGATGTTTTATTGTTTTTCATGGCTTAATTAATTTGTTTAATTAGTTAAGAATTGTGTAATAATTAGCTGTAGCTGTTATTTATTCGGTTTGTATTATTTATTCTGATCGTTCGAGAGAGGGCAATTTTGTAATAAGTGTGCGTGTGTGATGCATGTCTTCCAACCCCACGTCTTTTTCCCTTTTATTTAACCGCTTATGATGGTTAGTATTAGGGCATATTTCAATTAGCATCCTTATGCTATGCATGTTTGCATCATTCTTATGTCTTGCATGCATCGGGCTCGGCGCATCATACTAACTGCATTGTATTTCAATTCCAAGTTGAATACGTGTTAGTTGTAGCATCTCACATGCCATCTTAGAATAGCCGAGCCTATCTTAGTTGCATTTTGCATGTGTTGCATTAGCCATCTTAACATGAACTGGGATCATGCATTGATCACTAACTAGTTTTTGCTTTGGCTCGGAGTACATTGTGAGTGTTTATGCTTTAGCATCTTGCATGTATGTGAGTGTTAACATGAAAGCATGCTTGCCATGAGGCTAACTGCTTATATGATATACCTGCCTAAATGCCTGTGGGTGAAGGTTGGGTTGTTTGAATTGGAATAATTCGTCGAAACCCATGTTTTAGCCTACTTGCGAGTAGCAAACCTCAATCCATTTTCCAAAACAAACGGATATGCGATGCTTTGTTCCAACTTAGGCAATCTAGTCTATACTTGTATGCTGTGCGCATCACATGTAATTCTAGGTTAAATAACCGGAATAAGAGAACATGTGTTTTCAAAAATAAGATATCATGCTTAGTAGAGGCCGATCTTTGATTGGGTGAGCGGGGGTGCTCATAGCTGACCTTCCCTAATCGTACCCAAGTTCCCGAGCTGAGGTAACTTTGGTGATGACGGACACGTGGCCTTAGGCACGAGTCAGGGTTTCCTAAATCCCCCAAAATAAATATTTAGGTGGCGACTCTGTATATGGCAAACCAGTCCATGTTTGGCACTTCTTTCTCAAAAATCAGTTTTTCAAAACGATTTGCCCGACTTGGACTCTTTGGTGATTTATCGGTCTCGCATAGCACTTTGCGGGATTAGATTCAGAACCGTGACATTGAGTCCGAACTATAGTGAGCCCAATGAACAAAACGGGATTTCTCCCGGGACATTCGGGGACGTTTACAGCACCATGTCAGGTATAATGACCATATGGTATGCTAAGTTAGAAGACTCTGTCAAATAGAATTGGGAGGAGATGACCGAGGCCTTCATTGCGCAGTATTCATACAACACTCAAATCAAGGTCACAACTCATGATCTCGAGGCAACACGCCAAGAGCCAAAGGAGGGCTTCTCTAAATTTGTGACAAGATGGAGGGCCATAGCCTCAATAATGACTACTCGACCTTCCGAGAAGGATTAGATAAGGATGGTTGTCCAAAATCTCCATGGCAAGCTGCTAAAAAAGATGTTTGTGGTCCCTCTATTTACATTTACAGAACTCTATGAAATGGGAGCGCAAATTGAGGATGCTTTGAAGCAGGGGCTTATTACAGATGAGAAGGAGCTAGAAAAAAGTCCGTTTGTTCGCAGTTCCAATGCTGCCAGTGTTAGCACAGCTACGAGGCCGTCAGACGTAAGTGTTGTCACCACAACCAAGACTGCTGACCCCTTTGCCAACACAAGCTCACAAACATCGTCCAACCCTACATGATCTCAGAGGAGTTTCAACTAACTGCACATGACTCTCTCTCAAGCCATGAAGGTGTTATTCAAAAAAGGGCACCTCAAACCCTTAGAACCTCGCCTACTTCCTGACCCTCTTCTACTTAAGCACAACCCTGCAAAATACTATGCGTTTTACCAATAGCATGGTCATGACACCGACCAGTGCTTTCGATTGTGTCATGAGATTCAGGATCTTGTTGACAACAAAGTGATCGCACCACCTCAGAGGCCAAATGTGACCACAAATCCACTCCCAGCCCATAATCAAGTCCTTCTACCTCGAAATCTTAACCTAATCCATATACTGGCCACCTCTTATGACCCTAGCATATATATTACTCCCTTCCACCTACCAAAACTGACGTTGTTCATTGCAAAAGGCGCAGATTTGTGCATGATGGACACGTTTAACCCTCAACCCAAGCCTGTGGTGATGAGACTTACGGTAGAAGGGGAGTCGACCTTGGAGAAAGGTACCAATCTATTACCAGAGTGTCTTGAGGACTTATCTGACACAGTGTATGATCCAAGTTGCTACATTGTGTTAACTGGTCAAATCAAGCCTGAATTGGTGTTATTGACTTTGGTAGACATTAATGTGGTTAGGGAGATGGCCCGAGCCATGTGTTGGATGATTTAGTAGAACTCGAGGAGGATTTGGACAACCTGTAGTTCTTTGATGAGCAGGATGAAGGAAATGTACAGATTGGGTGGTTCGACCTGAACGGGTCAACTAACAATACTGGATGGTTGAGTAATGAGCCAGATAAGGAAGAAAAAACTGGAATGAAACTGGAGGGAAAAGAAACAGAGATAATTGTAGTAGCTGGAAGGGCTGATGAGAAAGGAAAGTTGCCCAAGAGCACTGGTGTGGAAAACTTAGCCCATGAAGTGGGCCTTGTGAATACTGTGGATACTGAACAAAAAGCTGCACTGAGGCAGTTTGAACGAGAAAGAATGCAAGATAGCCAGGAAACTGTAATTTCGCAGCACCATGTGGGAGATATGATGGTGATTCAAGCAGAGCCGGTGTCATGACCCGAACCCGCCCCTATGGGTTAAGGACATAACCGGCCAGAAATCCTGAGATTACCTACGGCCTCAAACTAAATCAGACATAACTCATTAGAATAAAGGGACCAAACGGAAGTAAAATTTAAAACTTTGTCCATAGAGCCGTGCTTACATGGCACATCAAAATAAAACCATACATATGTACTACAGTACCATAAAGTTCTGTACAGACAAGATCATATAAGTCTATGTCAACCCATCAAAACTATGTACAACAGATGCAAAGTCTTCGCCAACATAACAAAAAATAACATAGCATAACGAAAAGGCGAAGACGAGTCTCGTGCGTGAGACACAAGGGCTGACTCTCCAAAACTCGATTGTTTTACACAGACTTCACTGGGGCTGGGTCTGGACCTCTCTTGGCTCACCTACAAACACATGAATGAGCGTGAGCGATAGCCTAGTGAATAATATCAAATAAGAAAATACAAACGATATGTAAAACAACATACTCCGAACGGCCTTGGGCCCAATTCACGTTTTCATTTAACATTTATATACACAATTTAAGTCAAGTGACTGTGGTTTCAAACATATTGGTCTTTGGCCCATTTATCTTTCACTCCTGTCAAAACAGCCTCTGGCCCACTCATTTATGTCAAAACGGCCTTTGGCCCATCCATTTATGTCAAAACGGCCTTTGGCCTATCCATTTATGTCAAAACGGCCTTTGGCCCAACCATTCTTATCACACATTTGTCCACAATTCAAACTAGCAAATCATAAGGCATTAGGCTTATAAGAAAATAAGCAATTGGACAAATGACAAGATTCCAAATATCGATATTACTCACAATGATCGCTTGGTTGGTTTGCCCTAGAGTTTGACCCTACACGGTCCATGAACACAAAAGGGTCACCAACAATTCAATCCGTTCTTAAATTCACATTTTCCTCTTTAGGCTTTATTCTTATCTCTTTAACTCAATTACAATGCTTAATGCATGCCTAAGAGTACTTAGAAGTGAAAGAGAACGAAAAACGAAACACATAATGCATTTTCAAAATTTCAGAAAACATGGTCCTCGCTCGAGCGGACCCTTGAGGCCTGCAAAAGTACTGGCTATATCAAATTTACGCTCGAGCGGAAGGCCTCTCTACATGGCTCCCCGCTCGAGCGGACACCATGTCTGCAGAAAATGCTAGGAGCTCGTTTTTCATGCTCGAGCGGCGGTTTCCCCGCTCAAGCGGGCACCAAATTTTCTGGGTTTTCTAGAATGTGTTCTTGAGCTTCAACTTCACATCCAAAGGCTCCAAACACATAATTTTAGCTCAAACTTCACATATATATATACTAGCATGGTATGAACACCAAAAATTCAACACTATGAGGCTCAATTTCATGAATCAAACACATGCATGTCCCAAATTGACCTAAACTCAATACCAACACATTAAATTCAAATATTCAAACTTACACCTCCATGATTTGCACTTGCATGTGGAAGATACTCACTATTTTTTAACTCAATTGGTGGAGAGAAGATCAAGTACATAGATTTAAACCAAAAATTCAACATGGATCACACACATTGTGCTCAAACATGGAAATTTATAGCAATTCCTTACATGCATGTGTTCTATGACTTTAAATTCAACAAATACAACTCATTTCATGCTCTTTATCATCATTCAACTTTGAATTTACAATTTACAAGCAAAGTCCATGAATCAAGGGTGGGTTACTCACCTAGGAGCCTTAATTCTCACAAATTATGGTTGATTCTTGAGTATAGCTCCAAGATCACCAAGTTTCCTAGCAAAATCTCTATTTTGAGCTCCTTCCCCCTCTAGGTTCGGCTCCCCCCTCTCTTTAGAGCACAATATCAGATTTTGAACTCAAGTATATGGATTAAGTGCATAGTGCCCTTCCTACATAAGTTTCCCACTAGCCACAATTTAATAACAAGAAATAATTGAGCACCAATTCACCAATTTAATAAACTTAATCTGATCCGAATCAATTTTTCAATTAAACTTCACCGTAGGCTCTAAAAATTATGCCAATCACAATGGCGCGACCAATTTCGGTTTCTGTGGCCGATAAGGCCTTCAATTTAATTTCCAAAGCAGATAGTCAAACAGATATTCCTACGGTGAACAGATAGAAATTCAAAACCACATATTTTCACATAATGGCACACAAAATCATATTAAACACACAATCATACTCATATTAAGGACCAATTAACATATTACGGAACATGGATATCACAGTCTTCCCCCCTTTAGGAAGTTTGGTCCCTGAAACTTAATTTACCTTTGTTGGGAAACAGATGTGGATAGCATAATCACATTTCCTCCTCTTTTTCCCATGTACCATCCGTCCCATAATGTTCTTTCCATTCCACTTTCACCATTGGGATGGACTTGCTTCTCAATTGTAAAACAATAAACTAGTTAGCAAACATGCATGGTCCTAGTTCATGTCAAATTGACTAATTAAACCAATTAAACAAGACAAACAAGGCATGCAAACAAGGCCAAAACAGTTCTAAGATAGGAAAAATAAACACACACAAATACAAGAGAATGAGAGATATAGATATAGAATAGGATTCTATATTCTCATCAATAGCTACCCGGTGATAATCAATCACATGAAATGGGTCTCGGAGGTAACCCCTCAACATCGACACGTGGAACGCATTATGGATTTGTTCAAATCCCGATGGCAAAGCAACTCTATAAGTAACTGGGCCAAGCCTTTCCAAAATCTGAAACGGCCCAATGTAACAGGCCGACAACTTGCCCTTCTTTCCAAACCTGACTTGGCCTTTCATCAGAGATACACGGATGAACACATGGGTCATCAACCTCATACTGAAGAGGTCTTCTCCGAACATCTGTGTAATTTTTTTGTCGGTCCTGAGCTATTTTCAGCCTTTGCCGAATGATCTTGATTTTCTCGGAAGTGTCTTGCACAATTTTAGGCCCAACCAAGGCTCTATCCCCGACCTCTGTCCAACAAATAGGTGATCTACACCTTCTACCATACAAAGCCTCGTATGGTGCCATACCGATGCTGGAGTGGATGCTGTTATTATAAGCAAATTTTGCAAGTGGCAAATAGTCTTCCCAACTCCCCTGAAAATCCAAAGCACACATCCGAAGCATATCTTCCAAAGTTTGTATTCTTCGTTCTGACTGCCCATCCGTCTGCGGGTGGAATGCAGTACTGAACCTTAGTTCTGTTCCCATAGCTTCCTGCAAACTCTTCCACAATCTAGATACAAATTTTGAATCTCTATCAGACACAATGGATACCGGAACTCCGTGTAAATGGACAATCTCATCAACATAAATGGTAGCCAATCTGTAAGCAGTAAATGTAGTTTTGATAGGCAGAAACTGTGTAGATTTAGTCAGTCTATCAACTACAACCCAAATAGAATCCATACCTCAAGAAGTCCGAGGTAGGCCAACAATGAAATCCATAGTCACATGCTCCCACTTCTATTCAGGAATATGGAGAGGTTGAAGTAGATCGCCTGGTTTCTGATGTTCAGCCTTAACTTGTTGACATTGAAGACATTTGGACACAAATTCTGCAATCTCTTTCTTTATTCTAGGCCACCAATAAGTCTGTTTCAAATCTCGATACATTTTATTATTACCCAGATGCATAGCAAATACAGATCTGTAGGCTTCATCTAAGACCCTCTTCTTTAGTTCCGAAATATCTGGGACACACATTTTGTTCCGAAATTTCAACACTTCATTCTCAATGCCAAACTCTGCTTTCAGACTTGTCTCAAATTCATCAATCACTTTCTTGAGGAATTCATCCTCTTTCTGTTTCTGCTTGATTTCATCAATGATTGCCGGCTCGGCTATAATAGCAGCTATCAATCCGCCCTATTCACACATTACCACTTCAATTTCAAACTTCTCAAAATCTCGCAAGATTTCTTTCTGTTCAGTAAGCAAACTAGCCATACTCCTCGTTGATTTTCTGCTCAAGGCGTTAGCAACTGTATTAGCTTTCCCACGGTGATACTAAATCTCTAAATCATAATCCTTTATCAATTCCAGCCATCTCCTCTGCCGCATATTCAACTCTTTTTGTGTGAAAAAGTATTTCAAACTTTTGTGATCCGTGTAGACTTCACACTTTGCTCCATACAGATAATGCCGCCAGATTTTTAAATCAAAAATGACTGTGGCCAATTCTAGGTCATGTGTTGGATAATTCTTCTCATGTGGCCTCAACTGTCGGGAGACGTAAGCAATAACCTTTCCGTTCTGGATTAACACATAACCCAAACCTTTATAAGACGCATCACTGAAAATTACAAAATTCTCTGTACCTGAAGGTAGTGTCAAAATTGGTGCAGTGGTAAATCTTGTTTTCAGTTCATGAAAGGCAGCTTCTCTTTCTTCGTTCCATTCAAACGGTTGGCCTTTACGTGTCAATTAGGTAAGAGGCATAGCTAATTTCGAAAAGTCCTTCACAAATCTTCTGTAATAACCAGCTAAGCCCATGAAACTACGGACTTCTGTCACATTTGTTGGTGTAGGCCAATTCACCATTGCCTCTATTTTCTGTGCGTCCATTGAAATTCCTTCCTTGTTGATCACATGCCCCAAGAAAACAACTTCATCAAACCAAAACTCACATTTCTTTAGTTTCGCAAATAATTTTCTTTCCCGAAGTATTTGTAGGACAGTTCTCAAATGATGTTCACGTTCAAGTCTATCTTTGGAATATATCAAAATGTCATCAATAAAAACCACAACAAATTCATCCAGGTAGGTTATAAAATTTCAGTTCATTAGGTCCATAAATGCTGCCGGAGCATTAGTCACTCCAAATGGCATAACAAGAAACTCAAAATGTCCATACCTCGTTCTGAATGCGGTTTTCTCAACATCCTCTGTCTTGACTTTCAGCTGATGATACCCGGATCTCAAATCAATCTTAGAAAACACCTGTGATCCCTGCAACTGGTCAAATAAGTCATCAGTACGGGGTAGGGGATATTTGTTCTTTATTGTTACCTTGTTCAGTTCTCGATAATCGATGCACAGGCATAAGGTTCCATCCTTCTTTTTCACAAATAATACTGGTGCACCCCAAGGCGAAGTGTTCGGTCGAATAAACCCCTTGTCAAGCAGGTCTTGCAATTGTTCTTTTAATTCTTTCATTTCGGCAGTAGCCATTCTATAGGGAGTTTTAGAAATGGGCTGGGTGCCTGGCACAGTTTCAATAGTAAACTCTATCTCCCTGTCTACCAATTCCCCTGGTAATTCATTTGGAAACACATCTGGAAATTGTCTAACAATAGGGATATCATTCAGTTCAACATTCACAGATTGTTCGGACAACACATAGCACAAATAACCCTGACACCCTTTCCTGATCAGTTTATATGCTTTCATTGCAGATGTCAAATAAGGTGGAGGCACTACCCCATTACCCACAAACACAATCTCTTTCTGTTCTGGTGGTTTAAACATAACTCGTTTTATCACACAATCAATGGTGGCACAATATTTGGTCAACTAATCCATGCCCAAAATTACATCAAAATGTCTAAAATTGAAGGGCAACAAATCCACATATAGGCTATCATCCTCAACACGCATATCACAAAACCGGTATATAGATTCACACAATATAGATTCCCCAGATGGAGCAGACACACATAGCATATACGGCAGTAATTTTAAGGGTCTATTCAGTCTAGATGCAAATGCATATGTCACAAAAGAGTGTGTGGATCCGGAGTCAATTAACACAAAAGCATCTTGATTACATATAGAAATAGTACCTGAGACAACTGCGTTGGCATTCCGTGTATCACCCGGAACAAGCGCAAAAACTCTTCCCTGTCTCACGGTATCCCCGGTGATAGCAGATCTCAAAGTATTTCCCGGCTTTGGGATGATGCAGTGGAACTAGCAGCTATCTTTCCACCATTCTGATTACAATCTTGGGCCATATGCCCTTGTTTCCCATATTTGAAACAGGCTCTTGATGCACAGTAACAAACTCCACGGTGCCTTTTGCTACAAATATTGCACATTGGAGCTGTGTCTCGGGAAGAATTCGAAGTATTTGAGGAGCCCGTGTTTTTCTTTTTTAGAAATTTCTTCTTTGAAAAGAAGCCTTGCCTTTTGTTGCCTTTCCATTCTGTCATTGGCTTAGCCTGTCAAGCTATATTAGCCTCTGTTATGATGGCCCTGTCCAGTACCCTACTGTAGGTTTCTAGCTTCAAAACATTCACTCTTTCTAAAATGTCACTTCGAAGCCCACCTTCAAAATGCCTCGCCTTCTTATAGTCCGTATCAATCACGTGTGGTGCAAACCTGGCCAACTCAGTGAATTTGGCCTCATACTCAGTTACAGTCATACTGTCTTGCTTAACTTCCATGAACTTTGCTACTTTCCTATCCCGAACACATTGCGGGAAGTACTTGTCATAGAAAATTTTCAAAAATTTTGCCCAATCAGCATCTTTGTAATTCTCACGCATTAACATCTACCATCTTCTTGCTTCGTCCTCTAGCATAAAGGTGGCTAGAAGCACTTTCTGTGTCTTCGAACACGGGAACACTTCAAACAGTTTTTTGATGCCGAGGACCCAAGCTTTAGCTTTCAAAGGATCTAATCTACCATGGAATTGTGGTGGTTTCATTTTCTTGAACTCTTTGGTGAGAGCTATGATTCGGTTATCATTCTGATTATCTGGCACAAGAGGTGCCGGAGGTGGAGGATGTGGCTGCTGCCACAGTTGTTGCCATTCCTGTTGTTGCCTCAATGTCTCTGCCATTTCCTGAATCAGTCTTTCCATTCTATCCAGTCTGGCAGTAGAAGATTCCTCTATCTCATCATCTCTTGTTCTCACCATCTGATTAAACTTGCATTATACTTTATACAAAAGATACATAGGTATGCATATACTTAAGAGCATACGTAATCAAGTAATTTGAAATGCAAGCAGTTCACAAACTTATAACACATAGTTGTTCACATTTAGCAGTTAAGCGTATTCTTGGTGCTTTCAGATTCATACTTATCACATGAATGCACCTTAGATCATTTCTAGACACTTATTGCTCATTTGGACAAGTGTGTGAGTTATTAACTCGTGCTCTGATACCACTCTGTCATGACCCGAACCCGCCTCTATGGGTTAAAGACATAACCGGCCAGTAATCCAAAGATTACCTACGGCCTCAAACCAAATCAGACATAACTCATCAGAGTAAAGAGGCCAAACGGAAGCAAAATTTAAAACTTTGTCCATAGAGCCGTGCTTACATGGCACATCAAAATAAACCATACATATGTACATTAATAACTCACAACAAAAATACAGTACCATAAAGTTCTGTACAGACAGGATCATATAAGTCTAAGTCAACCCATCAAAACTATGTAGAACATATGCAAAGTCTTCGCCAACATGACAAAAAATAACATAGCATAACGGAAAGGTGAAGACGAGTCTCGTACGTGAGACACTAGGGCTGACTCTCCAAAACTCGGTTGTTCCACACAGACTTCACTGGGGCTGGGTCTGCACCTCTCTTGGCTCACCTACAAACACATGAATGAGCGTGAGCGATAGCCTAGTGAATAATATCAAATAAAAAGATACAAACAATATGTAGAACAACATACTCTGAATGGCCTTGGGCTCAATTCACATTTTTATTTAAAATTTTTATACACAATTTAAGTCAAGTGACTGTGATTTCAAACATACTGGCCTTTGGCCCATTTATCTTTCACTACTGTCAAAACGGCCTCTGGCCCACTCATTTATGTCAAAACGGCCTCTGGCCCATCCATTCATGTCAAAACGGCCTCTGGCCCATCCATTCATGTCAAAACGGCCTCTGGTCCACTCATTTATGTCAAAACAGCCTTTGGCCCATCCATTCATGTCAAAATGGCCATTGGCCCATCCATTCATGTCACAACGGCTTTTGGCCCATCCATTCATGTCAAAATGGCCTTTAGCCCATCCATTCATGTCAAAACGGCCTTTGGCCCATCCATTCTTATCAGACATTTGTCCACAATTCAAACTAGCTAATCATAAGGCATAAGGCTTATAAGAAAATAAGCAATTGGAGAAATGACAAGTTTCCAAATATCGATATTACTCACAGTGATCGGTTGGTTGGTTTGCCCTGGAGTTCAACCCCACACAGTCCATGAACACAAAAGGGTCACCAATAATTCAATCTGTTCTTAAATTCACATTCTCCTCTTTAGGTTTTATTCTTATCTCTTTAACTCAATTACAATGCTCAATGCATGCCTAAGAGTACTTAGAAGTGAAAGAGAACGGAAAACGAAACACATAATGCATTTTCAAAATTTCAAAAAATAGGGTCCCCGCTCGAGCGTGGACTCCCTCGCTCGAGCGGACCCTTGAGGCCTGCAAAAGTACTGGTTATGTGAAATTTACGCTCGAGCGTTCATTCTGGCGCTCGAGCAGAAGGCCTCTCTACATGGCTCCCCGCTCGAGCGTCAACTTCCCCGCTCGAGCGGACACCATGTCTGTAGAAAATGCTGGGAGCTCGTTTTTTATGCTTGAGCGGCGGTTTTCCCGCTCTAACGGGCACCAAATTTTTTGGGTTTTCTAGAATGTGTTCTTGAGCTTCAACTTCACATCCAAAGGCTCCAAACACATAATTTCAGCTCAAACTTTATATATGTACTAGCATGGTATGAACACCAAAAATTCAACATTATGAGGCTCAATTTTATGAATCAAACACATGCATGTTCCAAATTGACCCAAACTCAACACCAACACATTAAATTGAAATATTCAAACTTACACCTCCATGATTTGCACTTGCATGTGGAAGATACTCACTATTCTTAACTCAATTGGTGGAGAGAAGATCAAATACATGGATTTAAACCAAAAATTAAACATGGATCACATACATTGTGCTCAAACATGGAAATTTATAGCAATTCCTTACATGCATGTGTTCTATGACTTTGAATTCAACAAATACAACTCATTTCATGCTCTTTATCATCATTCAACTTTGAATTTACAATTTACAAGCAAAGTCCATGAATAAAGGGTGGGTTACTCACCTAGGAGCCTTAATTCTCACAAATTATGGTTGATTCTTGAGTATAGCTCCAAGATCACCAAGTTTCCAAGCAAAATCTCTATTTTGAGCTCCTTCCCTCTCCAGGTTCAGCTCCCCCCTCTCTTTAGAGCACAATATCATATTTTGAACTCAAGTATATGGATTAAGTGCATGGTGCCCTTCCTACATAAGTTTTCCACTAGCCACAATTTAATAATAAGAAATAACTGGCCACCAGTTCACCAATTTAATCAACTTAAACTGATTCGAATCAATTTTTCAATTAAACTTCACCGTAGGCTCTAAAAATTATGCCAATCACAATGGCGCGACCAATTTTGGTTTCTGTGGCCGATAAGGCCTTCAATTTAATTTCCAAAGCAGATAGTCAAACAGATATTCCTACGGTAAACAGATAGAAATTCAAAACCACATATTTTCACATAATGGCACACAAAATCATATTAAACACACAATCATACTCATATTAAGGACCAATTAACATATTACGGAACAGGGATATCACAGCCGGACAATTGTTTGTCGGTCGTTAAGGGTGAATAGTGGGACAATAATGATATGTATTTGGCCCGCACCAGCGAAGAGTGGGGCGATTGCCTTCTGAACAATACGTGGGATGCCCAGGAAATAGACCATTTGACAATAAGTGGATTGTATTTTAAGCCGCCGCACCTAGATCAAGCGGAGGCGTCTGGAAAGGACAAAGAGGCCGAAAAATAGAAGGAGAAACAATTAAAAGAAGAGGCAGTATTGAAACAGCTTAAGAAAATTCAAGCTGACATCTCCATCCAGGTTCTTCTCATGGCCTCGCGAGTACACCGACTGGCAGTATTGTCGGCAATAGACAAGGCTAAATTGTCTATTAACACCACGCCCAAACAGCTGGTGGGTTTGGTCTTTCCAAGTGGTGCCAGGCCAATAGTTACCTTCTTTGACAAAGAGCTGCTACCAGAGGGCTCGGCTCACAATAAACCATTGTACATATCTATGGAATGGAAGGAGAAATAGGTGCCGTGGTGTTGGTATATATCGGCTTGGATATTTATGCTTGTCCTTCCCGTACCGTCTATGCAATTGGCCTCAAACTAGTGGACTTTGTTCCCACAGCTCAAGTAATACGGGCATATGATAATACAAGTAAAGAAGTCATGGGCATAGTGCAAGTCAGAGTCCAGGTGGGCCCAGCTAAGCAATAGGTCAAGTTTCATGTCTTGGATGTGTTGGCTACCTTCAATTTGTTGTTAAGAAGGCCTTGGTTGCATCATGTGAAGGCTGTCTCTTCCACTCTCCATCAAATGTTGAAGTATCCTCATGGGGGAGGAGTAGCAATTGTCTTTTAGAATTCATCTATCCATCCGCCGCCAGAGGTAACTACACTAGCGCTGAAGATCAACCATGGCAATAAGGATGTATTCCTCTCAAGATTCACTCTGGTTGAAGCCCCGGGTAGTGTAGATTATTCTAGCCACAGACGAAGGCTTGTACACTAGTGGCCAGTCCATCTATTTCATGAACAAACTGCAGCATGTTCCAAGAATGGGGCTTGAAAAGAGTGGTCGAAAAGGTATTGTAGCACTGGCAGATGTGCCACACAACCCACATGCCTTAGGACTGGGCTATGTGCCCACAAAAGAGGACTAGATCAGGAAGAGAGAAGAGATGAAGGGTAGAGCGAAGGTCAAGAGAGCTGGAAAGCATTATAAACTCATCTATAGGCCAATCCAGGGGACACTAAATAGCCGTTTTGTTTAAGATGGAGACAATTTCCCTTTTTGTGGTTTTCCCGAGCCTTAGTTGAATTCCTTAAGCCACGTGTTCCTGGGTTCAAGATCTTCTTTGATCTGCAGCTGCAGGACAATGATAATGGGGAAAGGGTTGAACCATGCATCAAAGCTGAACAGAGCATAGAAGGTGACTTAGATGGCAGCGAACTTGGAGTAGGGGCAGCACTGGCTAATCTTCTGATAGATCCTACGGCTGATCTAGAGAACTTGGGGGATAACTTTACTGTCTCCATGATCAGGGAAGAATCGAGTGTGAACCCAACTAGTGGCATTTTGGATGTATCAGGGGCATTATCTCTTACCTGGCAATTGAAAGAAGGCTATCTGTCTAGTTCTAAATCGGGTGATGAGCTAGAATCTAATTCCATATAGTCTATAGGGTCGGGATCAGATTCAAGTTCTCCTAGGTCTAAGTCTGGTATTTCTGGAGGTGGTAACCCGAATACCAAGGTCCTGTCTAGGTCTTCATTAAGCTTTTCTTTTGAGTCTGTAACCGAAGATTTGGACCTTTTGAATGAGAACTCTACAGATTCTGTATACTTTTCCGTGCCGTTGGTTTATTGTATTGACCAAGATTTTTAGAATTTTAATGAAAAGGAAGGGGAAGAAATTCCACTAGTTTTGAAAAACTTGATTAATCAAGAGAAGGAGAAGTTTGCTAAACCCTGTGCTGATGAAATCATTGCCATTAATGTGGGTACTGAGAAGGATCCGCGCCTGGTCCAGATCGGGTCTACGTTGTCTTCGAAGGAGCGTGAACGTTTAATTGCTTGTTAAAAGATTTCAAAGATGTTTTCACGTGGTCCTACAAAGACATGCTTGGAATTGTCCCTGAGATTATATAGCACTAGATCCCTTTTGACCCCGAGGCTCGACCAGTCAAGCAGAAATTGCATAGAATTCGTTCGGATTGGGCTATGAAAATCAAGGAAGAAGTCAACAAGCAGATCGAGGTAGGTTTCTTGTTAGTATCTGAGTTCTCGACTTGGTTGGCCAATATCATCCCAATGCCGAAGAATGATGGTAGAATTCAGGTTTGTGTAGACTTCCAGGACTTGAACAGAGCCAGTACGAAGGATGACTTTCCTCTGCTGCACATTGACGAATTAATGGACTTCATTGTGGGCCATGCATTGCTATCATTTATGGATGAGTTTTCCGGGTACAACCAGATTCTGATGGCGCTCAAGGACAGAGAGAAGACTGCATTCACTACGCCGTAGGGTACCTATTGCTATCGGCTTATGCCATTTGGTTTGAAAAATGTTAGAGCTACCTATTAGAGGGCTGCGACCACCATTCTACATGACATGATCCACAAAGAGGTCGAGGTGTATATGGACTTAAAGAACGAGAGGGCCATTACACCGCGCTAGAGAAATTTTTTCAATGGACCAGGGAATATAGATTGAGGTTAAACCAGCAGAAATGCACCTTCAGCGTAACGATAAGAAGAATGCTGGGCTTTTTGATCACACAGAGGGGTATTGAAGTAGATCCTTCTAAAATCAAGGTCATCTTAGAATTGCCACCACCAAGGACCGAAAAGGAGGTTCAAGGCTTTTTGGGTAAAATGCAATTCATAAGACGGTTTATTTTCAAATTAACCTTGACTTGTGAACCACTATTGGGTCTCCTAAAGAAAGGGAAGAAATTCCAATGAGATGATCACTGTCAGTTTGCCTTTGAACAAGTTAAGCAGTACCTTCAGAATTCATCTGTGTTGTTACCATCGGAGTTGAAGAAGCCTTTGATTATGTACATATCAGTAACAGATACAACTATGGGATGCATGCTCGCTCAGGAATTTGAAGATAGGGTGGAGAAAGCCATTTACTATTTGAGCAAGAAAATGCTAGATTATGAGACCCGCTATACTCTGTTGGAGAGAGCTTGCCTAGCTTTGGTATGGGTTACTAGAAAGTTAAGACACTACTTGTTAGCTCACTCTGTAATCTTGATTTCGAGATTAAATCCCATCAAATATCTTTTTGAGAAACCAACACTTACGAATAGGCTGGCTCGTTGGTTGCTTCTTCTCTCCGAATTTGATCTCAAATATGTCAACTGCAAGTTGGTCAAGGGAAGAGCTGTAACAGAGTTCCTGGCAAACCACTCGATAAAAGGGGATGAAGCAATGGAATACTTGTTCCCAGATGAAGACATTCTGCAAGTCGAAGAAGAAACTTAGACGATGTACTTTGACGAAGTGTCCAATCAGTACGGTTATGGGATAGGTATGTTAGCGTGCTTTTGATTACTCCCATATACCTTTAGCTTTCAAACTTTGGTTCAAGGTGTCTAATAATGAAGCAGAATATGAAGCATGTATTGCTGGTTTAGAAGCCGCCCTAAAACTAGGGGCAATAAGGTTAGATGTCATCGGGGACTCGAACTTAGTTGTTTCTCAAGCAAACGGAGACTGGAAAGTCAAAGAAGAGAAGATGCAGGTTTACCATCAGACTCTGGATGTTCTAATTCCGAGGTTTGAAAAGTTGATATTCACGCATCTATTAAGAGAGAACAACAGGTTCACTGATGCTTTAGCAACTCTATCTTCTATGGTAGACATCTCACTTGGGGTTCGAATGCGTCTGATTATCATCGAATAGAAATAGACGCTGGCTTGTGAAACTATTGCCGTAATAGATGAAATGCAAGACAAAAACCCCTAGTACTACGATATTTGGAACTTTCTAGAAAATGAGGTATATCCACCAGGGGCAAATGCCAAGAATAAACGGGGAATACGACATATAGCCATTCAATTTATCATCTGCGAAGGTAAGTTGTATAAAAGAGGTCATCTAGGAATGCATAAACTGTGTGTGGAAGAAGAGGAATCGAAGCACCTTATGAAGGCTATCCATGGCCGAGAATGTGGGGCGCACATCAACGATGTGATGCTAGCCCGGAAGATTCTCAGACAAGGTTATTATTGGTCCACCATGGAGGAGGATTGTATTGGTTATGTGCGGCGATGCCACAAATGTCAAATTCATGCCAATCGCATGAATATTTCACCGTCACAAAACTCTACAACATGACTTCATCATGGCCTTTCTCGATGCAGGGAATCGACGTTATCGATGCTGTCTCGCCAAAAGAGTCGAATGGGCATGAATATATCTTGGTGGTGATTGATTACTTTCCAAATTGGGTGGAAGCTTAGTGCTATGCAGAGTTGAAGGCATCACATATGGCCAAATTTATCAGAAATAATAACGAGATCATATCAGATAACAGCTCTCACTTCAAGAAAGAGGTGATAAACTTGTTGGAGAAATACAATGTGGCTTCTCATAAGTCATCCACATACAAGCCACAAACCAATGGAGCTGTTGAAGCTGCAAATAAGAATATCAAGAACATCTTGCAAAAGATGGTTGAGACCTATAGGGATTGGCCAGATAAATAACCATTCGTACTCTGGGGCTACAAAACTTTGAACCGAACATCTATAGGGGCAACCCCTTATTCTCTCGTCCATGGAATGGAAGCCATATTGCCAATTGAAATTGAAGTCCCGTCGCTGCCGGTTATGGCTGAGTGTTAGATAACAGAGGCAGACTTGCAACAGAGTAGATTTGAGGAGTTAATGCTGTTTGATGAGAGAAAGCTAAATGCATTGTATGATGTTTAGGGCTACCAACGCAGAATTGCTAGGGCTTTTAACAAGAAAGTTAAGTCCCAAAATCTCAAGGAGGGACATATAGTACCGAAAGACAACCGAGCTTCCATCCATGACCCTAGGGGCAAGTTCGGACCCAATTGCACTAGTCCTTACATCATCAAAGCTATCTGGTCAAGAGGGGCGGTTATTCTCATGGATCTAGATGGCCTGGAATTTTCATAGCCGATCATTATGGACAAGTTGAAGAAATATTATCCCTAAGAGGCTCATTAAGCCGAAAACTTGGAAGGGCGACCTAAGCAAAAGTTAGAGCATGAGAAATTAGAAATAAAGAAAAACTGAGCTTACAAGTTTGAAAACCCTAAAGGGCGACTTTGGCAAAAGTTAGAGCGCAAAAAGAGAGAGTTAATACTCGATTGAACCTCAGTCAAACTACGTAAGGCCTGATTCCCATCTTTGGGATACGTAGGTAACTTTATCCTAAAGTTCGGCCATAACCGTCTCTAACTCAACTGTACTGTCCGTTTTCCTAATCAGGTCATCTTTGTTCATTATCTGTTAGTTCAGTTGTGATCTTCATTTTGGAAAGAAAAGCTATTTACAATACAGAGCAGTAGTGGTATTCAAGCAGGGGTAGTTATGATCTTTTGATTCGGGGTTGTACATCTCAAGGATCGATTCTATGCATGTCAAGTGCTGATCATTTTCGAAAATGGTTTTGGAAAGTTTTAATAAAAATTGATTTTGTTCAAAATTTTACCCTTTACAACTTAGACCATTTTTAGACCAAAAAGGAAAATTCGTGCTCACAACTTTAATTCCATTGATTTTAACATAAAGTTCTCCAACTCTCTGATACAAATCAAAGTTGCTTTTACATCATAAAACTTGAAAAGAAAGGTCAAAGTAATAGACTAGGGGCATAGGCGAGTTAGATGCTCCTACGTCCTCTGCTCGTGCTTGCGGAAGCTTTTGTAGCCGAAGTGGGCCCAGCTTGTGCCTCATCCTCGAGCCAAGCTAAGCACTCGCTAGAAAGGGCATAACTGAAACTAGGGGTAGGGGCAGAAGCTCTCTCGTCCTCTAGGCAGCGAGGTACTGAGTCAGGTGTGAATCACGAATCGGGAATAAAGCCAGGTATTCTGCCTCATTCTTTGGGCAAGTCTAATCATGCCCAAACTAGCGTCTGAACTGAAAGGGAAAGTAGAACACGAATGCGTGAGGCTAATCAACTATATGCTAGGCTGCCGAGTCATGTTGTAACTTATCTCAGCTAGATGAAGCCAAGGGCAACTCCAACCTATATCAGCTGCAGACCTGCTACACATCCAGTTGCACCACTATCCCTCGTTGGGAAAATCCACTAGTTTTTGGCTGAAGAAATAAGCTCGAGCTAAATACTCAGGGCAAGGGTCCACTACCTTCAGCTTATCCATGAGCCATAACTGGGAAGGGATGAAAACTAAGAGAGATTAAAGAATAGAGAGATGTGCGTAGAGAGAAAAATAAAGAAAGGGCTTTAAGAGAAAATAGAGCATGAGTGCCGAGTGATATATCAGAAAAGGTGGGAAAAAATACCTGAAGAAGTAGTGGACTCCCCGCAAATCTGGTGGTCTCTCACCAATGAAAAGCATCTAAGTCCATCAGGATCTCGGCTAGCGTCAAACTGATACAACTCTTACATTCTTTCAGACATTGAGCCATTTCGATCAACCGAATGTTGGTTTCGCCGTAACTAGGGGCAAGAAGGAAATGCGCGAGCATACATAAACAGAGGGCATGTTGCCGAAAACCTCGCTAGAGAGGTTCTTCTCTGTCACCAATGTTAGAAAACCGACGAATCAAGCTGGGTATGTTAAGCTCTCCGTCATGGGCCAAAGATCAAGCTTCATGCAAAGTGAGCCCACACATTCGTCCCAAAGCTTAGCCGTCGTCAAAACGGGGCTAAGGCGTGACTTCCTCATCGCGTCGAGTTTCCATCAATGCTCAAAATTCTTTAAGAGTTAGGCATATTTCCTGTGTTCCAAAGTGAAATACATGCATAATTGGGTCCCAGCATTGGGCCGCAACATAGAGGAACGAAAACCAAAGTGGAGTATGGCTTAACGAAAAAAGTGTGTTTATGTCGAAACCTTAGAAATTTACCTTTTTCATGCCATCTAAAGTGGCTATCCAATCTGTGAGCTTCTCGGTAAGAAATATCTCAATTTATAGAAGAAATAGCAGCAAAAATGAGGTTCTGGTGAAGAAATCACGAAGAGAGACCTTTTGTAGAAGATAAGGCTGTGAGTGGAAGCCAGCTGTCAGTTGTTTGGTGGTTTCGTCATAAGTGGCCGGTAACCCACCGGCCACTTTTTTTGTGGCCGGCAACCCATTTTTTCTAGCCTGCCGTCCACTTGTGGGTCTAGTAGTTTTGACAGTTTGGTTTTGTCTTGGTCTTTGTGTTTTTAGGTCTCGATTTGAGTTTTTTCGTTTTAGCAAATGTATATATCCATGTTTGAGTTGTTTTTGTTTTGTTTATCGAGTTGTGTTTTGTATTTTTGGTCCTTGGTTGGCTCATTACCCGATTAAGAATATCGTGCCAATACGAGTTTTTTAGTTTTAGTTTCAAATTCAACTCCATTTTTATTCTACAAATGTGGTGCTCATGATGCAAAAACAATAACTCTTTTCATAAAACTGCAGGGTTTTCTCCCGATCATAGTTTTTACAAAAGAGAGTACAAGTTTTCAAAAGCAAAAGTAAAAGCCTATCTGAAACTATACATGTGCTAAACTGCCAAAATAAAAAAAACTAATAAAAAAAGTATAAAAGTCAGTGCCAATCATCTCAAGGTCAAGAGGCCCTCGTCGTCCTCTTTCTCGAAGGGGACTCAGGGGCACTGTCTTTGTTAGCACCACTATTAGAATTGGACTTTGAGCCAGAGCCAGTCTCATCATCTCTACTCCCTGCCTCAGAGCCAATCTCAGTGTCGTCTCCACTCCCTAACCCCGAGCTAGTATTATCACCTCCGCCCTCAGACTCAAAATGTCGGCTCACTGCCTTCTCAGAGTTGTGGGTCTCGGTATCATCCCTGCTCGATAACCTTGCCTCTGCCTTGACCTCATCGCTCAGCTCGGCTGCATGTTGGGGCCTGTTTACCTCTCTTCTCTGTTGCCAGAGGGGGTGCCGCTGGTGCCGCTATTGCTAGCGTTCTCGGTACAGATGGGATCTGGAAAACAAGTGTCCACGTATCAGATATAATGTATGTATACGGAATGAGTGGAAAAGGTACAGTATGAGTACAATGTGTCAGTGTAGTAAATTAGTGCAGTGTGGAGTGGTGTGAATGTTACAGTATGCATATCAGTGTATCAGTAGGAATATGGGAATGTGGTAGTGTGGTGCATAACAGTGTGAAGTAATAGTGAAATATATGCGGAAAGTAAGAAAAAATACCTGCATACTGTGGAGATCAAGCAACATCTCCCTCCTCTGCACCATGCCAATCAAAGAGGCAACCAACTGGAGCAGGCCCTCTGTGTACTAGGTCGGTGCCTGCAAGTGCATTTGAATGGTCAGTATCTGGAGTAATTAGTATCTGGAAAAGGAAAGTTCAGTTACAAGTTGTAAAGTGTGGTCCATACCTGAGATGCGCCATAGGCTCTGACATACCCATGCCTAGCCTCAGGTGGCTCTATCGGGATATGATAGGCTAACTCGGTTGGCCGCCAACATGTAAGCACAATCAGAATCATTGGCCAACCAGCCTCCTGTACAATGGGAGGGGCCTCTCCAACATCGGCCTTAGCTTTCTGAGAGCAATCTCACCCACTAAGGGAGCACTTGCTGCATTGCCTGTGCGAATGCCCGTCAGAGGTGGCATAAGTCTAGATGAAAGTTGGATAATCGCACTCTGCTCTAAAGTAATCGGCATCCAGCCCTACCAAAAACTAAATAATAGCCCCAGTTGGGAGGCTATCTGCTGTCCTTATGGATCCTGGAGGTGGCATAGAAATGACTGGGATAGGTGATCCCAGGGTCTAGCGTATGAAACGCTCACCCAAGAACCAGGCTCGGCAGATTGGGCCATTTTGAACCAAAGCTATTTTGAATGGTTTTAGACCTGGACAAAGTGGAGATGAATGAAAGAGAGATGAAATCTTTGAAAAATCTTTCAAAACACCTTGCTTAGGGGTTTGAAGTTGAAGAAAGCTTATTTGTCTATACACTTGGAGTTAAGTTATGAGGCTACCACCATTGGAAATGATAATATGATTGGTTGAAGACATTCCAAGCATCAAACACCACATAGCACCACCTCTCCATCCTCCTTTCCAACACTTGGGGCTGCTTATTTTGCATGCTATCTTAGCCATAATTGCATGTATATTTGGGATCCGACCCTAACTGAAAGTAGTAATATTTTGAGTCCTTCTTCATGTTTGTTTAAGGGTGTTTAGCTGTCTGAGGCTTTCTTCTTTCACTTGCCTCTTTGCCCCTCTTTTATCCCTCTTCCTTGCATAGCATTTTTGGCCTATATATAATCTGTTTTGAGGCATGATTTAAACTGTGAAGTGCATTTAATTTGTTAATTAAATTAATTTCAATTCCAAGTTGAATACATGTTATTTGTAGCATCTCATATGCCATCTTAGATTTGTTGCATTAGCCATCTTAACATGAGCTAGGATCACTCATTGATTACTAACTAGCTTTTGTTTTGAATGTTGCCATAATAGCATGATTACCATGAGAAGATGGAGGTCAAATTACTTAAATTGGAACAATGCATGATTTTAGCCTACTTATGAGTAACAAACCGTTTTCAAAACAAGCGTGAAATGTTTAAAATAAAATATTTAGCAAAGTAGTCCATATTTGGCATTTCTTTTCAAAAATCTATTTTGCCCTCTAGTAAAATTCAAAATCAGGATGTGGCCCAAGCCTCAGCATACTGGTCCCTCACTCCAGTTGGCATCGTCGTCCAAGGTTACCACATAATCTGCAAATAGAGAATGTACAAATTGTTAGTTGCCGTTAGTTGTCGAAGTATGAATCAGAATAGTAATAAAGCAAAAATGACTATGAGTTTCAGATTACCTTGTTGGCAACCACTATATCGAAATATTGGCGGTAAAAGGCGAAGGTCATGTCATTGCGGCTTCGGAGTCGACATCGGCTATCGTATCGCCATGAGTAAGGCACTATGGGGGAGATCTCATCTACGGGCTCTGGAGCCAGAGTTGGGAAATAGGCATAAACCCATAACTACAAGAAAAATGCAACAGTGTTATCAACAATGCATGAACAGATGTAAAACAGAAAGTGCAAAGCAGAAAGTACAATGCATGAACATATATAAAACATAAAGTGCAACGCAGAAAGTACAAGTTATGAATAGAAATTGAATAGAAATTACAAAAGTAGAAAGGTGTGGTGCATACCTCCCAAGCTCTCTAGTAGCCTCCGACCCCCTCTCCCCTCATGCGAGAAGTGGAGCTTATGTAGCCATAAAGTGTGGCGAGGCTAGCTCCACCCTAATCGTAGAACCGAACGCGAGGCAATGTCACGAGGGCGCTCAGTAGGTACAAGCCTACGGTGTTCAACCTATTCGCGAATAAGGTGGTATCGAGTAGGAACATTAAGAAGCCCTTGACATACTGCTCTACCTCCTCTTGTGTCTCGGGCTCGTTCCCACGAAAGTGCTCGATGAACCTGCTGTACCTCACAATCGCCGGTCTGTATAGAGGTGGGCGTGCTCCAAGTAGGTAGATCCAAGCTGCCTCTCACTCGTCTATATCTATGTCAAAGGGGATCGGATCACCCCTACTCCTAAACCTGTGAGCATGGAGAAGTCGTAGGGAGTCATCGTCATCTCCCTAGCAAAAGAGAGGTGGAAAGAGTTAGTGGTGTCCTACCACCTCTCTACTAGCGCTCCGAGTAAAGCCCAGCTCGCCAAAGCCAACCTCGTCGACAAGGTCGCGGACCTCTGGTGGGAGCTCATAATACTAGTCTCTCGCTATTACAGCCCTGTAACCCCTGTGAGATCAGGAGTCCCCTTGTAGCAAAGAAATAGTTGAATTAGATGAAAGACAATGATAAAGACCATTCAGATGAAAGGCAATGTAAGAAATACAAGCAAATGAAAGGCAGGAATGCATGCAAAATAAAGTTTGTACCTTGGAAGCGCCATAGGAAAGGTGAGAGTAAGGCTCTCTTAACAGAAGATCCTCTGGCAAGCCACCAATGAAATCATCAAAGCACCTAATGCCTCTAGGCGCTATAATGTGTGTAGGGGAGTGATAAGTCATGGGATCAAAGGACCGTACCCTCAATGGTAGTGGCTCAGGCTCGAGCTCTGGAGCAAACTCCACCTCAAGGTTAGCTGCAATGCCCTTCACCGCCTCACCCGGCCTTGGCAATCACCGGCTCCTCGACCTCGATATGGGGTGATAGTGGAGGTGAAACCTCGGGAGGAGCACCGTTATGTGGAATATCATCCGCCATCTGGAAAGTGGGTTGAAAAGCGGGTGAAAATGAAGAAAAATGGAGAAAATAGGGAAAACTTGGAAAAAGTCAACCCTAGGAGAGAGAAAATAGAAGAAAAAGTCAAAATCTGGGAAAGTTCGCAAAACTCGAGAGAAACTCAAGGTAAACAAGCCTGAAGTGGTGAAAACGTAAAAAGATCAACGAAAACAAAATCTAATCGGTTCAAAGTGTAGAGAATCAAAGAGGGTTTACAAAAAAAGTTTGCGTGGGGCGTTGGAAAACGCGTATAAAGCACAAATCTAGAGAGATGAAGTACCTAGAAAAAGAGAGGAAGTGTTTTTCGGACTTGTGTGAGTGAGGAAATGAAGTGGGGTGATGTGTATGTAAAGACCCAAAGCAAAATGTCCATTCTGCCCCGATTTTTACATTAGTGGCCGACAACCCACTAATGGTGGCCAACAGGCTTTATTGGTGGTCGGCAGGTGGCCGGCAGTCTTCATTGGTGGCCTGGTCCTGTTGTGTGCCTCTTTTGCCCAAGCAGTGTGTGGGAGGTTCTCTTTGGGGTCCGGATTGGTTCTTAAAGAGTTTAAAATTGTGTTTCGATTGTTTCGTTTCCAATACTCGTTGTATTTTGGCGCACAAATGTTCTCCACTTGCCAATATGAACAGAGTGTATCCTTTTTGAGCATGTTGCAAAGCCTCCAAGGGGTAAATCAAAGGTTGTCACCAAATATTGTTTTTATTCGTTCTGTCAACATACATATTTGTTCTATTCTATTGCATAGAAAGTGCATTTTCACACATACTTATGTTGCACGCGTGCCTTGAATCGTTTATGATTCATGCATAGAATATGCTTTCAATTTTTGCATAAAATATGCTTTTGTTTTTTGCATAGAACATGCTTTCGATTAACATCATGCGTCGGTTGTCTATCTTGGATGGAACATGCATTGTCACTGTATTGATTTGTAATCTTGCTCACTTTATGCATCTATCGCACTTGTTCATTTTGTGCATCTATCACCACTTTGTGCATCTATTGCACCTTTTCACCTCGTGCATCCATCGCACACTTTCACTATATTGTGTTTATTATGTAATCTCATTACCTTTTTAGAGTATCTCAGGATGCGTGAAATGTGACCCTGAGCGGGTTTTATCTCGAGGCGCGTGAAACTCGACCCTGAGCGATTTTTCTCCTCTTCTCACGATTTCAGCTTGATTAGAGTGTCTCGGGACGTGTGAAACACGACCCTGGACGAGTTTTATCTTAGGACGCATGAAATGCGACCTTGGATGGGTTTTATCTCAGGACACATGAAATGCAACCCCAAGCGATTTTCTTCTCTTCTCATGATTTCAGCGTGATTAGAGTATCTCAGGACGCATGAAACGTGACCCTGGGTAGGTTTTATCTCAGAACGCGTGAAACACGACCCTGAGCAGTTTTGCTTTCATCTCGGGACGCATAGCGTGATTAGAGTACCTATCTCAAAACGCGTAAAATGCGACCCTGAGTGGGTTTTATCTCGACATGCATGAAACACGATCCTAAGCGATTTTTCTCCTTTTCTCAAGATTTCAGCTTGATTAGAGTGTCTTAGGACGCGTGAAACGCGACCCTAGGTGAGTTTTATCTCAAGACGCTTGAAATGCGACCTTGAGTGGTTTTGCTTTTATCGTAAAACGAGTGAAATGCTACCTTGAGCAGTTTTTCTCTCATCTTCTCAGGCCTTCGGCATGGTTAGAGTGTGCATTTAGTTTTTCTTGCGTGGAACCTATTTAAACCTGAAGCTCCTTTATATGTTGTTATCTTGTTATTGCTTATTGCATCATCCTGCATAATCATGAGTTTTCAAGTAGCCAGCTTTGCAAAGCGTGTGAGTCTAGCTTTCAAAGTATTTTTCATGCATATCATTTGCATCCTGCCCCAGAATTACGCTGGTTTGATTCTCTGCAAAGGGATACGTAGGTAGCTTGCGAGCTCAACCAATTTAATTTATGTCTTGATTGTTTTCCCAGGTCTTACACCTTGTCAAAATGGGTCGTTTTCGGGCTTTGACATTCACTTACGTCATGTCATGACTTCGAGTTCTATCAAAGAGGGGCAACTGTAGACAATCCATTTTGACCAGCCTTATGAATTGGGTGCCACTGATTACGCACCTAATGATGAATTTGTATATGCTTGTCAAATGCTCGAAGTACTCAGTAGAATGCCCTAGCTTTGAGTCTCAAAACCTTGTGAACTTGCCTTGTTTTTGGACCAAAACAACAATTTTTTAAGCCTAAACATCCCAGGACCTGCAGGCCCACTAATGTGGACTATCGGCCACCATTATGGACTGCCGGCCAGTAATGTTTCCTGTCGGCCACTTGTGTGTTTTTTCAGATATTTTTGCTAGCTGTTTCCACAGATGCATGTACCAGTCCATACATGTCCGTATAGATATTTCTGACCTGGTCTCATGTTTTTCTATATATAGAGATCCTCCTCTCATATGTGAAACGTTAGAAAATTTTGGGAGCAAAATTTTTCTCTCTCTAAAATTCTCTCTCTCTCTCTCTCTCTCTCTCTCTCTCTCTCTTACAAGTTCTTCTCTCTTTGCTCATACACTCTAAACCAAACCTTGTGGTATTTGGGCTGAGGTATTTTTGAGCTTGCATTTAGCTCTTCAGGGTGTGTAATTGTTGGTTTGTAACTCAAAAAGGATATCCCTCTCCAAGAGGTATAATTCTTAACTTGTTTCCCTTCTTTATTTGCCATCTTTTTGCCATCTTTTCTACTATTTTTTAGACTATTTTTACATTAAATTTTTGGGATGAAACTTGTGGTTTAAGGAAATTTAAGGTAGAGAGGTTGATAGCCCTTCTTCGAACCTTACTTCTAAGACCTTTGCCCTTGTGTTTGCCACCTTCTCATCATTTTTTTTCTTTTTTTTCTTTTTTTTTTGAGCTTTTTACCACTGATTTTCAGAGGTTTTTCAAAAGAAAAAAAATCATGTTTTGAAGTCCCAAAAATGGAAGGGGTAGCCTCCCCTCCTTGTGTTTGTTTACTAGCTTAACTTGCTCTATAGTTTAGCTAGTTGTTGTAGTTATTTTTTGTCTTTATTCCAGCACTTTTTTGGACTGTTTTTAGTTGTTCATTACATTTGATCTTTGTATAGCATGTTTGTAGTGTAATGGTCCTCATGGGCTTGGTGGTTTAGGCCTTAGCTACCAACCTATTTGAGTTGATAGTGTTTATTTCTTGTTTCACATACTTATATTCATATCTAATCAACTCTGTAACCTCCCACGTTCTTGGCTTTTTTCTTTGTTTTGAAAGTTGTTTAAAACTAAGTGCTTGTTTAAGCTTGAGATTGAGGTTATTGTGCTTAATGGTTTAATCCCTTTGAGGGTTCATTAGCAACGGCATGACACTTCTCTCATGCCTAAAAGAACACTTGGTTTGTTACTCATTTCCATTAGAGAACTTAAAGCTCATTTTTGGACTCAATGAATTAAAGAATAGATGGTAATTAAAATAAAGTAATAAAATTAGGACTAAAAGTGATGCAAGATAATAAAATCAACTTGGGTTCAATCGGACATTAATTGAACCCATTAAGTCTTGAGACGTTTCATACTTGTTAGTGATGTAAACGATTCAAAAGTCAATGTTAACCACTTCCCTTGATCAATCCATGATAGGGAGGAGGTTTTTGTCGGTCTTTTGTTATGCATTTATTGAATTTTTTTCCCTTGGTTCATAAATTGTCACACAATGAAATTGCGTCGATTGATAGCTTGCGAACAAAATATACCCCTCCTTTGACCTGTTTGTTGATAAGGAGAGGCAAGGTGGACAAACATCCCCTGAGAATACTCTGGTTTGTGCTCTGTTTGTCCTCTATTATTGCAGGAGAGAACCAAAATCAGTGGCCGGTAGGCCACTTATTCTGGACGGTAACCCACTATTAGTGGCCTACCAGCCATTACTTCTGGGTTGCAGGCCACTTTTTCCAAGCAGACAGTCCCTTTTTCCAGCGGAGTAGAGCAGAAGTTGAGGTGAAAAACTGTGCATTTTTCCAATTGTGCAACAGAGGCATTCTAGTAGCAAAACGGAGAGCATTATTGGGTGGAAATCCACATCCATGCATGAGCCCTCCCTCGAGCCTCGGGATTCGTGAAGTGATGTTGTAATAATATTAGTGTTGTGCTTGAAGTAGTGGGTTTGTAATTAATTAGTTAGAATAGCTATGTGTTGTACTTATTTTAATTAGCTAGAATAGTTAATCAAATTTTGTTATTGTAATAATTAGTTAAGTAGCTTAGCTAATTTATTTCATTCGTTTTGTAATAGTTAGTTAATTTGTAGTAATTAGCTAGACTATTCATTCGGACCCTTTTGTGCGACGGCTAAGATTGTAATATTGTGTATGTCTTCTAACTCCACGTCTTTCTCTCGTTTATTTGCTTGCTTATGATGGGTAGTTTAGAGCATCATGTTTCTTTTAGCATACTCCATGTTTGCATCCACTTGTTTTGCATGCACCGAGACCCGGTTCATCATTCTAACAAAGCATTGCCATTTAATACTTCTTTGAAAAGGTGCTCAAACCGCATGCTATCAAATTGATTCACATGTCATAATTAGTAGCCGAGCCTATTAATTACATCTTATATGTGTTGCATTAGCCATGTTGCATTAGTTAGAAGCATGCATATTTTCTAACTCTTTTGTTTCTTTTGGCTCGCCTCGGAGTACTAGGTGAGCATTTGTGCTTTAGCATATCGCATGCGTGTGGTTGTTACCATGTCTAGCATACTTTCCATAAGGCTAAGTGCTTAATTGATAAATTTCTTGAATGCCTGTGGATGAAGGCTAATTGCTTGAATTAGAATAATTTGAGTAGTGTGCATATGTACTACTTTTTCAAGTGGTACATATTTGAAGCAATTTTCAAAACAAACATGAATCAAGTGTTCCAATTTTTGCAAATTAGACTATACTTGTTTGTGCATCACATAGTAATGTTAGTCTAAATAATCGAAACAAGAGCATATATTGTGAATAAAAATCACATCATGATTAGTAGAGGCTGATCTTTGATCTAGCAAATGGGGTGCTCAATTCATGACCTTTCCCTCTCGTACCTAAGTTTCTCGAGCTGAGATAATCTTGGTGATAACAAACACGTGGCCTTCGGCATGAGTCATGGGTTTCCTAAATTTCTCAAAAATGTTTGGGTGGTACCTCTGTATCTGGCAAAGAAGTTCATTTTTGGCATTTTGATTCAAAATCGATTTTCTAAAAGATTTGTCAAATTTGGACTCTTTTGTGTTTATCTATTTCACATTACATTTGTGGAATCAGATTCAGAATCACAAGAGTCCAAACTGTAGGGCTAGTCGTATCTGAAAGAAGCACAAAAAGTCAACGACTCTCTCAAGGCTGTTGTAGTGCAGAAGCTGTGTCCCAGGTGCAAGATGTGTTACAAGTGGCTAAAAGGGCTCCCAGTTGATGGAAATCAGTATTAGAAAGAGGTGCAGAGGGACCGAATAGTCAACACTTACAATAAGAGGCCACACCCAACTAGCCCTAGTCAACTTTCATCCTTGGTAGCCCCACCAAGCACCAGGATGCAATCAAAAGGAAAGAGGCCTCTGTATGAAACTAGGCAACCCAATTATTACAAGGTAGATAACCAGCCTGAAAGAAAGCATGGATTCAGTGCAAGGCATGGGACTGGGACTAATAATTGGCTCCTAAGGATTGCTTCGAAGACTGCTTTAAAGAGTGGGGCAACAGATCCAACAGTCAGACCGGTAGGTTCATGGGTCCTAGGAGTTCCAGATTGGCTTGTCATGCAGAACAAACCTAAGGAAATGCCTACCTAAAAAATGGTTTTTAGAGACTAGGAAAGAATGATCAAACCTCATTTGGTGGCTCCAAACAATTGGGTGTTATTAAAGAACACAAAAACAAGAGACCTAGATGTGGTTCCTATGATTTCTAGGTCTCAAAGGAGGAAGATCCATCGAAGATACACCCAGTATCAAAGGGATCTAAAAGAAAGTGAAGAAAGCACTTCCATGGCATGCGCAAAAGACTAAATAGATGAGGGGATAGGTTCGAAGCTTGCTCCAAAAATCAAGAGAAGTACCAGCATGGAGCAGTTAGCTAAAGTTCATGTTGAATTAAGAGCCAAAGAAAAATCCAGTTTAGCAAGCCTCGAGAAGGCTTTAATGGAAAGTGACAATGAAACGGATGAAAGGACTAAGCTAGGCCAAGAGAGAACATTGGCTGAATATGAAATGTTTGAGGCCTTCATGGCTGAACAAACCTTTCTAGTTGACAAGCCAACAGAGGTAGATCACCAACAGGTAACTTTGAAGGAACCTGTTAGCACAGAGGTACTAGAATGCAGCATGAAAGATGCTTCCGAAATAACAGAACAAGCTAGTTTGGAAGGGAAACAAGTACAACCAGTAGTTCAATTTGCCTTCTTCCCTCCAGTACCAATAAATATGGTATATGTATTGTCACAGGAATTCCAAGATGAAGAAGGAAACCAAGATGGTCAGGAGGATGACCCTATTACAGTTTCTAGTGAAGATTCACAGGTCAGTATGATTCAAAATGAGTCAGAAGTGGCTAAGCCAATGGAAACTGATGAGGAAAGTGAAGAGGTGAGCATTAACCTCTCATATCCTTTTGAATACCCCACAATATCTATGACCCAGCATGTCAAGCCCTTGTATATCAAGGCTCGCTTCGATGAGATACAAATGAACAGGGTGTTAATGGACAATGGTGTAGCAGTAAACCTGCTTTCAAGGTCTTCGTTGAAGAAGTTGGGGAAGAGAAACCCTAGGTTGATCCCAACTAGCACAACCATTGTTGGTTTTGCTGGGGATAAGCAAATGGCTCAGGGCATTTTACCCATCAACCTGGATGTGGGAACCAGAGATTATATGACAGCATTCTTTGTTATAGACAGTAACGCCAAGTATAATGCTTTGCTTGGCAGGGAATGGATCCACACCAACAAGTGTGTGTCTTCCTCTTTACATCAGAAGATGATGATAGCTCTGTGTAATGGGGAAACAAAGGAAATCAATGCGGATCCGTAACCTTTTATTGCTTGTGATGATTTCGCTAAGGCCAAGCTATACACTAAAAGAGTTATACCATTCAGTGTGATGAGGAAGCCTGATGGAACAGCCGAAGTGATGACTGATGAGAAAGTAGCACATCTGAAGCACTTAGTGCAGGAGAGTGTTGATGAAGAGTTCGTCACCAAAGATGACAATGATACCTAGTTGTAGGCAAGAAAATAAGAACTAAGAAGCCAAACCCTTGACCTTAATCAAGTTTTTAGCATTGGACGTAAAGTCAATAGTCCAAAAGGTACAGGAACAAGAAAGGGAAGCCATGTTGATTGGCTGTAATCAAGAGCAACAAAAAGACAGGCCTTTGGTCCTTGATAAGTACTATGCATTGGACATTGAAACAAAAGTCCAGTAAATACAAGAAGAAGCCTCATGGACAAATTTTTTCTATGAGGAAGAAAGCAAAGATGTTGAGCTAGAGAAAGTGGGAGTAGAACAAAATAAAGAAGTTGCTTTGAAAGCAGAGGAAGTTAAAGGAGAAGCATCAGTAAGTGCTCAATTACAAGACCCTTTGGAAGAAATCAACTTAGAGGAAGGTTCTGCACAGCAACCCACCTATATCAATGCTTGGTTAAGTCCTATTGACAGGAACCAATTGTTGGTAGTCCTAAAGCAATATAAGGATTGTTTTGCATGGTCTTATAATGAACTGCCTGGATTGAATAGGTTGTTAATGGAACATAGGCTCCTTATGAAGCCTAATTTCAAGCCACACAAGCAAAAACCAAGACAGATGATCCCTGAAGTGGTTATAAAAGTGAAAGAGGAGATTCTTAGGCTCCTTAAAGTAGGCTTCATTAGAACAGCCAGGTATGTTGAATGGTTGTCTAATATTGAGCCTGTGGTTAAAAAGAATGACAAGATAAGGGTATGCATCGATTTTAGAAATTTGAATTTGGCAACTTCAAAAGATGAGTACCCTATGCCTATAGTTGATCCATTGGTGGACAGTTCAGTAGGGCACAGGATTTTGTCTATGATGGATGGGCATTCTAGTTACAACCAACTTTGCATCATAGAGGAGGATGTCCACAAGACAGCATTTAGGTGTCCTGGGAATTTTGGCACATTCAAATGGGTGAAAATACCATTTGGTTTAAAGAATGCTGGGCCAACATATCAGAGGGCAATGAATACTATCTTTCATGATTTTATTAGAAGATACCTAGAGTGTTACATTGATGATATTGTTGTAAAGTCCAAGTCTATGGAGGAATACTTGGTTCACTTGGTAGCAGCTTTCGAAAGAATGAGCAAGTTAAAGTTGAAGCTTAATCCTCTTAAATGTGCTTTTGGTGTATCAGCTAGAAACTTCTTGGGGTATTTAGTGCACAAAAAGGGAATACAGATTGATCAGAATAAAGCCAAAGCCATCATTGAGGCCAAACCTCCATCAAGTAAGAAAGAATTACAAAAGTTTCTTGGTTAGGTTAATTTCTTCGAAGATTTATTTCTAATACTGCAGGAAAAACCAAAGTATTTTGTTCTTTGTTAAAACTGAAAAATGAAGAAGAGTTTGTGTGGACAGCAGAGTATCAAGGTGCTTTCGAAGGAATTAAAACCTACTTGGCCAAGCCTCTAGTGTTGATGCCACCAAAGAGAGACAAGCCCTTGAAGTTATACATTGCTACAGCAGAACATTCATTGGGAGTTTTTCTAGCTTAGGACAATGAAGAAGGCTAGGAGCAAGCAGTTTATTTCCTTAGTAGGCTTTTAACTTCTTGTGAATGTAAATACTCAGTTGTAGAAAAGTTGTGCCTTACATTATACTTTGCAGCAATGAAATTAAGATATTATCTTTTGCCAACTGTTGTCTTGGTAAATACAACCACAGACTTGGTTAAGTACATGTTATCTAGACCTATGCTAAGAAGAAGAATTGACAAATGGATATTAGCTCTATCAAAGTTTCATCTAGAATATGTCCCCCAAAAGGAAGTAAAAGGGCAATTTTTGGCTAACTTCTTGGCAGATCATTCATGTCAAATAGAAAGCCAAGAGATGATGGACCTTGGTATGGTCAATGTTGAGCCATGGCAAATGTGGTTCGATGGATTAAAAGCCAATGGTTTGGTTGGAATTGGTGTTATAATTAAATCACCACAGGGGGTAGAAACCAGACATGGTTTCAGAGTGGATGAAACTACTTGTTCCAATAACCAAGCTGAATATGAAGTTTTAATAATGAGACTTGAGATACTTATTGGAATACAGACTCATGCAGTTGATATATTTTGGGATTCTCAATTGGTAGTTAACCAAGTAAAGGGAATTTTTAAATGTCAAAGTGCAAGCATGTTGCTATATTATGTTGCTGCATTGCATTTGCTTTCTCAGTTTCAGATAGCCAATGTGACTTATATTCCAAGATTCATGAATCATAAGGCCAATGATGTAGCTCAGAAGGCCTCCAATTTCAGAAAAAAAAAAAAAAAAAAAAAAAAAAGGTGACCCCCAAGTGGACATAAGTCAAGCAACATATCAGAAGTTAATAACACTTTTGGCTAAAAGGGGTATCATGGTAAAAGTTAACCAGAATAACTTAGAAGAGCATGATTGGAGACATCTAATCATTCAATATTTAATTGGCCCTTCTTCGAAGACTAACAGAAAAATTAAATTACAGTCCACGCAATATATAGTGTATGGCAATGCTCTTTACAAAAAGGGAGCAGATGGATTATTGTTGAAATGTTTAAGGCCAAAAAAAGCACTGACTACTATGGCTAAGGTACATGAAGGTATTTGTGGTGCCTATCAGCTTGGTGTGAAGATGAGATGGTTGCTTCGAAGGCATTCTTACTATTGGCCAACCTTCCTAAAGGATTGTATAGAGTATGCAAAAGGATGTCAAGCATGCTAAAAGCATGGCATGATAAGACATGTGCCAATAGCTAATTTGCATGCAATAGTGAAGCCATG
Organism: Camellia lanceoleosa; assembly: GCA_025200525.1. NCBI lineage: Eukaryota > Viridiplantae > Streptophyta > Magnoliopsida > Ericales > Theaceae > Camellia > Camellia lanceoleosa. The sequence continues at coordinate 119,611,611 of CM045759.1, read as the reverse complement.
GCCATTTAGAGGATGGGCAATGGATATGATAGGAAAAATATATCCACCGTCTTCGAAACATCATTGTTTCATTCTAGTGGCTACAAATTACTTCACTAAATGGGTCAAAGCTAAGCATTATAAGGCTGTGGATCAAACTGAGATTATTGGATTTATCAGAGAATTAATCCATAGGTTTTGCATCCCTCTGACCATAATTGTAGATAATGGGACTGTGTTTGATGGAAAGATGATAAAGTCTTTCGCAGCAGAATTTGGAATTAGTCTTATCAATTCCATTCTTTATTATGCACAAGCAAATGGTCAAGTAGAATCGTCTACCAAGTCCTTGAAAAAAGGAATACAAAGAGTTATGGAAGATAATCCTAGGGATTGGCACAATTTGTTGTTACATGTATTGTGAGCTTACAAGACTTCTTCAAGGTCAAGTACAAGGATCACTCCTTGTGCCTTAGTATATGGGCATGATGAAGTATTCCCTATAGAAATTAATATTACGTCCTTAAGGGTAAAATGCCAAGACCAATTAACTTCTGAACAGTACCATCAAAGCATGTTCTTGGAAGTAGAGAATATAGATGAAACTAGACTATTGGCATTAAATAGCATTCTTTTCCAAAAGAAGAAGGCAACCATGAGCTATAATAAGAAAGTTAAGCACATTAGCTTTGATGAAGGTGACTTGGTATGGAAGACAATATTTCCAATAGGCATTAAGAGCCATAAATTTGGCAAATGATCACCTAATTGGGAAGTACCATATCAGGTTCATAGAGTCTTGCCTGGGGTAGCCTACCATCTAAGAAATCTAAATGGTTATGTGCATCCCAAGAGAATTAATGGCAGGTACTTGAAGTCTTATTATCTAACTGTGTGGGAGACACAAGGAGTGTAGAAAGTGCTAAATAATAGAATAATAGAGCATGGTACACTTACATAGATAATAAAAGGTTTTCATTTCATAAAGAATTAAGTACATGTAGCCACAAATTGGCCTAGAAATCAGTATAGTGTTTTAGTTGTTCCCTTACAATTGATTCTCTACTTCTAAGGGTTGGGAACAACTGAATGGCTGTAGCCATATCCTGCCTTCTGTCAGCCAACCCTTGGTTAGTAATTTGCAACTTTTTAGCAGTTCGATCCAAGGCTAAGTTGACTGCTGTTGGCTCCTCCTCCAGTTGGGCCTTCTTCTCTAAAAGTTGAGTTTCAAACTGAGAGGCATTGGAGTATTGTCCCTTTAGTTCAAATACCTCCACATGTATGTGGGAGACAAACTCTTTGTTCTTCAATAGTCTCTTTTCCACAGCCTTGGCCATATGGCAAATATTGATATAAAAATCTATGGTGGCTACTGCGTGGGTCAAGTGGCTTGAGATGGCTATGTTAGAGTGCACAAGAGCTTTGCAGCATTGGAGGAAACCATTCTTAATGATGGGTCTTTGTAAGGCTTCGAATGGGATCCTTGAGAATGATGTTAGCAATTCCAAACAAATGCCTAAGTCCATTAGAGGCAAAGAGACTCTGCTGACAGTAGAAGAACTCTCAAAGATTTCCAAGAGGGAGTCAGCAAGGACTAATGGTTCAGTCTCACTACTGGCTGATTGAGCTAAGGAAAGCATGTCAAATAGGCTAGCCAGCCGGGCTTCAAAAATGTCAATCTCCTCCTTTGACATTGGAAGTATAAAGGAATCACTAGTGGAAGGAAAAGATGAAGGAGTGGAGGAATCCTTAGTAGTGTCTATTGTCCTGGCCACTAGCAAGTCAAGAGAAGAAGGACTAGAGCTGGGTGGTGGGAAGGAAATTGGTGAGCCACCAGTGTCTTCCTTGTGAGTACTAGTTATCATTAAAGATGAAATGACCACTGGAATTTTCTCAGGTGATAAAGGGGCTGCCAGGACTATAGGAGGAGTAAAATGAGATGAAATGAAAGATAGATGGGGTAGATATGGTGTTAAGCCTAGGCATAAGAAAGGTGGGAAGCTTTGCTTTAAAGAGGAAGACATAGGGAATATAGAGCTGGGAAGTGGAAGCATCATCTGAATGGGCTCTATATTCATTGGTACTTCAGTATGAGCCTTCCTTGTTCTTTTTGAGGCTGAAGAGGCCAATGTTGAAGGGGGAATGATTGCTGCTGCAGAGTAGAAAATAGAAAGAAAATGCTAATTTTTTTGTTAAGTCTTGGAGAGGGAATCAAAAGGAATTAAGGGAGAAATTACCAGCTTCAGAGGTTGTAATGGTAATGATTGGAGAGCTGCAAAGGGGATAGAGTTCAGTAGTCTGTTTCTTCCTTGCAGCCTCCCTTTGTAATGCATCAGCAGCAGCAGTTTCATCCCTTAGTATTTGTTGCTGCCTCCTCTTTTCAGACCTCTGAAATATAATAATTTCTTTGGAGTGTTCTTCTTCCACTGCCTTAGCAGTTGTCTCGTGAGTTGTATCACCAATAAGGTCAGAAGGAGAAACTGTCATTTTCCTTCTTCTTTTCAATGGTGTCTCTTTTTCCTATTCTGCTTCATTCTCTTCCAGGTGAGCCTCAGGTTCTTCAGGGTCAAGCAGAAGTTTTCTTTCTTTCTGTTACTGTTGTTTGCCCTTAAGAATGTTCAAAGCTGGAGCTCTCTGAGGAGAGTCTTCCTGTAGAGCTCCTGTACCAAGAATAGAAACTATAAGTAAATAAGCTAGGCATCATAAAAGAAAAAGAAAAGGAAAATGGAAATGCATACCTTTCTTCGAGGTAGCCCTGGTGATTCTTAGAGGAGGATGTGAGACAGTAGGAGTAGACACAGAGACAGTAGGAGTAAGAGTTGGAATGATAGGGGCAGTAGAGGCAATAATATTAGTCCCGGTCTGTTTGGACTTAGCTTGAGAGGGCACGTCTAGCCCTACCAACAGATCTCGAGGGGAGATAGCCAGGAGTACCTCTATATTGGCTGTCCACCAGTTCTGGTACCTCCTCAATGTAGTGTTGTGTGGGATGAAGGGAGTGAACTTGAATTCGACTAAGTCTTGTATCAACTTGGAAGTTGCCTCATCTAGCCTGGTTCTTGGTACCTTCAGTTCTCTGGTTGCAAGATTGGAGTTAGTTTGGCTACAGAGAGCGACATGAATTCCTTGAGTAAGCCTAAATTGCCAAGCAAATTGGACAGGGCAGTTGGGTTCAGTAATACACTTGTAAGCTCGAAAGTTCAAGGTACCAATATAGTGCTCCTTTGGAATCAAAATTGAGGCCCACATATCCTTGTGAATGGGATTGGAGCAGGTGCTGTCAGTCAGGAAAGTCCTTAGCCATGTTGGCCCTGTGTTAGCCATAAAGGGGCAAAAGAAGGTGAAAAGGGGGGAAACTGGAAGTTGATGGAAGAAAGTAAGGTAATGAGCAAAGTTAGAAGGGTAGAGTGAAACTCTGGCATACTTCATTCCATAAGTGGTACGGTCTTGCACCAAGAACCTTAAGCACCTGGAATGTAAGTCAGAGAAATAAGCAAAAAGCTAGAGTTGCAACACCAAAGGCATTCCCAAAAAAATATACAAAAGGTTTCTTAAGAAAGAGAGCAAGCACTAAGGGCATGACCGAGGCAAGAGCATAATCCGAGCAAAGAGGTGCATAATAGAAATGCAGCAGAAGGAAGCGAAAAAGAGAAAAGTCTCGAGAAAAGATGCAGAAAAGAAAAGATCTCTTCGAAAAATCACTAAGGTCTTAGTCAGAGGGCACATAGGAAAAAACTTCACAAAGAACAAAATAAAGAAATATCGAAAGAATAAGAGAGAAATGATTAAAGAAAGAAGGTAATAAAGAATAAAGGAAGAAACAAAGAAGATGGAATAAAACAAAAAATAACATAAAAATTGGAAAAAAAAAAAAAAAAAAAAAAAAAAAAAAAAATAAAAAGTGAAAAAGGTCAAAAGAAAAAAAAAGAAGAGAGAAAAAGAAAGGAAGGGATTGGAGGGCGGTCTAGTTGGTGGAAAGAGTGCCGAGTAAGAAATTCCAGGTCTTCCGGGAAGATTCCATTAAGAATCACTATAGGCCGGCTTCATGGGGGATCTGGCCAAATCAATTCCATCAATCAAGGCCCCAATCACTTCCCAATCAAGATCCAAGGAGTAAGTGAAGTTACAAAGTAAAGTATGGGGGGGAGTAGGGAGAAAAATGGGTCCAGAAAAAATGGGTCCAGCATTGTGTCGAGAGAAAAAAATACATATCGATAAAATATCATTCATACATTTGTATTTGTCTTTTTCACTTTTGTATTTGTCACATTCTGATTCTCACAAAGCTCTGGCTGCACTTGGGTTTTATTTTTGACGACCGACGGTATGAATTTGAAGAGAAAGAAGGAAGGAGAAGGGCAAAGAAATTTGTAGATAGGAGTAGATGTAGATGATTTGGGTAACATGAGAGATTAAAAAAACAAAAAAAAAATAAGCCGAACTTTTTTTCAATTTTTACCATTTATAATATATTAAATATAAATGAGTTAAGTTCTAACCCATAACCCATTTTTTTATTTTTTTTTTTTTTTTTTAAAGAAAACAAAAAAATAAAAATAAAAAAAAATGAAAAAAGTAGATAAGATAGAGATATAGATGAACAAGGAAGGAACACTCAAAACAAAAAAACTTCAAGAAAATTATTAGTTAGCCAAGCATTTTTCCAAGCGAAGCGAAGCCATTTTATATATATTCAATTCAATATAGTTAAATTTGTTCATTTTCATTTCTCCGGGAGGTGCTTTTAGACTTTTCAAACAAACAAAGGAAGGAAGGAAGGGTTTTGTTTGTACTATGGTTAGAATATGGGTATGCCTATTTCTTTATTTTAGATAAGCAGATAAGCATCAAAGAATCAATTCTAAGTAATATAAAAAAAAAAGGCTAAAGGACTTATCTTACACTTTCTTTATATATATACCTTTCAAAAAAAAATTTGGTTTGTTCTTAGAGAATTTCATACTTTATAATATTGAATACCCCGCCTCAGCAAGAAGCAAATTATTTCAGTTGTGATGATTGTTGAATAATTTTTTGTGTAAAAAATAACTTGAAACAAACCAAACAAATAAAAAATAAATTACGTACATAATTTATTTTGCTGAACCAAAGAAATATTTAAACGATCAAGTCGAGTGTGTGACACTCTGTCCTTAAGATAGATTCGCTCTGTTACGGTGCTTACGGATAAATGGCGTCTATCTCCCAGGATACAATGAACTTCACAAATTGTAGTAACACTTCAAACAATTTGTACGGCGAACAAAACTTGTGTTCTATACTCTCAGAATTTTTCTCTAAAATTAGTACGTAGAATAAGGCAAAGAGAGCACAAAAAAAAGCAAGAAAAAATGAATTTTCAAAATGAGAAATCTGCTAAAAATGTCCTGGTATTTATAGGGCTGAACAGGTATGAAATTCAAACCCGAATAGATCTGATTTTGAATGAACAGGTGCAATTACTGTTGGAACAGATAACTACTGTAGTTTCATATATGTTCATAGCCGTTGGCGCTTTTAAACTGTCAAATCGCTAGACTATTTTCCAATCTGTTGAACAGTTTGAACTTATTGTTCCTGTTGGAAAATGAACTAAAAAGGGCACAGTTCGGACAGAAAAAATTAGCGCAAAATTTAAATTAATTTTTCTACAAGAAATTTTGTTCAAAAAATTCAAGTTAGAACTGACCCAACCCACAACCTACACTCGTGCCCTGCACGGTATGGCTCAGCTCGGCTGGCTAGTCAGATGGATGGCGGTGGCCCACGTGCTTGTAGTGGTTTGAGCTAAGGTTCATTTTGTTCATAACTCCTCCCTTTTACAAACCTTGGGTGCCCTTTGGGGCCCAACCCAAGTGTTTCTACCTAGAACTTATATACACACATAAGTTCTCTTAAGTTTCCAATGTGGGATAACCATTTCAAGGAAACCCACATTTTACTTCTTGAATTGTTCATTCCACGAACCCGAAAACGACGTCAACTTCCCATTCACTTATAAATGGTTTTGACAAACCATCTTTACCGTGTGACTTGCCATATAGCAAGTAACACGTCACCTCTTTGGACCCACCTTAAAACACATATGGGCCCCATCTAAATTTGGGCTAAAATTTAGCTCAAAATAAGCCTATAAAACCATATTTTTCCAACAATCCCCTATATGAATAGAACTTGACAGAGAGAAAATGCAACAACATCATCTAAGTACCAAAAGTACAGAAATTGGAAATATTCTGCAAAGGATAGGCAACTTTTGGCTTTGAACTTTTCCTTGTGAGACACTATCGGATTTACTAGCTAACCAGTGAACATGATGTCTTGAACTGTTCAGTTGTTTGTGCAAACCAAGACAATAGAACTCACACAGTATATTACCAGATACAATTTAGTTCTCATTATTGTGTTCATTTTGGCCATGAACAACCTGGTCTCTCATGAGTGTTCTAGAGAATTGTAGCCCTTCACAAATCTTATAGAACCGGCCTAGTTCACACTCATATAAGTGATTCTTATGAAGAGTATCCTGCCATACTCTACTAGGTATTCCTAGATATAAGAATTATTAAAAGTATTACTTAATCTAAAACGCTGTAGACATAACTATTTTATCATAGAAATAGGTAGGAGTTTGACTCCCCAGTGATCTTTATGAGTCATACAAAACTCGGTTGTCCCTTTGAACCTAAATCTTGCGATCTCTAGTCAACTAGGTTGGGTTGCCGTTGCGGTAACTCTTATTTAATAGGCTTAAGTCCCATTCTCCTTGATGAATTCTCAACTAACTCTCTCGCTAACCTTTTGGTTAGTGGATCCACTATGTTGTCTTCAGACTTCATATATTCAATGGAAATAATTGTCTTACGGTGTTATGCCGACGATGAATGTGTCGTGACTTACCGTTATGCATATGACTCTATGCTCTACTTATTGCTGATTGACTATCGCAATGTATGCATATAGCAGGCACCGGTTTTGGCCACATTAAAATATCTTCAAGGAAGTGGCGAAACTATTCTGTCTTTTCCCCAGCTTTATCTAAAGCTATGAATTCTGATTCCATAGTAGACCTAGCAATGCAAGTCTGTTTGGAAGATTTCCAAGATACTGCCGCATCACCAAGAGTAAAGACATACCCACTGGTGGATTTTGAGTCTCTAGTATCCGATATCCGGTTTGCATCATAGTATCCTTCAAGTACTGCTAGATATCTAGTATAATTCAGCCTAATGTTACAAGTAAATCTGAGATATCTTAGAACCCTTATAATCGCTTTCTAGTGTTCTACTCCTGAGTTACTCATATATCTACTTAATTTACATACTGCATAAGTGATATCCGAGCGAGTACAGTTCATCAAGTACATTAAGCTTCTAATAATATGGGCATACTCTAATTGAGAAATACTTTCCTGTACATTCTTGGAAAGAAACAAATTAACATCCACAAGTGTTCTAGCAATCATCATCTTTGCGAAATTTGTCAAGTATTTTCTCAATGTAATGTGATTGTGACAAAGCATAACCTCCTGATGTTTTGATAATTTTCATACCAAGAATTACATCAGCAATCCCTATGTCTTTCATGTCAAAATGTTTATTCAACATTTTCTTGGTAATTTTAATCATGTCATTATTACTACCTACGGTAAGCATATCATCCACATAAAGACATACTATAACATAGCCCTTGTTTATGTTTTTAATATAAACACATTTGTCACATTCATTAATTTTGAATCTATTTGACATCATTGCTCTACCAAATTTCTCATGCCATTGTTTTGGCGCTTGTTTTAAACCATATAATGATTTAACCAATTTACAAACTTTCTTTTCTTTTCCTGGAATAGAAAATCCCTCTGGTTGTTCCATGTAAATTTTTTCATCTAACTCACCATTTAAAAAATCAGTTTTCACATCTATTTGATGAATTTCTAGATTGTACAAAGATGCAATGGCAATTAGCATTCTAATGGATGTTATTCTAGTAACTGGTGAGTATGTGTCAAAGTAATCAAAACCTTCTTTTTGTCTAAATCCTTTGACTACAAGTCTTGCCTTGTATTCGTTAATTGATCCATCCGCTTTCATTTTTCTTTTGAAAATCTACTTATATCCAAGATGTTTACACCCTGGTGGTAAATCTACCAATTCCTAAGTGTGATTTTGTAGGATGGATTCAACTTTGTTGTTTACAGCTTCTTTCCATAAAGGAGCCTCAGGGTTGGACATAGCCTCTTTAAAAGTTAAAGGCTCATTTTCTAACAAAAATGTTAGAAAATTTAGACCAAATGATTTTGAGGTTCTAGCACGTTTACTATGCCTAGGTTCCTCTTCATCAATTTGATCTATCTATTGCTCCTTCTCTTGATCATGACTAGTAATAACATCATAAGATCTTTTGTTAGTACTAGTCTCTTGTCCAGTCTTATTCAGAAATATATGTTCAAAGAACGATGCAATCCGAGATTCAATAATAGTATTTATATGCATTTTGGAATGTTCTGACTTATGAATCAAAAACTGATATGCACTACTATTATTGGCATAACCAATGAAAATGCAATCAACGGTTTTAGGACCTATCTTAGTCTTTTTAGGACTAGGAATAACCACTTCAGCCAAACACCTCCACACTTTTAAGTATTTGTAGGATGGTACTCTCCCATGCCACATTTCATAAGGTGTTTGATTCACTTTCTTCCGAGGTACTTTATTTAGAATATAATTAGCATAAAGTATAGCTTCCCTCCACAAGTTCTGAGGTAATCCAGAACTTAGTAACATAGCATTCATCATTTCTTTAAAATATTTTTTCTCTCACAAATTCCATTTTGCTGAGGTGAGTAAGGAGCAGTGGTTTGATGAATTATTCCATGTTCTTTATAAAACTTACCAAAAGGTGATTTATATTCACCACCTCTATCACTTCTAAGTTTTTTTAATTTTCTTGCCAAGTTGATGTTCAACTTCATTCTTGTATTAAATGAAAGTTTTCAAAATCTCATCCTTGGTTCGAATTAAATAAACATAACTATATATGGTATAGTCATCTATAAAAGTGATAAAAATATTTTTTCCCACCTCTAGTTTGAATTGATTTAAAATCACAAATGTCACTATGAATTAATTCAAGTGGTTTCGTACTTTTTTCAATTGTATGAAAATGAGTTTTGGATAATTTTGCCTCAACACAAATTTCACATTTATGATTTAAATCAATGTCAAATTTAACATGTCCAAGTCTACCATGCCATAAATTTGAAGACTCAAGCAAGTAAGAAGAAGATGTATTTTTATTAACAACTGAAGGTACAACGGTCATTACATTTATCTTGAAAAGGCCATCAGACATGTAACATTTTCCTACATACATCCCATTTTTGGTAAGTACAAACTTGTCCCTTTCAAAAACTAACCTAAACCCATTTTTACTCAACAAAGATCCGGAGACTAGATTCTTGCGAATGTTCGGTACATGTAGCACATTGTTAAGAGTGAGTTCCTTTCTAGATGTCATCTTAGGAATAATCTTTCCTTGTCCTTCAACTTTAGAAGTCGAGGAGTTACCCATGAAAAGTTGTTCACCGTTGTCCACCATAGAATAAGATGTGAACATCTTTTTGTCGGTACAGATATGGCGAGTAGCACCAGTGTCCACTCACTATTCTTTAGTATTTCCGACAAGGTTTACCTCAGAAACAACTACAGAAAGATTTATGTCATCTACACCATTGGAAATTTTATCCATTTCGGTCATATTGGCTTGAGCAACTTTCTTGCTTGATCTTCCTTTGCCTTTGCGTAAATCAGTTCCTAAGAACTTCTCTGCCTTTTCACCATGATCCACTAGCATAGTCACAACATGAGAAGCGGTTGGCACAATTACAACCACCATACCAGTACTTGTTTGAGCATTAGTTTCAGTAGCTATGAATTCTGAATTATAAAACAAAGTTATAATTAGAATTTTATATTACACAAAAAATTTAAACCAAAACCACATAATTAAATTCTGTAAAAATAAAGAAAACAAGAATTGTGACTTTTATTTCCAATTAATTTGAAAATAAAATAAAATTTTATTTAAACAAATTAATTCCACATAGAAAAATATTTCTGTAACACTTCAAAAATTAAAATATAGAAAATAGAATTTTAATTAATGAACACTCAAAAATTATTTCTGAAAATCAAAATTAATTTCTGATCAACTTCACAAATAAGTATTCTGAATTGTTAATAACTACCAATATATTACTACTAGATATCAAAGAAAATAAATAGTATATTACTACTATTTATTTTTCCAACTAAAATATTATTTTGTAAAATCATAAAAAAATAATTTATGTAAGAAGAAGAAAAAGAAAAGGAAACAAACGAAACATTCTGTATAAACAGAATAATTCGAATATGTCTTAAGATTGTTGGAATAATCTTCTGTGTAAAATAAATAACTTGAAACAAATCAAACGAATAAAAATAAATTACTCACATAATTTATTTTACCGAACCGAATAAATATTTAAAAGATCAAGTCGAGTGTGTGACACTCTGCCCTTAAGACAAATTCGCCCCGCTACAGTGCTTACAGATAAATGGCGTCTATCTCCTAAGATACAATGATCTTCACAAATTGTAGTAGCACTCCAAACAATTTGTACGGTGAACAAAACCTGTGTTCTATACTCTCAAAATTTTTCTCTAAAGTTAGTATGTACAATAATGCAAAGAGAGTACAAAGGAAAGCGAGAAAAATGAATTTTTAAAATAAGAAATCTGTTGAAAATGTCCTAGTATTTATAGAGCTGAACATGTATCAAATTCAAACCCGAATAGATCTGATTTTGAATGAACTGGTGTAGTTACTATTTGAACAGATAATTACAACAGTTTCATATCTGTTCAAAACTGCTGGGTAGTTTTAAACCTGTTCGAAATTGATGGAGTGTTTTCCAATCTGTTGAACAGTTTGAACCTCTTCAACCTGCTGGAAAATGGACTGAAAAAGGGCACAGTTTTGATGGAAAAAATTTGGCGTAAAATTTAAATTAATTTTTTCGCAATAAATTTTGGAAAAAATTCAAATAAATTTTGTCCAAAAAATTAATATTAGAACCGACCTGACCCAGAACTCACACCCGTGCTTGGCACGGCTTGGCCGGCTGGTTGGACGAACGACAGCAGTGGCGCGCGTGTGTAGTGGTTTGAGCCAAGGTTCACTTTGTCCATAACTCCTCTATTCTACAAATATTGGGTGCCCCTTAGGGCCCAACCCAAGTGTTGCCACTTAGAACTTATATACACACATAAGTTCTCTTAAGTTTCTAATGTGGGATAACCATTTCAAGGAAACCCACATTTTATTTCTTGAATTGTCCATTCCACAAACCCGAAAATGACGTCAACTTTCCATTCACTCATAAATGGTTTTGACGAACCGTCTTCACCGTGTGACTTGCTATGAAGTAAGGAACACGTCACCTCTTTGGACCTACCTTAAAAGACGTGTGGGCTTCATCTAAATTTGGGCTCAAAGTTAGTCCAAAATAAGCCTATAAAATCATATTTTTTCAACAGTTATTTTATACAGGCTATGTTAGCCATGTGCTTGGAGAGTGAAAACCCAAGCCAAATACGGACACTCCTATGAGAAAGTCCATATTTCGAAGCACTTAAAAACAAGTATCAAAGTAAGTTAGTTACTTCGAAGCTATTATTCACAAATTATATGGAAAAAAGTAAAGAGTGAAGTCATATTCTCCATAGAATCAATCATGTAATTGGAATAGAAAGTCAAATCATAACAGATGATATTTGAAGAGCTCAGCTTTATTGATATGCAATATTTACATTGGGAACACCTACTTGGTTACATTCTCAATTTCATAAAAGTAAGGAATGGAAAAGTCACAAGATCATGGAATTTTGTCTAGCAAAATTCAATAAATATATACTCTTTTTCTAACCTATTTTCTATCCTATCCAGATTTGGTCTATCTAACTAGTAGGCCCTTAATTGGAGGAAGAGTTGTTTGGCCTTTATTTCAAATTCTATTTGTTTGAGAGCTTTCTTTGTTTTATCCATTTCTCTTTTCTCATGTGCTTCATCCATAGTGGCATCTTCTCCAAACTCTAAGTCTTGGTTCTTGAAATTCTCATATTCTTCAAGAAGATTCTGTGCCTCATACTGAATTTGAATGCGAGCGGCAAAGGTTTCCTCCAGCAACTCACTTGTAATGGAAGCATTTGTGTGCCAGTTGAGTAGAAAGGAAAGTTGATCTAAGAAAGTATAAAGTTCTGCCTAGGCCACAAGGTTAAGGATGTGGCTTTGAAAGAGGATATCACAAGACCATAGTAAATTCTTGTGAGGAACATCATCTCGAAAGACCTCAAAAGATAAATGGGAGAAAGCAGCAAGCAGAGTTTGGGCTCTGTATTGTTGGTAAGGAGTAGGAGGAGCTAGAGCTTGGTAGGGAGCAAAATACTGGCTCTCAAAAAGGGTGAGTTTCAGTTCTTCAATCCAGTTAGAATTGGAGAGCAAGGAATGAGCAATTGGGTCCCCTCCAAATGAAAGTGGAAATTCAAGCCTGTTCACACATTCTAGCCAATCAAAAGAGCAAAGTTTTGCTTTTTTGGCTAAGAGTGCAGGACTGATTCCCAAGGCTTCAACAGGGTGTGGAGTCCTTCGCACTATTTTGGACGGCAAGGTGGAAGTATACCATGCCGAAAGTAGGTTATCCTCTAGGCTGTGAAGGTGGTCGAGGGGGATGTATGGATATACTATGGAGCTACGCATAAAGGGATGTATTGCAATGTGGGTCATCAAATTCATGGAATCGATGGTGGATTCGCTCCCTTGTTTGAGGTTGAGTGGGTGTATGCCAAGTTCCTCAGCCAGTCCTGTTAGAAGTGTTGTTAGAGAAAGAGGAGGCAACTTCATCCCATGCAGAAAGTTTGAAGGCAGGGGAGAAGTTTCCAAGATCCATTCTTGCAAGTTCTTCATCCAAAGGTTTGTGGTTGGCAGATTCTTGATCCAAAGGTTGATATTTTGCGAAAGCATCCATAATTTGAATAAATGAGGCGGATAAGCGTGGCTAATAAATGCATGAAGGTTCTTTCAAAGACGAACATCATTGTCTAAAACCTCTTCATATGTATGATTGATAAAAAAATGGTTTGTTTGGCCATAGGAACTGTATCAGCCGTTTCGAATACTCATATAGTAGAAAATGTTCAAGCACGGGAAAGAATTTAATGCGGATCAAATGCTTCATTAATGGAAGACGGTTGCATTTCTAAAAAGATGTAAAGTCTATGAACGTCCTAGAACGTGGACAAAGTGCATTGAGTCCACTAATATCACCGAGTATTGGGTATATTAGTACAGAGGGTAATGTTGGTTACAGATTTTGTAAAAGCTAATCGCAGCTTGACACCTGGTACATGAAGGGCAATTCGGGGAGTTAACACAATTCTCTAGTCAAAGACAGATATATGACAGGTCATATTAGTTATAATGGATCTGTGCAGCATTGGAATAGTTAGAAGAAGTAAGATGACGAGACCCAACGGTTACTCATGAATACGAATTCAAATTCAAATCTAAGAGGGAAGCCTAACTGCAAGAATGGCATAGTGGGACTGACTGTGAGAGAGCATGATCAACAATCATAGGAGGACATTTTGACGGTTACCCTTGGAGAGTATAAATAGCATGAAAGCTCCCAAATTGAAGGACCCATACTTAGATCCAGAAATAATTTTATTTACTTTATATTTCTTTCTAGTTTTACATTTCCAGTTCTTTATATTTCCAGCACTTCAATTCATGTACTGTACTTTATTTCCTAGGAGTAGTTTCAAGTAGTCGTTGCTGTAAACTTTTTCAAGGCTGGGTAATTTCATTGTAAGATCATATTTGCTTAATGAAATTCAGTTTCTAAATTGTTCTGTACTTGTTATTTCTTATAAATTTCTCTTAAAACAAGCTACTAGTAAAAGTCCTATTTATTGAAGCTGAAAGAATTTTAACACAATCGTCTGATAATTAGTTAACAATTATAAATTCTATAAGGACTTATTGATCTTTACTAACACGCTTAAATTTATATTATTTATACTATTAACCTTCGAAAGTCAACAATACTTCAGTTAGCAAAAATAACTAATAGTATTGAAATTACTCTGATTTTATATTTAGTTAATTTGTTTGTTGGTACGTTTACTATAGTGTTTATGACATTTCTGCTTCAAGACAAGCATCTTGAGGTCAATGAATTACCCGTGCATGCGTGTAACCACCTCACAAACCACCCCCCCCCCCCAAAAAAAAAAAAAAAACAAAAAAAAAAAAAGCGGCAATAGTGGCTCACATTTCTTATCAAATAATTTGTGATATACAAAAATAAATAAATAAATAAATAAAATTATGCGTAACGGCTTGGCTGGTTTTGAAACTATTATTTTAAAATAAAGAGCCAAATGAAATGCTTTTAACTACATAAATTTGGGACGCATATATAAGTCTTAATAGGTGAACTTATTATCTAATAAGTATTGTGAGAATTAATGATATTTTTCATCAAATACTATTAAAAAATGTCACTAATTATTAATTTTCAATAATAGTTTAAAAAATTTTTCACAAAAAATGTTACTAATTATAAATTTTAACAACAGTTTAAAAAAATCTTCACAAAAAAATTACTAATTTTTAACTTTTAACGATAGTTTAAAATTTTCGTTATTAAAAAAGTCACTAATTATAAGTTTTAGTAACAATTTATAAAAATCATGATAAAAAAATCATATTTTAATAATAATTTTATTAAAATTTATTTTTAATAGAACTTGATGAAAGTTAAATTTAACTATTAAAATTTATTAATAATTTTTATTATAAAATTCGGTGCGAATGTGTAGACCGAAAAAAAGGTTTAAAAACATCTCTTTACAACTGTGGGCAGATAAGATGCAGAGGATTTGGAGTTTCTTGGGACCATACATGTATGTGAGAGAGAGAGAGAGAGAGAGAGAGAACACGACCATGTTGGTCTAATGTTTCCCAACTTGGTTTGGACTCGGAAAGACGACACCCTTTCAAGTTTCTTGAAGCACCAATTTTAAAAAATTTGAATTGGGCTGGTTAATTGTCTCTATATTACAAATTAGAAAACAAATTAATTTTGGGAGAGTCAAAATACTTTTTTTTTTTGGCCCTATGGTTGGAGTGAACTTGAATTATGTGACTAGTGTTTGCTCATTTGTTTATCATTTTTTGGCTATATAGAGTTAAATTACATAAAAATATTTAAAATATTCCCAGAAGTGTAGATAGAAATGCAAATCAAATTAACCCAGTCAAGTTGAGTTTTGAAATATTTGACCTTATTTCACTAAAAATTAGTCAAGCTCGAGTTTGAGCTGACCTTAAGTCAACCTTAACTCATTCACTATTTGAAAAATTCGAGCTCAATCAAATTACATAAATGAACTGAACTCCAACTCTAACTCGACCCTAGAAAAAAGAAGGGAAAAAAAAGAGAGATTATGAGCAAAATATAAAAGCACACTCATATGATTAACAAATTCCATCAATCAAATATGTAAGAATGTACAAATACCAAATACAAACAAAAATTAATTTATATATCATTTTGTTTACCAACCCATTCGAGTTGAGCTTGAATCTACTAGAGTCCAACTCGATTACTCAAAATGTGTATGGTTCATGGCCATATGAATGTTTTTTTCTTTTTCTTTTTTAATTTTTTTTATTGGTGGTTTAATTTCATCAATTTTTTTATTTTTATTTTTTTTTCCCCCTTGATTTGTTCCGTTGTGGAGCCATAATGTTGTGCCTCATTTGCACGCAACTTTAAGTATTGTTGTTTTTGTTTTTTGTTTTTTGTTTTTTTTTTTTTTTTGTTGTTGTTATTTGTATTTTATTTTATTTTTTGACTCTATTAACTCAAACAAAAAACAAAAAATAAAATCATTTGGCAACAAAGTATGAACCACAAAAGGCCTAAAAGCATAGCTTTGGCTTTTGTGATGTAATGCATGTTTACCATTTTGCCCTCCACAAACCTTTAATTTGAATAATAAAAAGTGTGCTTACACATGTCATTCTTACAATGGGGCATATTAGTCATTTTGTATTCAATTTTTTTTTTTTAAAAGAAAAATAGAAAATTTACCAAACAAGATCTTTTAAAAAAATAAATAAAACTAGGATTGTGTCAAACTATTTTAAGCCCAAGTGTTTTTTATGATTTGTTTTTTCAATCCAGAAAGTTAGCTTTTGTTGGTTGATGTAATGTAATTTTTGAAAAAACGTATGAAATTCAATGAAGAATTGGTCTAATTGCTATGAATCTTGCTAGAGACCCCTTAATTCATTCATAATAGCATAGTTCAGAACATTCTAAAAAATACAAAAAGTCAAAAAAGTCATTAAAAAAATTTAAAAGCCATAGAATCACATAAAAAAAAAAAAGTCAAAATTTTCATTTTCTCTCTATTTTTTTGTACATTTTTTCATAAAAAGTCAAAAAATTACCTCAAACATACTAATTTTATTCACCTCATATTTTAACCAAAAAGTTAAAAAAAAAATACTAAAATAGTTTATTCTCAAACCAAGTGTTTGGGTAAATCAACAATTAATACAGAGCAATTTCAATCATTAAAAGTTACTTTAAGAATAAAATTTTAGTAACCTCAAGCTTTTTTACAAAAATAAATTAAACATCAATTGATGTATTAAAAACCATATAGCTAATAATGCATCCATGAAAAAAAAAAAAAAAAAAAAAAAAAATTAATCATACAATAAATTCGTTTCTTTCTTCACTAGAAAGAGAGTGAAATTTGATAATGGGAAAATCAACTAGGTTGACACATGCACCAAGCCAACCAAACAACATTGGCAATTTACCAACCAGTTTGGATCCTCTAGAATGATTTTAGAGTAATTTTTTTTTTGGATAAGGTTAGGGTTTGATAGTTAGAAAGTGAAATGACTATTGTACCTCAACTTTTTATAGAATTAAATTTCAGTCATTCAAAAATTTATTCTAAGATCATTTTAAAAAAAAAATAAAATCCGAACTATTTACCAACACCAAACCAAACTAATGACAACTAAACCAATCACCAAAAAACCGTAAAGAGCATCAGCAAGAAGTCCTCAACTAGTCTGCAAAAACTCCAAAAACCAGTAACAAAACCGGTAACAGCAAGACCTCAATAGAAGGATCAACAAAGAAAAGCCTCAGCCGGAGCACATTGATCTCAACCAGCAACAATAAGATGTCAGAGGAGACCTTCAATTGGCCGAAAGAAGGTGAAACTGCCCTCAGATTTACAATGAAGCAATACACCAGCCACAACATGAATACACCACCATACTCTGATTGGAACAACTCACAGTCAGTCACACTCAATGCTAGCCTCAAAACTGAGCCTCCCATGAAACTACTCCACAAAGGACACCAAAAGATGGTCTCCAAGAGCATTCCAAGATACAACCCCAGTCACACCCTATGTTATATGGACTCGGATATGGATGCATGTCCAAGTATCAAACCCTCATAAACTTAAATTTTAAGATATTGGGATATATATCCGAAATAGGATAGAAATACAGGAACTCATTGTGGAGACACACACACATATCTATATATATATGACATATTATATAATATTCTCAAATAAAATGTTGTAAGTTATATAAAAATGTACTTGAAATTAAATCACATTTAACAAAAATGTGAAATTTTTATCTCTCATTTATGTTAGAGATTATAAATGAGTTTCTATTTTAGTGACAAAATTTTCAAACTAGGGTATAAGTAGTGACGAATTATATGTATACCACCGAGTTGTAAATTGATACCATTACTTTTTCTTTTTTGCTTTTTTTTAAAAAAAAAAAATTACCATGAAAGAATGGCATTTAACATTATAAACGAGGGTATAGGAAGGGATCTTAAGGAGATGGGTATTTCCACAACATGTGGGATGTGCATATTACCCATACAAGTCAACCTTCCCTATTTTTCTTTTACATTTTTTATTTTTTTTACTTGGCTATCATGTTGAAGTCATCCCACTAAATGATTATTCCTTTTCACTTGAGTATGATAACAAGCAGAAAAAAAACATTTTCATTTCCATCTCATGTTAGTGCATATATGTATTCCAACCACTATGGGAAAAAAAAAAAGAATATTTGTAATAAATAAATAATAAATAAATTAATAAAAACTTCATTCATCATCCAAAAAAAAAAAAAAAAAGAGAGAATAAATATATTTAACACTTGGAATTTAGCATTCATTACCATAAATACCACTGGAGAAATTGACCAGCCAAATTACAGAAAAAAAAACACTACATTGAGAGAGAGAGAGGGAGTTGGAATAAGATTTGAAGTCAAATGACATAAGAGTAGAACTAGTTACATAATTGCTTGACACACAATCCACCAAACCAAACTAGAGATGATTAGTTCAATTAGACCGGCACGGTGACTTCAAGGTTTGGTTTAATTGTATTGAGCTCTCTAGCTATGTTGTGTCCATTCAGATGAGGCATGACTGGAACGATTTCTTGACATGCGATTGAGCTAAGCTTCACAACATCAATCACTTGTTCGACTAATTCAGATAGCTTCTCTTCCTCCAAGGCTATGACTTTGTTTGGTATTTGATCAGAAGAAAACTTTTGATCTTTCACAACATCGATCACTTGTTCAACTAATTCAGATAGCTTCTCTTCCTCCAAGGCTATCACTTTGTTTGGTATTTGATCAGAAGAAAACTTTTGATCTTTCGCAACAACTTTCTTTGGGTTCTTGTATATCGCGTAAAGCACCATTTGAATAATTCCAAAAATAAACCCCAAGACATTCGGAATCTATTATAAAAACAAACAAAAAGGGAAGAAGATAGGATTCTTATTAGTATAGCTTCATGGGAATGTAAAAAATAAGAAGAGCTTTAAGTTTGTAAACAAACTTACAGCAATGTTGAAGTCTTTTATTAGAAGGCCATAGAAGAACCACATGACCGCGTTAAGCGTGAGCGAAAGTGATAAGGAAAATGGCATGAACTCTACGCTCTTTGTTCGTATCACTTGTTTCTGAAGAACAAGAACAAAAAATAATAATGAATACAATAACATACAATATATAAATAAAATGAAACCATAATGAATTAATACATATATATGTTTACCAATATGCAGAGAGGAGCGGCGAAAACGCTCACAGAGAACAATAGGCAAATCCAACCAACAATGTGAAAGCGGGTTGAGCTTTTTTTGATAAGAAATTGAGTTAAGATAAGGATCGCGCCAAACCCGCCAAGCATGAATCCAAGTAGTTTCATGGTTTTGAACTGTGTTTTTGAAGGCCAAATTTGAGAAGTTAGAAAAATTATTTGATTAATTAGTTACACAAATTGTGTATAAATTAGAGAATTTATTTTTACAATACCTTAATCTTCTTGGGAGCGTAAAAGAGATAAACACAAATATAAATAGTTTCGACCAAGCATCCAAATGAGTTTATAGTGATGATAAGTGTAGAGTCAATCTTCTTGAGAAATGCGTAATACATCAACAACATAGCACTAAACAAGGCAACTATGTAAGGAACCGATTGGAACCCTTCAGTTGATTTTTTCTTGAATATTTGGTAAAATGTTGGCCTGAAAACAACGTCAAAAAGTGTTGATTCATCAAGCTCAAAAAAATTAAAAAAAAAAAAAAATAGTCTTTTCAAAGAAACTGAAATAGCATGCAAAAGAAAAACGAAGAACTTACAGGGGTGAAAGGAAGACAAAGAATGAGATGATGTTGCCTATTGTATAATCATCAAGAGCAAAACAAAAGAACACAAATCATCAGATATGTTTTAAAAGATCAACCATGCTTTATTATTTTTATTACCACTTATACTATTTAAATAGGAATAATGCTTGAGACCCCTTTTGGGGGTCACCCCCTCACCCCCCTTTGCCACGTGACGGGTGGTGATTGGAGGAGCAGGAAAAAAAAAAAGAAAAAGAAAAAGAAAATGTAACCAATGAGAGAGAGAGGGGGTCAAAGGAGATAGAGAAAAAAGGGGGAATGAATCATTGTTCTTTAAATAGTTTGAGCTAGGAAATAGTATACTCTTAGTGCTCATGTTCTCTCCATATTATATATGCCACTTTTAAATGAGAAATTTCACTATCATACAAGGCTCTGAAACAAAAAGACGAAAACATTTTCGAAGAAAACTAAGAAGAAGAAGAAACAAAAAAATATACCTAAAAGGCCAAATGCGAAAGCCAAATTGTGACTAGAGAACCCACCCATCTCTCTTGCTCACTAAAAATCTTCACTCTCACTTCTCAAATATCACACTATTGTGTTCTCAAATAAAGAATTAGCTTCTCCTTCTCACAAAAGCACACAAAACCAAGAGTTTTTTAGATGGGATGCAAAACCAAGAGTTGTGAGACTCATTTATATAGAGTGGAGTGGGACATTGAACTACGTCTATATTCTTTTTTTATTTTATTTTATTTTATTTTTTTATTTTTTTTTTTTTTTTTAAAGAAGCAATGTAACAGTGGGTTGGTAAAAACACCTTTTTGTTAGTGTTTACAGTTGTAACTTTCCAAAGCGGCCCAATTATTTCTGGAGTCTCACGCCAAATCTCAAATAGAGACTTATTAAACTAAAATTTCTCAATTTTTTAAGTAGTAAAAAATTTATCTAAATTTATTTTTTCTTCTTTTCAATATTAAGTTTTATTTCACTTACTATTACTAATTAAGCTTTTATAATCAATTTTAGAGAGAAGAAATGTTGATTTTATTGGACGATGTTAGACTTCTAGCACATGTGACTATTTTGGAGGACCAAATCATAAAAATATTATTTTATCTAGATCATTCTAGCATTTTTTTTCCCTCTATTTGATCCTATAGAAGAAAAAAAACATGAGGCTTCAATTTTATTTTTTTTATTTAAAAAAATTATGATTTGAACATGTGAGGCCTCATCAATTTTATTTTTGGGCCATTAGAGATAATATATATATATATATATATTAGTTTAGCCCATCATTAAGTTTCTTTCCTTAATATAATAATATATGTATATATATATCACTGGAGTCCAATTATAGACACATCATTTTTTATTGTATTTTCTAAGTAATAGAAAATAACATGACTCTAATTATATTGATATTATTAAGGATCCTAAAAATTTATAGAGCTTTTTTAACAGAAGGTCTTAGATATTTGTCTAACTTGCCTAATATATATATATAAGTTTAGCGCATCATTAATTGGGTGTTTGGGAAGTGGATTTTTATGTAGATTTTTTTAGTTGTAGGATAATATTAGATAAAAAAAATTTTAGTATTTGGGAAGATAGTTGGGTTTTTCTGTGGTTCGATGTGATGTTTGTGAGAGAAAAAGTGAAATGATTATGAGATTGGATGTGATATTTTGTTTGAATGTGTTTTTTTTAGTTTGCAAAAAGTTTGTCTTTTAGTGGGAAAAAAAAAAAAAAAACCCAAACCAATATATATATATATATAGAATAGAGCTTCGTAGCTCGAAACTTTTCCCCCCCGAATCCCCTTAATGCCCAAAACGGCGTCGTTTTGGACTTTTTTTTTTTTTTTTTTTCAGTATAAAACGCAGAGGAAGAGAAAGAGAAGAGAAGGAGAGAAGGAGAAAGAGAGAGGAGAGGAGAGAGAGGGCCCCTATTGTGCCTCCGCCGTCGCCGATCGTCAGCTCATCACAGCTCCGATCGTCGCAGCACTCTGATCATCGCAGCAACTTTGATCGCCGTCGCCTCCGGCCCCGCCTCCACCTTCTCCTCCTCCTCTTCCTACCCCTGTGATTATGGCCTCCTCTAGTCCTCCTCCTTCCTCCTCCTCCTTCTTTCTCTTCCCCTTCTTTCTTCTGATTTTCTGCTTCTGGAAAATATATATACATATATATATATATACAAAAACAGCATCGTTTTTGAATTAGGGGGATTTGGGGGGGAGCTTTTGAGCTCCCTAGCACGACTGATATATATATATATATCACTAGAGTTCGACTATAGACACATTATTTTCTATTGTATTTTCTAAGCAATAGAAAATAATGACTCTAATTATATTGATATCATTAAAGGTCCTAAAAATTTAGAGATTTTTTTTTGTTTTCAATAAAAGATCTTAGACATTTGTCTAACTCACCTAATATATATATATATATATATTAGTTTAGCCCATCATTAAGTTTCTTTGCTTGATAGAATAATATACATACATATGTATATATATCACTAGAGTCCGACTACATATGCATCATTTTCTATTGTATTTTCTAAGCAATAGAAAATAACATGACTCTAATTATATTGATAACATTAAGGCTATGTTTGACATGTGCTTTTTTGGCTATTTTAGCTGCAAAAATACAAAATAAGCTAAAAAGTTAATAAGACAAAATGTTATATCTAAATTATAATTATTTCATTTTTTCTCTTACAAAAGTCAAAATAATAAAAAAACTAATCTCAAATAAGGTTTTTTAGTCCCAGACTAAAATAGTTAAAAAATAAAAAAATCAAAAAGTCAATTCATATCCCAAACGATGTTTATGGGTCCTAAAAATTTAGAGAACTTTTTTCAATACAAGGTATTAGACATTTGTCTGACTCGCCTAACAGATAGACCATCCAAACTTTCTCATCAAAATCCAAAAATGCTTTTGAAAAACGCTTTTCCCTCCACAATGCCACAAATGTTTCCTATTTTGGATAATTTCTAACTAGCTTTAAAGAAGGCTTAGCAATCTCAATTAGTACCACTATTGAATAGAGGCCCAAAACCCATGGGGTCCCCATGGGCCCTTTCTGATGTGTCACCCACCGATCCAATTGGTTTAAGGTTTACAACTCATATTTTTCTTTTTTTGGAAGGGTTAGATTCCTCTCTCTATGCCCCAAAATTTTACCATCTGATTTTGTTTATACACTTTGAAAATATATGAAGAAAATACAAATTTTTATTTATTCAAAATTGTAAAACTCACTATTTTAGATTAATCAATACACTTTTTTAAATATAAAACTTATTATTTTTAAACCAATCATAATCTGCATATTATTCACACATTTTAAAAGTGTGAACAACTCATTTCGCAAGAACTGTGCTCCTCCTCAGCCAAAAACCAATCCAGGATGATTCACCCACCAATGAGGTCTCGCCATGTCGGATTAATAATACAATGGGCCGGGCCCATTCCATTGTCTGTCCTAATCCCATTGGGGAGGAGCTTAAGTGCCCCAATATTCATATAATAAAAATTTCTTTTCATTTCTTTTCATTCTAGACGTCATATAATCCAGATAAATGTTCCTAAGTTTATCTAGTATGGTTGGCTTTATATAAAAGATAATGATTATAAACAAAATTTTCATTATAGAAAAAAAAAAAATCATTCAAAACGAGGTGGCTGCATTTTAAAATTATGAATCAAAATAATGAGCTTATGAAAATTTTGTATAAAAGACTTAATTTTATATCATTAGTGATATATCTATTCTATTAAATAAAGTGGACAACCAGGGGCGGAGGGATGTGGAGACCGGGGGGTCACGTGCCCCCGGTCTCCTTATATACATGATACAAAGCAGCCCATTTGGCAGCACGCTTTCACCTACTGACACACGCACACATGCACCTAATTTCTAAACAGACTAACACACACACACACACACCTAAACACACCTTCATTACAAACAATTTTTAAATTCAACCCATCATTCTCTTTTATCAATCTGTTTAAAAATTTAAATAAAAAATTACAAATTCGTGATGTTTGCTCCAATCACTAATATATGTATATATATACATCATAGAGCAACAAGTTCAAGGAGCTAGCTTAAATGAATTTCTTATATCTTATTTTAATTTGAGAGTTTGTAACAGACTGTTTGATGCAATTTTTGCTTACAACTAATTAGGCATAAATACTTTAAATAAGTTAAAATTTTTTAATTATTTGAAAACTTTAAAACATCATTTAAATTTTTATTTTTTAATTATTAACTTTCAATTTATAATAAGGTACGTTAAACATGTTTGTAATGGGGTTCTTTCTTGTTACCATGCATGCTGACATGGGAAGAAATTATTTTGCACTAAGGCCATGCAAAGTTGGGCTTTCAATGCAGATGAGCCCAGCACACTTTTCCTCTTTTAATCTTTGTGCTTCTAGAGAATATCCACAATCTTTTTATTTTTATATTTTATTTATTTATTTATTTTTGGTTGGAATTATGTACAGTTCTACTAACTAATTAAGAAGGCTTTTTATTAAATGTGTTACCCACTTGATGGATAACCTGAAGTCATGATATGTTAGCTCATTTAGTAAATTGGTAATGACCAAAAATTGGGGAATTTGGGGGTGGACGACAAGGGAGTTGGCCATCACCATTCACCAATATTCATTCTCACCCAAAATGGAAAAAATTTCCATTTATTTATTCCACTTGTATTAACAAACATTACTTTTGAGAAGTGGAGTCTTGAGTGTAAGATTTATTGTAAAGGGTGTATTAGACTTTTGCATCCCTTCCATTTCATACTAATCTCACTTTTATTCTTTATTTTTCAATTGTAATAAAAAGTCCCTTGATTTGCAAGTTTGTTATTAAATTGGCTAATAAAAATTGCCATATAACCGTCACATGAGACATCTTTTTAGGAAAAAATTATATATATATATATATTTTCTTCTCTTTTCTCTATTTTTGTATATCATTTTCTCTTTTTTACTATTTTTTAAAGCTATCACCATTGACCACCCCTTTCCCGTCCTTTTCCTACCACTCATGGCCACATTGGTGACAAAGAATGGGGATTGTGAGAAAAGGGTGGGGAGGCGTGGAGGAGCTAAGGTCAGTGATTGTGGATTTGAAAAATACAGTAAAAAAGTAAATAGTGAAAAATAAAATGGAAGAAAATAAACATTTTTGTCCAAAAAAATGTCGCATGTAAAAGTTACATAATAGTTTATGTTAGCGAATTTAATATCAGACTACAAGAATGATTATATTGCAACTTGACTAACAACATAAGAGGTTAACTATTATAATTAAAAAATGAATGATCAAAGTAAAATTCGAGCTAAAGGACACAAGCGCAAAGCATAATTTGTCCAAATTTTAAACTGGAGGTTAGATTTGAATCTTACCGACTATTAAAGACATTACTTTTGGATAATATTAAATATCATAATTTCTTTTTAAAATAAAAATGTTATATTGTAACAATGAAAAATTGGTTCAACAATAAGTCTTATCATTAGTACATTTAGTGCCACGAGTTCAAGTTATAAAATAATCTCTCAAAAATAAGAATAAGGATCTATGCATCTTATTTTTCACAGATCACACATTAACAAGATCTCGTGCATTAAATATCTATTTTGATTTAATCATGTTTTGTTAAATTTATTTATTTATTTATTATCACCCACTTAAATACTTGCGATTGATGTATTCTATCAAGAATTCTATCCTTGTTTCAATCATCTCACATCAGCACGGTCTTACATTTCCTTTTGATAATATGACCGTGAAATGATCATGTATTTAGGTTGTTGTCATGGTTTCTCACCGACTTTCATGTTGTGTTTGTAAATGATTGAACTAGTTTGTTAGTGTCAACTTAGTTGGAATGAATTTGTTTCGTTACTCATTTTTCTTTATTAATATTTCCTTTGTACTTTGTATTATGTATGTAGTGTTTCATTAATAGTTTCTTTTACTAATAAATAAACTGTGAAATGATTGAGATAATTTAAATATAAATGATCAAAGTAAAATTTGAGCTAAAGGTCACTAGTGCAAAGTATAATTTTTTCAAATTATAAAGTGGCTGTTAGATTTGAATCTTATCAACTATTAAAGACATTACTTCTAAACAATGTTAAATATCATATATATATATATATATTTTAAAAAAAATAAAAATGTTATATTGTAACAATGAAGCCATAGTTTTAAAACTGGTCAGTAGTACATTTAGCATTTGTTTGGGATGCGGATTGATTTTTTGGCTTTTTGAATTTTTGGTTTGAGACTAAAAAGTCTCGTTTGAGATAGGCTTTTTGATTTTTTTGATTTTGTAAGGAAAAATAAAATATTTATGATTTTGATGTGACATTTTATTCTATTTAGTTAAAATAACTAATTTTATCTTATATGACTATTTTAACTTAAGTGAACGTGCCAAAAAAATGAGAATAAGTCTATATGTATCTTATTTTTATTCAGACAACACATTAACAATCTTGTGCATTAGATGATGCTGTTTTGATTATATTTTTTTTTGTCAATTTATTTATTTATTTATTATCACCCACATAAATGTTTATTATCACCCACTTAAATACTTGTGATTGATTTATTCTATCAAGAATTCTATCCTCGTTTCAATCATCTCACGTCAGCACGGTCTTACGTTCCCCTTTGATCATATAACTGTGAAATGATTGAGACAGGAATAGACGAAATTTCTGATAATCAACATTTCATTTAGAAATAATCATTAAAATAATAAGAATTTAATATCGGGCTGTGATTCATCCCCCGAATTCATAGTTCCCGAATCTCCCGAATTGCATTAAAAAAAAAAAAAAAAAAAAAAACAGTTTTCCAAAAAAAGAAATTAGGAGGATTAGGAGGAAAAAAATTAGGGGGATTTTTCATTTTCCTTTAATATCTTGCCTCCGATAATATAAAGTGATTAAAAATTATACATGGCACTTTTTTTTAAAAGTAAATTACAAATAATTTTTTTGAGATTTATTTAAAGTATGAATTATTTTATGTGAGTTTGAAAATTATATTGCACTTTTTGAAAATTTTAATTTTATAACAAATGACTTATTTTATTAATAAATCACCAAGTCTATCAACAGTATTAAATGATGTTCAAAATATCTTTCAATTAATAAGTTAAGTAATTTTATTATTGTATAGGAGAATAGTTAGAAATTTTAATTTTTTAATTAATTCTGTTAGATAAATAATTCTGATAAGAAAGTATTTATAATTTTTTAAATCACAAGAATAATTTATATTTTAAGTAAATTTAAAAAGTTTATTTATAATTTATCTTTTAAAATATATATATAAATCCTGTCAAAGAAAAGGTTTTTGTCGGGGGGGATAACATTTAGGTCCCACCAAGATTCATCTTTTAAAATCAAATTTGAAAAGTGGAGATTTCACTCATGTTTTTCAATTCATTATTTGAAAATCATGTAAAGCCTCAAAATTTATTAGATAATTATTATTATGTGAAATTATTAATGAATTTTTTTTTATTAATGAAAAATACAACATAATAAATTATTTGTATCTCTTAATTTCTTAACAAAAATGAATCAATATATCTCACTTGTAAATTTTTTTATTACATAAATAATTTAAATTATATTACATAAATAATAATATATGATACTCTAAAATGAGCGAATAATTACGCTTAAAACTTTATATCAAAGTTGGTGGGGACCAGTGCGACGTTCTTTAAATCCCATGACGTCCAAGTTGACCCCATAAAAAAAAAGTCTCCCTTTTATGCTACGTGGCATTTTTGATTGCATGAACTTTTTTTGATATTGAACTATTTTGCTATGCAATTATTTTATCTCTTAACTTGAAATTAATTTTTGATCAATGAGGTTAGTTCAAAACTAACGGAACTATTTTCATTGATCAGAACTTCTGCTGTATCTCACAAAGAGGTTAATGGTTTGAATTTTCCGACTTGTGTCTAGATTTTATTCTCTATTATACGAATCAAATAAAAAAAAATTAAATCAAATTTTAAAATGGGCATTATTATTAGACTGAATTGATACAAATGTAATAATAAAATTGATATAATTAAAATATTAATGATTAAATTAATACAAAAAGTAAATTATATAAGTATATTTTTTCCTCCTTCAACAGCAAAAGAAGGCATCGTTTGGAAAGGTTGGTGGAGGCTACATTAGCCACTAAATGACGAAAGAGGCTTATTTAGCCACTAAAAGACAAAAAAGTCACAGCTGCTTGGCAAGAAGAAACGCTAAGGGAAATTTACGAAACTACACCCATGAAAGAGGGGCATGCGGCAGCGCGCGCGCACGCACGCACACATACATAGAAAAAAAAAAAATATCCCAAAAAACACATTTTCCCAGAAAAAACAAAGAAAGTTGAAAAAACAAAAATTAAAAACATTTTTTTTTGTTAAAATATTTTATAAAAATAAATTCAAACTCTATTTCATAAAAATAGTTTTAAATATTTGAATTTTTTTGTTATGTATTTGGTTATGATTTGAGTGTAGAGTTGTGAAAGTAGTATGGAGTTTCAAGTTATGTGTTTGGTTATGAGTTTTAAAAATAATTTATTACTTGAGTTTTATTTTATGTGTTTGGTTACTATTTGAGTGTAGAGTTGTTTTTAAATTTAAAATATTAACATTTTAAATTATTAAATTTTTTTGATTATTTAAATTATTTAAATTTTTACGATTTAAATTTTTTGAATATTTATTTTAATTTTCTACTTATTCAATTTTGTAGATTATTTACATTATTTAAATATTTAAAATAAAATTAAAAGTAAAATTAAAATAAAAATAAAAATAAAAATAAAAATAAAATTAACTATGTAAAAATAAATTATTTAAAATACGCAGGACAACAAAATAAATAAAAAACACATGAAAACCCTCGCCACGTAATTTTAAAAAAAAAAACTGAAAATAAATAAAAAAAAACTTAAACTTAAAAAAACTTAAAATTACCAGTTGCCAAGTAATTTACAAATAAATAAAACACATGAAAACGCATTTTGAAAATATAAAAACAATTTAATGTATACAAATAAAAAAATTACAAAAACGTAAATTAAAAATAAAAAAGACAAAAATACGCCTCCTCCAAAAAAAAAGGGAAAAAAAAAAACAGAAATTACCATTTGCCACGTAATTTACAAATAAAAAAAAATTAATGTGTACAAATAAAAAAATGACAAAAACGTAAATTAAAAAAAAATAAGGATAAAAATACGCCTCATTCAAAAATATTTATAAAAAAAACATAAAAACTTAAATTTACCATTCGCCATGTAATTTATAAATAAATATAACACATGAAAACTCATTTTTGAAAATAAAATTAAAAAAAAATTAAAATACACTGGACAATAAAATACAACTAAAAATTAAAATTATTAGCATTATTATTATTTTAAAATTCAAATTTAAAATTAAAATTAAAATTAAAATTAAAATTATTATTATTATTTTAAAATTATAATTTAAAATTGAAATTAGTATTATTATTATTTTAAAAAAAATTTAAAATTAAAATATAAAACACATGAAAAAACCATTTGCGAAAAAAAAAAATTTAAAATATACATGATAATAAAATAAAACCTCACTTTTTATTATTTTACAGAAAATGAAAAAAAAAATTAAAATTAAAACGAAAATCAAAATAAAAATAAAAAACCCCTTGAAAAAACTATTTACAAAAAAAAAAAAAAAAAAAAAAATCGGTCTATTCATGGCTAATCTGACGTGGAGGACAAAAGAGGTAATGAGATCCATTCCACAAAAAATAGTAGAAGGGCAGTTTTGTAATTTAACATGAAGCCACCTCACCAAAAAGTTAAAAAGTTAAAAAAATTAAAAAGTCCTTCCCAAATTAACCTTTTTAGTCTCAGACTAAAATAGTCAAAAAAAATTAAAAAATCAACCCACCTATAAAACTGGAGGCTAAATATTTTATAAATAATAAAATAACAGCTATGCAATCATTTTCGTAAAGAATCCTCAAGATATTTTGCATTCTCACCTGCCGTCTCCTTGGGGGGTGTAAAGGTGGACTTGTATTTAAAGGCAAAAATTGAGTGGGAAAAAATAAACAAAACAAATAAAAAAAGGAAGAAAAGAAAAATAATACTAATTAAAATGAGATGAGGAAATAAATAAAATGTTATATATGAATCGATTTTATATAATTAAAAAGATTATTTATGTATAGCATCAAGAAATAATTGTGTTAAACACATAAAAGACCATAAATTAAATTTTGATGTTGGTTTGGAACAGTTGTGTTTGGTTTAGTTTTGAAATCATGATTCCAATAAAAAAAATTCAATTTTTTTTTTTTCAAAACTCATTAACCAAATACACAATTTAAAACTTAATTCAAAAATTATTTTTAAAACTTATAACTAAATACACAATTCAAAACTCAATTCAAATTTTTTTTTTTCAAAACTCATAACCAAATTCTTTTCAAAACTCTATTTAAAAAAAATCAATTTTTTTTAATTTTTGTTTTTTAAAATTATTTTTTATTTTATATTTTTTTTCAAAAAATATTTTATTTATTTTTAATTTTGAAGAAATATATATATATATATATATTTTCGAAAAATATATTTTGTTATTTTTTTAAGTATTAGCCAAATAATATGTTATGATTTAGATATATATATAGGCAATTTAAAATTTTTAAATTTTTTTAAAAATTAAATATTTTTAAAAAAAAGTAAAAAAATATTTAAAATATTAAAAAAATAAAAACATTAAAAAATTTAAAAAGTATTGAAAATAAAAATTATATATTTAAAATAAAAAAAACTACAACTCATTTTAAATTTTAAAAAATATTCAAAAAAATGCAGTGCACACATGTAGTAAAAAAAGCGCATATTACAAAAATAAATAAATATTTACAATAAAAAATATTTATCCCAAAAAGATAAAGTTAAGAAAATTTTAAATATTAAAAAAAATAAATCCAAAAAATTTCAAAATTCAACTCAAAACTCAAAATACAACTCGAAACTCTTTTCAAATCTCAAATGTTTTTTCAAAACTCATAATTTAACAAATTTTCTATTTTCGAAACTCAATTTAAAACTTAAAATATAACTCAAAACTTATAACTGAAATCAAAACTACACATTCAAACCATGATTCTTAAAAAAAAAAAACTAGATGGATACATTTTTTAGATGAGTTTCTCCGCAATCTACTGTGTGGACAATACTAGTGCAGTTGGCCAATAAGAGTTCATTTTGGATTCACCTCGTTGATTAGAGCATTTTCATAGTGGGAATGATTGCTAATTTTTCCTAACTTTACAAAAACAATAAAACCACCTTTTATATAATGAAATTTTTATTTAATTTTATATATTTAATCTCAATTAACTAATATTACTACACTAGTATACAAACAAATACAATTTATTTTAATAATCGTACCACTCAATCTCAGCATACTCATATTGAAAATGCTATAAGTCGCAAATTTTCTATCAAACAAATGATCAAATATCTCACATGGGTGTACACACTCATGTGAGACATTTGGTCATTTGTTTGGTAAAAAATTTGGTATTCTTAACATTACTCTACTCATAATTCTATCAAACTTAATTCAGTAATTAAACATTGCTCAAACTAATATATGGTACGAGAATATAGTTAGGTATTTATTAGGCCCAAAAATCTTTGTCCAAGCCAATGGATAACCAACATAGCTTAACTTAACCTACCACTATTATGCTTAGTAAGTGGTAGTTAAATTTGTATTACAATGACATGCCAACAAAGAATGAAATAAAGTCGAGAATAATTAAATGGTTCTATGCGAAGAAAATATCAATTTGGAAAGGTGAGCTGAGTAATAAAGAAAGATATGGAAGCAATTTTAAATTAATGAACAGTAGACAAAGTAATTTTAAAAATATAAAAATGCGAATGTGTATGTGTCTGTGTTTAATGTAATTAAAAACTACGGCCTAACTTGTATCAACGCATAGACCCTGTTTACACCTCTATATATTTTTTTAAATACTTTCTTCATTTTTCACTGATTTTCAATTCTCCCAAAAACATGGATTTTATTTTTTATTTTTTATCTTTCTTTTTTTAGGTCCTAACACTATTCATCAGCTTTTTTTTTTTTTTTTACCCTCCCGCAGGTCTAAGGCAGCGCCCCTTGCAGAGATCACTAGGGTGTTCTGTTAGCCGTTCCGAGCGAGAAGGCTATAACCTGAGAACTTGCCCGACCTCCCAAGACAAGCTCCGTTTAAGTCAGGACTTGCACAGCGGGAGAGCATTGAACCCACACCAAGTACTGATTAGACAACTTGAGGTTCAACCTCCTAACCAACTGTGCTTCGTCCAGGAGATTGGCCCAAGGGGGAAGGAATTAAACTCATGAACCTTAACCACAATGCCATCCACCCTTGGGTTACTATTCATCATCTTCACCAAACCTATCTATTTGTAAATTCTTAAACCACACAATGAAATTTTATTTTTGATTTGGGAAGTACTATGAACGACTGCAATCATATCTACGTCACTCTCTTAACAAAAACAAAGGATTACAAATGATATGAACCCATAAAGTGAAAAAATAAATAATAAAAATAAAACAATGGGATAATGCATTGATCATAAAGCATAAATTGATAAAAAGCTCTTTAAGGATGAATCCAATTAATTATTGTCTGTCGTAAGAGATTAGAATTCCCACAACGTGGATACAAAACTGCTTCGTTAAGCCCACCCACAACAAGCAATAGTGCTTTCAAAATATCAACTTAATATGAAAAATCAATTAATGGTTAGTCTCTATTGAAAATTGTTGTTGGTTCACATCATAAACAATGTTGGCACATTTTTTTATTTTTAATGTTGGCACACTTAAAGACTAAACCAAACCATTAATGAATAAGATACCTTTTTTTTACTTTTTAGACCCCCCTCCTCTCTTCTCTTTCCACTTTTTTTCAAGACATCCCATCCCCCCACACACATGCAAAAGGGGGTGAGGGGTGCCCCCAAAAGGGGGTCCCAAGTATTATCCAATGAATAAATATCCAAGTGAAGTGATCATTAAAGATATGCTAAGTTAGTCTTCATTAATATTCAAAGCATGAGAGGTATACACTTATCATCACGGTTTTAAATATCGATTGATATGTATTGTATCTACTACAAGAAATAAGCTTTTTAGGGACAAATTTATTTCGTTCCTAAAAGTATAATATTTGTTGGGAAAAACTTAAGTCAACCAATTTTCTCCATTGCGAATCACGAAATTTGTCCCAAATAGCCTGTCCGGAAAAGTCAAAAAATGACTTTTAGAGACAAAATTTTGCATTTGTCACTATAAATAGAGTTTTA
The DNA here is from genome assembly GCA_025200525.1 of Camellia lanceoleosa. NCBI lineage: Eukaryota > Viridiplantae > Streptophyta > Magnoliopsida > Ericales > Theaceae > Camellia > Camellia lanceoleosa. The sequence continues at coordinate 119,578,324 of CM045759.1, read as the reverse complement.
AAGACAAAAATATGTGGTTGCAAAAACTTTTGATTTTGAGACAACCAAAATTTGTCTCTAAAAGTCTAATTATAGTACAATAAGCAGAGTAGTTATGGAGACAAAAATTAATTCAAATGGGAATTTGGAACAATAGTGATCCCCTCTTTCCAAAACATTTAAAAAAAAATAAAAGAGAATGGAAAGATAGCTATTTCTTTAATTCTTTTGGGAAGGAAATTGGTCTCTAAACTTTTAGAGACCAATTTCTGTTGTCTCAAAAATTAATTTTTGTCTCCATAACCACTCTGTCTGTTGGACTATAATTAGATTTTTAGAGATAAATTTTGATTGTCTAAAAATCAAAAGTTTTTACAACCACATATTTTTGTCTCTAAAAGTCTATTTATAGTGACAAATCACTACAAGAAAAAAAAATAAAATTCAAAAAAATGTTTTTTTGTAAAAAAAAAAAAATTTAGTAGCTAAAAAAAGGTTTGTCTAAAAAAAAAAGAGTTTTAAAAAGCAAAAATTGGTTTTTAATGCAAAAAAACTTCAAAAAGCTAAAAAAAAAAATTAAAGCTAACTAAAAAAAGAGCTAAAAATTACTTTTTACTAAAATTAAAAAATTTATTTTTGGCTACTAAAAAAAATATTTTAGCTTTATTTTTTAAAAACTAACTAAACTAAAATTTAAAAAAGTAAAAAGCTAACTACTAAGCTAAAAATTACTAAAAAAAATACTAATTTAAAAAATTAAAATTGCTTTTTAAGCTTAAAAATTTAAAGTTGCTAAATAAATTTGTTTTAAAAACTGCCAAAAACTAGTGCTAAAAAAAAAAAAAAATTTTTAAAAAAAAACTAATAAAAAAAAATAAAAAAAACTTTTAAAGCTGGGCTAAAAAAAAAAGCTAGTAGTAAGGGGTTTTGTTTAGTAAAAAATATAATAAAAAAAAAAAAGTTTTTTTTTTTTTTTTTTTAATAATTTTTTTTTTTAATTTAATTAAAATAATTAATTTAATAATATTATATTATTATATTATTATTATAATATTATATAATATATATATATAATTATATATATATAATATATATATATGTTGTGGTATGTGGAAGGGTATGTGAGTGTGTTGTAAAGTGGAGGATGGTTGGAGAGGAAAAAAAAAAAAAAAAAAAAAAAAAAAAAAATTTTTTTTTTTTTTTTTTTTTTTTATTTTTTTTTTTTAAATTTAAAAAAAAAAAGGTGTTTAATTTTTTGCTATTGTTAATTCTTCGCTCGATTTGACTTATATTTTATTATTTTTTTTATTATTAATATTAAAAAAAAAAAAAAAAAAAAACACTATTTTTTTTTTTTTTTTTTAATTTTTTTTCATTTTTAAAAATTTTTTTAACTAATACACCCTCAATACAACATCCAATCACAAAAAAATTAATAAAAAAAAAAAAAAAAAAAGGGAAGGTGAAATTTTGGACTTCGGCGACAAAAAAAACTTTTTTTTTGAAAAAAAAAAATTTAGTCGCCAAAAGTCATTTTTCTTGTAGTGAATGTAAAATTTTGTCTCTAAAAGTCATTTTTGACTTTTCGGGACGGGCCATTTGGGACAAATTTCGTGACTCGCAACGGAGAAAATTGGTTGACTTAAGTTTTTCTCAACAAATATTATACTTTTAGGGATGAAATAAATTTGTCCCTAAAAAGTTGATTTCTTGTAGTGATCATTTTATACGTCTATTAGTGTTTTTATCTTCTGTGAATAAGAATTGAGTAATGTTATAACTAAGACACAAGATAATAAGAATAATATTAATAAATGTAGGACTCACATGCTTGTGCCTAAAGGTGAGAAATATAGGGCAAGAAATGGAATTATATAGAATATTTTTTGTAAAAAAATGTAAGTGTATAGACTGGTTCTCAAACGTATCGATTTATAACTTGATTCACAATTGATATGATTGATTTTGTAAATTTTTCTTTTTTTTCTTTAAAAAAATTTATTGCCACGTTACTTGATTTTTCAATATGTAACCTTTGATATTTTTATATACTGACGGATATATAAATCCTTAATTGAAAAGTCTTATCTTTTGCATGAAACTCATATTATAATCTCCACCAGTACTCCACAATCCTTCTAAATCTTCGACAGATTAATAGATTATCATACCTTTAATAAGTTAAAGTATTTCATTCAATATTAATCTCATCCTTACATGCGTGCAAGCTAATACCAACCTATTTTACTCAAAGAGAGAGAGAGAAAATAGGGGAGAGAGGTTAAGAAGAATACTCTAATGTGATAGGTAGAAGTGCATGGAGCTGTCAGAAGATCTATTAGTGCCACTTGTTACAACAAGGAAGGACTTTGCATCCACTATTGTGGTATTTGACTGTCAAAAAGCTATGCGATTGAACGCAGTAGTGTTTCCTGATAAAAGGTGATAGAATTTCATATTGCACAACTACCATTTTATCACACCTGTCACTACTAGATGCCAATAAATGAGATATTAATGTACTAATTGGCAAGGTTTCTAACATCGAATCATGGTTGTGGAAGTTAAAAAATAACATAGAATTATATGGATTATGTACGGACATACACTACAAAAATTTTAATTTTTTGCGACGGTAAAATGCCGTCGCTAATACTTCTAATGTCGTCTCAAAACACTTTTAGCGACGACAGAAAGGGGGTCACAACAGAGGGCGTTACTAAAACGTTTTAGCGACGGTCTTTTTTTTTGTGACGGCAAATATTATCTTTTGCGACGACATTTTACAATCGCCTATAATATGTAAAAAAAATTGAGGCCTTTTGCGACAACAATGTTTTACCGTCACTAAAAGTTTTATTTGAGACAACAAAAAATGTCTGCATGAAATTTTTTTTGTTATTGACGGTATGATCTCTCAGAACCAATTTCTTTTGGGACGGCATTGCCTATGTTGCCAAAAAAATACATTTTAGTTCTAATGTTTTTTGCGACGGTGTGGTGTTGTCGCAAAAAATAAATAAATAAATAAAAATAAAAATAAAAATAAAATAAAAATATTAAAATTACCTGTATGAAATGAAAAAAAAAATTTAAAAGAAACTAATAATTGCATAATAATATAAAAATTCTTATATAGAAATAACAATTTCTCCATAATAAAAATATTCTTGCATTCATAATTACATATCAGCAAAATTACCCCACTACATAATGTTCTATAATGCATATATAATGTTTAAATACATAATATTGTTCACAATTCAAAATAACAAAAATCAAAAACAAAAGTTTTCCTCATCATTCTCCGTGCGTAACAAAAACAAAAATTAGTCACATTCTTCACAGGCATGTATTCCACAAGAAGCAAACTCCTACTCGGGAAATATCTGGAAAAAAAAATAAAAAATTAATGACAATATAATTATGTGTTAATATGTTAATTACAAAAAAAAAAAAAACATAAAAATTTAACTACTATACAATTACAAAAATAATTAAGTAAATAATTTTGTCTAGACCGAAATTTGGCTCTAACTCCCAAACTGGGAACTCGATTCAAGTCCCGTCTTCTCCCACAAGTCTCTCGTGACAAAGTGGTCATGTGTGCCAAGTTTCGTGCTAATCCGACACCGTTTGGTAATTTTGGAGCGTCAACACCTCGAATTCTAAGTTTCTTAAGGAACTAGTTTGTGTTGATCAAAATCTGGCTTTAACTCCCAAACCGAGAACCCAATTCAAGTCCCGTCTTCTCCCACAAGTATCTTGTGACAAGGCGGTCGTGTGTGCCAGGTTTCATGCTAATCCGACACCTTTTGGTGACTTTGGGGCGTCAACACCTTAAATTCTAACTTTCTTAAGAAATTAGTTTATTTAGACCGAAATTCGGCTCCAACTCCCAAATCAAGAACCCAATTTGAGTCCCATCTTCTCCCACAAGTCTCTCGTGCCTAGGTAGTCGTGTGTGCCAAGTTTCGTGCTAATCCGACACCGTTTGGTGATTTTGGGGCATCAAGACCTTGAATTCTAAGTCTTTTAAGGAACTAGTTTGCTTAGACCGAAATATGGCTCTAACTCCCAAACCGGGAACTCGATTCGAGTCCCGTTTTCCTCCATAAGTCTCTCGTGCCTAGGTGGTTGTGTGTGCCAAGTTTCGTGCTAATTCGATGCCATTTGGTAATTTTGGGGCGTCAACACTTTGAATAACTTTAAATACACATCGATTTTACATATTGAGTAAATAAATTTTTTTTGACAGAATCAAAATCTTGAAAGAAAATATGTTAAAGATATACAAATTTAAATCCATTAATAATAAAGTAATGTCCTTACTCATCATGCAAGTCATAAATGCAACCTTTCAAAAATAAAGTCAGTTACTGTCTTTATGATAGATGTTCTTCATATTACATCATCATCATCATGACAGACACCAAGTGCTATTGTGTGAAAACCAGTGAATGATATGATAAAGCAATTAAAAACATCGTTACAGTCTTACGAGAATGATGATAAAATCTAAACACAGTGTTCATAGCATTCAATGATCACAAATTACTAATCATTTCCAATATCCGAAAGAACAATAATGATTCAAATCAGAATCAAACTAACATGTACTACAACAAAAAAGGGTTTTTACAACAAACCTATATCATGGAGATCATTCTTATCTTAGTTTCTTTGTGTTCTATGTGGACTAAATTAGCGAGATCTTTTAATATAACAAATTAATAAGAAGACCAAACCAAAGAAAAAGACAAAATTAAAAGACATAATGAGTATTTGAAATCATATTAAGAATTAAAGATAGCTTTCCACCTAATATTAGATCAGATATAATTATGAGAAAAACTTTTGATCTTGGTTTCTTTGTGTCATGTGGATTAAATTAGCAAGAACTTTTGATATAAACAAATTAATAAAAAGTCCCAACCAAAGAAAAGGAGAAAAAAGAAACATAAAATGGGAACCTAATTGGTAATTGAAGTCATATTAAAATTAAGGATAGCTTTTCACCTAATATTTGATCAAATATAATACTGAGGAGTTTCTATAAAATAAAACTAATCATACAAGTGGAAAAACAAAAATTTCTTTTCTTCTTGGACATACTGTGGTAACAAGGAGTTTTCGTACAAAAGTTCTATGACAAAGACTTGTTATACGTGGTAACAAGGAGACTTCCTACAAAAGTTATAACATAGATTTCTAAAATAAAAAGAAAAAGCTATAAGAAGTCCCATAGGTTGCACCAAACAGGATCAAAGTTATATTGGACCAACTGGAAACCTATTATACTGATTATTCTGTTTGAAGTGTGCCACAGAGGTCTTGTTTGACCTAAAATTTTTAAATATACCAGCATTGATAAGTTATGAACTATGGAACTAAAAAATAAAACAGTTAGTTTCATGAGCTTGGGAAATATAATCCATTCTTAATATGCAGGGGAAAAAAAAACTTTGTTATTAGCTTTCTTTTTCTTTGTTCCAATAATCATTTTACATTGCAAAGTAAAGGTCAACAAGATAACAAAGGTATACGAGGGTTAAAAGAATTGCAAGCCACAAGTTCAGTTATCAAATTACTAAGTGTAATTGTTGCCTCAAAATTTTCAAGTTTTTAACCAAGTCAATCTCATACTAGCAAACTATTCACCCAACTCAACAACAAACTTAAAAGTTCATTAATATTAGCTCTGTTTTTGCACTTTCAAAGGAACTGTCCAGTTTCCTCAACCATTAGTTACCAACATGACTAATCAGATCTACAACCGCAAATTCTTTCCTAGAATATGAACTCTCAATCATAGGTCTCATTAAAAAAAAAAATAAAAAAAATACAATCAATTGGGTGCCAATTACTAACATTAAAAGACAATCAATTGGGTCTCATTAAAAGGCTCTCAATCACAGGTGTATCACTTTTATTTTATTTTATTTTTTATCTCATTCTCACAGACAACCACAACTTGCCTTGAGGCAATTCTTTGGATTATGTAGCACCATCACCATCACCATTATCGTCACAAAAATTTACACTAGCAGAGTTTCCTTTTGAACCATGAGCAAAGGCAAGTTTGACGATATACAAGCGTAAGAGGTTCATTATAATTCTTCCTATGAATGTATATATATATATATAACATAATTTAAATGATAGTATTAACTTATAGTGAAAAATGAGGAAGAAACAAAATGAACTAATCTCACTCTGAAGGCATGTATCCAAAAGTACCCACAAAACAGGTCTACAATGAAGCACTCCCAACCGGTCGGTTTGCCAACTCAAAATCAAGAACTTTGTATGTAGTATATACAACAATTTAGACTATTTGAAATAATAAATGTTCGCAAATCACAATCTAGTACAGGCATTTTCACAACCTTCGCACAGAAGTTTTTGTCTATCAAAATATTTACTGATTTAATATCTCGATGAATATAGTCAGGGATAGTATGCTCATGGATGTATTCAACTCCTCTAGCTAAATCAAGGGCAATTTGCACCCTAGTACACCTTGGCAATGGGTCCCTATCTAAAAGCAACATAAGTTATACAATCATAAAACCTATTGAAATACTAAGGAATAGAATTCACACTTTGTGGATGAATAAGAAATTTTCACCTAAACCATGCATATGTTGACTTAAGTTGCCATTCTCAATGAATTCATAGACTAAAAATAATGAACCCTCTACACAGTGACCTACTAAGCGCACTTGCATTGAATTTTCAATAATATTAGTAACACATAAACTCAATAAAAATCAACAACTATACTACTTTAAGAATGATGTGGAAGTAAAAACACCTCAAATTTTATTATAATCACAAAAATACAAATCAAATGTTTTGTTTTATTATCTTGTTATGGCCACAAAAACCGAATGCATTTTGTAAAATTAAGCAGAAGGAAAAAAGTTCCTCCTCAAAAAATTGCACACTTATCTTTGCCAAACACATAATTCAAAATTTATTCAATAGCTTATTCAAACGTAGTACTCCCAAAATCAATTAGCTTAATAACACTTGACTTTGATAGATTCTTTAAATATGAAACATCTTTAGTGGATCGTGATAAAGACTTGAATGCAAGCAAAAAGAGAATCAAATATCAGCATTTTGAAGAAACAAAATTATCAAACTCATAAGCACCAACCTAGTAATCTTATATTCAATTTTGTAGGAACAATCTTCTGTGTAAATAAAATAATTTGAAACAATTCAAACAAAATAAAATAAAAATTACAGTATTTATTTTGTAGAACCGAATAAATAATTCAAAGACCAAGTCGAGTGTGTGACACTCTGTCCTTAAAACAGATTCGCCCCACTACAGTGCTTACGGTTGAGTGGTGTTTATCTCCCAAGATACAATGATCTTAACCAATTTGTAGTAGCACTCCAAAACAAATTGTTTGGTGAACCAAACTCGTGTTCTAACTCTCTAAATATTTATTCTAAAACTAAAATGAAGAATAATGCACAAAATAAAATCTGGATAGCAAAGATGGGATTTTGCAAACTGATTTTCGGATCTTTAGACTGCTGGAAATGTCAAGTATTTATAGGCACAAAATGCTAACCCGAACAAGTACTATTTTGAATTGAACAGGTGTGTTTTGAATTGAACAGATATAAGTTTAAATTCAAACAGATTTGCAAACTATTTCGACAGATTAATCACATCATATACCCGAAGCTGGGCGCTTCGACATTAAGTAACTGAAAAAACAGTTTTAATCTGTTTGAGGAATTTTGGACAAAAGTTAGACAAAAATTGGAATTCAAATTTGAATTAAATTCCTGCAATATTTTTTGAAAAAATTCAAATGAATTTTGTCCAAAAAATTAATACAAGAACTGACCCACAACCGCGCCTGGCACGGCCGGACAGATAGCAGCGGCGGCAGCGCGCGCGCGCGTGGTGGTTTTGGCTAAGGTTCACTTTGTCCATAACTCTTCCTTTCTACAAACTTGGGGTGCCCCTTGGGGCCCAACCCAAGTGTTGTAGGCTAGAGCTTATAAACTCAACAAAACTTTCTTAAAGTTTCAATGTGGGACAAGGCTCACAAGGAAACCCACATATAAAACTTAAATGTTCAATTTCACGAATTCGAAAATGATGTCATGTTCCCATTCACTCATAAATGATTTTGACGAACCGTTTTTACCGTGTAACTTACCACACGGCAAGGAACACTTCACCTCTTTGGACCCACCCCAAAAGACGTTTGGGGCCCACTCAATTTTGGGCTCAAAGTTGGCCCAAAATAAGCCTTATAGAACACAATTTTTCCAACAAATTTAACATATAAAGTAAGAGATAAACATCTTAATAGATTAAATTAAAAATAGATTCTTGAAAAAATGTTCTTCATTTAAATCTGAACAATATATATATATATATAGGAACCATTAGAAGTAAAAATAAACTCTAAAAAACAAAAAAACAAGAGTCCCAAATAAGAAACATATATAATCAAAGAAAAGTTTCGAGATACCATTAATCCAAGCAAAAAGAGTGTATGAAATAGAACATAATCCAAAGCAAAATCAACATAAATAACAAAACAAATAGCAGCAATCATCCACCAACATTGCAAAAAAAAAAAAAAGTAAAGTAGGAACCATTAGAAGTAAAAATAAAAATTACCTTAAAAATTGGTAATAGCAACAAAACCTTAATTTTTCGATCAAAATCCCCCCAAATAAAAACCCAAAATTTTCAATTTAAAACATAACTTCTCAAAACTTTTTTTTTTTTTTTTTCAATTGAAATCCCCAAATCACCAAACATATACATGAAATAGAACAAATGGTGATAGAAAAATCTAAACAGAGTTTCGCAAGAAAATAGAAAAATTTGCCTTCGTCCAATCAACACCTTTTCAATGTGGTGGTTTCGAAAACCTAGCTTCGTAGAGAGAGAGAGAGAGAGAGAGAGAGAAGAGATGGGGATTTTTGATAGGGTTTTTGGTTGAAAAGATTAGGGATTTTTGAGATTGAGGATTTTTGGTTGAAAGGTAGGGGTGTAATTTTGGCCCGGCTTGGCCCATCTGGGCTCGGTGGTCTGGGCCTTGCGGCTCTGCCCAAAATCGAGGCCGAGCCGCCCACGGATCAGAAAACTAGGCCCAGGTCCAAGCCCAGGCCTAGAGGTATTCGGCGGGCGGCTGGCTGGGCCCTTGGGCTTGAGCTTGGCTTGACGGCCTTTGCGGCCAATGAGCCGGGCCACGAGTCCGACCAAGCCCATAGGCTGGGCCGGGCTTCAAAACGATGGCCTAGGCCCTAGCCCAAGGCATTGGGCTCGGCTTGGGCTCGGGTCTTCACGGGCCAGGCCCACCTCAGGCCGCGAGCGGGCTTCGGGTCGTCCGCGGGCCACAGGCCAAAATTACACCCCTATTGAAGGGGGGAAAAATGAGCGCGAAGGGGGAAAAAAAAAAAAAAAAGGCTGAGGTGTCGTCTGGTAACACTTACGTTTTCAGTTTTCTGTTTATATTTACAAAATTTTTAAAAACTCAAATAAAAACTTGTTTGGTAAAATTTTTGATTTATAAATCAATGGTCTCAGTTTATAAATTTGGCCAAAAAATGAAAACACAAAAAATGTGTTTCCATTTTGAGTTTTCAGTTTTTTTTTTTTTACCACCCAACACTAGCCACCACCTGCCACCATTTTCCACCACCGTCTTCCGCCACCACCACCCACCCCCCACCACCAGCCACCATCACCCACTCGCCACCACCACCCACCCCTCACCATCACCACCACCCGCCACCCGCCACTACCATCCACTGCCTACCACCACCACCCGCCACCCGCCACTACTATCCACTGCCTACCACCACCACCCGCCACCTACTTGCCACTACCACTCACCACCCACCACCCACCTGCCACCACCAGTCACCCACCACCACCAGCCACCTGCCACCCACTCGGCACCACCACCCACTCCCACTACCATCACCCGCCTCCCACCCGCCACCCACTTGCCACCATCACCCACCACCACCACCACCTCCCACTCGCTACCACCTACCACCCGACACCGTCACCCACCCAAACACCACCACCACCACCACCCGCTACCACCCACTACCACCCGCCATCTGCCACCCACTTGCCGCCACCACCACCCACTCGTTGCCACCCGCCACCATCACCTACCCGCCATCACTACCCGCCACCACCCACCACCATCACCCGCCATCTGCCACCCACTTGCCGCCACCACCACCCACCACCACCACCCGCCACCACCCACCCACCACCACCACCCGCCACCACCACCCACCTCCACCTGCCATCCACCACCCACCTCCCACCACCACCACCCACTGCCACCCACCCACCCACCGCCACCACCCACCCGCCACCACCCACCACCACCACTACCCACCACCCAATCACCACTTTCCACTACCGTCTTCCGCCGCCACTCGCCACCACTTGCCATTTCTCACTCTTTTTTATATTTTTAAAATTTTTTAAACATTTTGTTAATTACCAAACACGTTTTTAGTTTATGTTTTTCTAAAAATAAACAAAAACCAGTTTATAAAATTTTTGTAAATATAAGCTGAAAACGTAAACGTTACCAAACACACCCTGAGAGTTTAGATTTTGGGATTTTTTTTTTGCGGCGTCAAGTTTCACTGTCATAAATAGAAATTTAAATAATAAAATGACATCGTTTAACTAATTTTTTTTTATTTGTGACGAGGGGATTGCCTTCGCCAAAACCTCTATTTGTGACGGGGGGAGGTTGAAATCGCAAAAATAGATTTATTTGTGACAACAGGGGTTGTTGTCGCAAAAAAGCGTATTATTTGCGACTCCAATTGTTGCCATCGCAAAAACTTACTTTTTTGTGACAGGAAGTGGTACCGTCACTGAAACCTGCTTTATTGGGAGCGGCAAGTGATACCGTTACAAAAACTCACTTTTTGCGATGGTAAATGATGTCGTTGCAAATGCTTCCATGTTATATACTCCTTTTTCTTGTAGTGATAGAAAATTTGCATACTTGTTGATGAAGAAATTTAACAAAGAATATGATCAGAGTTATCATGTAATCGTCATCTACAAGATATATTGAATTTGTAGGTCCTTCCGACACCCAAGTTAATCCTCTAATATTATCAAAATATTTAATGGACATAATTGCAAGTAACAAACAACTTACCTCAATCCATGGGGTATGGTCTATTTATAATAGCCAATATTTTTCCTAACAAGTATTTTGATTGCTTCAGAAGTCCTATCCCAAACAATCTCTAATTATTTAGAACTTCTATATCGATAAGATTTTATCTCTTGATGAATTTCACACTTATAAAACACTAATGTAGTGTTTGATGAGGATTTGATAACTGCCCATCCAAAATTACTTCACGTGGCCATGTGTAGACACCCTATTTTTGACACTCTCACGACTTGGACGTCATCGCTTGCACACCCAATGATGAGTGTATATGCTTGTCAAGTGCTCGAAGTCTTTAGCAAAATGCCACAGCTTTGAGCCATTCAAACCTTGCACCCATGTTGCCTTGTTTTTGGATCCAAACCTTGGATTTTCATGCCTGCAACCTCTGGTGGCCTGTTGGCCACTTATATGGGCTGTCGGCCACTGCTCCTAGTTGCCGGCCACCAAAGTGTTTTGCAGATATTTTGTGATAGTTATGCCAGTTGTTTGCATAGATGCTAGCATCTGCTCCCACGTGTATGGTTAGATGTTTATGAGGGAAATTCATGTTTTTTGTATATAAAGGACCTCCCCTCTTGCTTTTGAGGTTAGAAAAATTTTGGAACAAAATTTTTCACCTCTTTCTATAATTCTCTCTCTCTCTCTCTCTCTCTCTCTCTCTTTCTCTCTCGCAAATTTCTTCACCTTTGCCTATACACTTTTCACCTTTGCCTATGCACTCTTAACCAAACCTCTTCATCTTTGAGTTGAGGTATCTTTGAGCCTTGTTTGAGCTCTTGAGGGTGTGTTTGCCTTGATTTGTTGCCTAGAATTGGTTCTCCTCTTCAAGAGGTATAAAGTTTTGCTTCTTTACTTGCTTTACTTACTCTTTTTCTTACTATTTTCTAACTGTTTTGGGCTATAAAAACTCAGATTTTCATCTCAAACTTGGGTTTTATGGCCAATAAAGGTTGAGGAGTGGTTCACCCTTCTTTACACCTTGGTTTCAAGGCCTTTACCCTTGTGTTTCCCACCCTTGCGCTATCTTTTTTTTTTTTTTTTTAAAGCTTTTAAACACTAATTTTTAGTGTTATTTCAATGCTAAAATCATGGTTTGAAGTCCAAAATTGGAGGGGTTAGCCTCCCCTCTTTGTGTTTTGCTTACTAGCCTAGCATGATCCATGTTTTAGCTTATTATTCTAGCTATTTTTGTCTTAATTTCAGCATGTTTTAAGACTTATTTAGGACTATTTTAGCATTGTTTTTAAGTGTTCATTGCATTTGAGCTTTATATTGCATGCTTGTAGTATAATTGTCCTCATAAGCTTGGTGTTTTAGGCCTTAGACACTATCTTATTTGAGTTGATTGTATTTATTTATGACTTTCCATACTTGTGATCACTCTTAATCACCTCTGCAACCTCTATCCTTTCTTGGCTTTTGTTTTGCTTTGAAAGTGGTTTCAAGCCAAGTGTTTGTTTAAGCATGAGAATGAGATTCATGCTTAATGGTTTAATTCATTTGAGGGTTCATTACCAACGGTATGATGTCTCTTTCATGCTTAAAGCAACTCTTGGTTTGAGCCTTCTTTCCATTATAGGACTTAAATTCACCTTTGGACTCAATTGACTACATAATCGATGGTAATCTAAAATGAAGTAATAAAATTGGTTACTAAAAAAGTGCAAGATAATAATTGGTTAGGGTTCAATCGAACATTAATTGAACCCCTGAGTCTTGAGTCGTTTCATACTCATTAGTGATGAAAATAGTTCAGGATTTAATGTCAACTACTTCCCTTGATCTTTCATGATAGGGAGGTGGTTTTGAGAGTCTTGTTTGTTGGATTCATTGAACTTGCACACTTTGGTTCATAGGCCATCATGCAATGAAATTGCATAGATTTATGGTTTGTGAATCAAGTTTTACTACTCCTTTGAGTTGTCTGATGATAAGGAGGGATAAATTGTGCAAACAAACCCTTGAGAATACATTGTCTCTGCTCTATTTGCTCTCTGTTACAGCAGAGAAGTTCAGTCAGCAGTAGCTGGCAGGCTATCTTTTGTAGCCAGTAGGCCACCATCAGTGGACGACAAGCCATCTGCCGACCACCAGTGCAAAATCAACTAGTGTCCTTTTGAAGCAGAACAGAGTTGGTATGGAGGTGAAAATCAGTACAAGTGTTCTATTGTGCAACAGAGGCATTTAGCAACAGAAACGGTGGCTTTTTCGGGTGGAAATCACATTCATGCATGAGCCCTCCATCGATCCTTGGAATCCGTGTTATACATATATTAGTGTCGTGCTTAAAATAGTGGCTTGTAATTAATTAGTTAGAATAGCTAATTCAACTCGTGTTGTAATTATTTTAATTAGCTAGATTAGTTAATTAATTTAGTTTGTAATAATTAGTTAAGTAGTTTAGCTAAATTATTTGTTATTGTAATAGCTAAGTAATTAGTTATCTAGTTAGTTCATTCAGACTCTTCTTCGTGAGAGCGCAATGTTATAATAATGCGTATGTCTTCCAATCTCACGTCTTTCTCCCTTTTATTTACTTTCTTATGATGGTTAGCTTAGCGCATCATGTTTTGTTTAGCATCTCTCATGCCTTGCATCCACTTGTATTGCATGCATCGAGGCTCGGCGTATCATTCTAACTTGCATCGTTAGTTAAATGCCTCTTTGAATACGTGCTTAGACCGCATGCTATCAAATTGATTCATATGCCATATTAGTAGTCGAGGCTAGTAATTGCTATCGCGTGTGTTGCATTAGTCATATTGCATAAAGTGAGGATTATGCATTTTTCTAACTCTTTGGTTCATTTTGGCTTGGAGTACTAGGTGAGCCTTTACTCGTTTTAGCATATTGCATTGCATGTTGATGTTGCCATGTTTCGCATGCTTACCATGAGGCTAAGTGCTTAAGTGATAAATTGCCTGAATGCCTATGGATGAAAGCTAGTTGCTTGAATTGGAATAATTTGAGTAGTGTTTATATGCGAACACTTTTTCAAATGGTACATATTCAAAACTCTTTTAAAAAACAAATATGAATCGAAGTGTTTCAATTCTTGCAAGTTAGTCTATACTTGTGTGTGTGGGCATCACATGGTAATGCTATCCTAATAAACCTGACCAACAGCATATAATGTACATAAGATTCATATCATGATTAGTAGAGGCCGATTTTTGATCGGGCGAGTGGGGGTGCTCAATTCATGACCTTCTCCTTTCGTACCTAAGTTCTTGAGCCGAGACAATCTTGGTGATGACAGACACAAGGCGTTTGGCACGAGTCATGAGTTTTCTAAATTTTTCAAAAATATTTAGGTGGCGACTCTATATCTGGTAAAGCAATCCATTTTTGGCAATTTGATTCAAAATCAATTTTCCAAAAGATTTGCCAGATTTGGACTCTTTGGTGTTTATCTATTTCACATTGCACTTGTGAGATCAGATTCAGAACCGCGGAGTCCAATACTGTAGGGCTTATTCGTCTTCCGAAATGGGGCACAAAAAGTAGAGCTACAGTTTCTGGCGACTCTGCTGGGGAAATTAGAGAACTTGACTCAAACTTCATGATGTGAAATTTTATCTACACTTATATGTTCTTTGCATTTGCATTTGCATTGGTGCGCTTAAGTCACTGTGTTTGCTATCTGCTATTCCTGGACGGTTTGCCTGAGGCTTGCCCAAAAGCTTGCCAAAAGGCTGACCGGTTGTAGGCTCTGCCATGATGGGAGCACAACCCTTAGATCTGGACTACTGCTGTGTCGTTTGATGCTCCTTTCACTTCTCGGTGTTAGGTGTGAGAGGTATATTAGGTAGTCTTGTTGAGGTACCCTTTTTACCATTCGGTCTAGTTGTATATCGAAAAGCCATAGAGACTGTTCCAAACTAGGACAGGACGCTTACTCGAATACCTAGTTCTTGACGAAACTAGGACAGGGTAACCCTACCCTCTCATAAGGGTGTTTTGGCTCTCTTTAACTAGTATGTACTTTACAGTGAAACTGTACAGGAATGTGCATATCAGTTGCAAAGTTGGTATCTATTTTGGAGCAGAATGGAAAGTGGAGTACAGTCATTCAGTTGTGATCGTATTTGTTCTAGTGAAATTTGGCTGAGGTGTTGTCTATTTTCTCTTTTGCTAGGTAGTCTTGGAACCATATCCCTCGGGTACTTTGGAGTCATATTGATAGACTTTGTAAGGTTGGGGACCTAGTTTAGGGGCAACCAGTGTTAGCTTCACTGCCGTCGGTTACAAGGCGAAGGAGGATTAGACAAAATTCACCAATCCAGTTCCTACAGCAGTCATCCCTCGGCTCACATGTATCCAGTCAGGTTCAGGAACAGTCATCTACTACCAGTCCAACACAAGACCAGTCACCTATTCCAATATCATAGTATCCCTTAGCCAATATGGAGGAACTAATACATCATTTGTAATAGACAGTTGAGTACTATAGCATGATGCGACCCGTCAGGCCGAGGTTATAACTACCCTACAACAACAGCAACCGTAGCTAGCAACGGCCTCTGCATGACATGTACCCACCGCGGCTATTCCTCGTGTCTGCATACGCCTAATGCCGCCATCGCCAAGATCCACAAACTGAGGGTGTTTCAATTTTCCCAGTCCAAGCAGAACCCATCCCAGCATAAACTTTCAAAGCCCCGGTGTATCAAACTGAGGCACCATTTGAATTCGAGGTTGATACAACCGTGCACAAAGTCAACAAGCTAGAACAGCTATTCAAAAAGGCACAGGGGGTCAACTCTATTCCAGACATAGAGGATGGGAACACTAAATTGGCAGTTACCTTACTAGAGCGGTTCAAGATGCCATATATTGATCGCTTCGATAGTTCTAGAGATCCAATGGTGCATTTGCGTCTGTTTTCTGGTATCCTACGACCAATGGGTTTGACCCGAGTATAGAAGTTGTCACTATTAAGCCAAACCATGTCTAGAATAGCTGCCATTTGGTATGCTAAATTGGAGGACTCTGTGAAACAGAGTTGACAGGCGTTAGCCGAATCCTTCATTGTCCAATATTCCTACAACATGCAGATTGAGGTCACAACTCGTGATCTTGAGGCAATGCGTCAGGAACTGAAGGAGGGCTTTTTAGAGTTTGTTATTCAATGGAGGGTAAAGGCAGCTATGATGGCAAGCAGACCTCCAGACAAAGAGCAAGTTTGTATAATTGTTAGAAATCTGCACGAAAGGCTATTATAGAAAATGATAGTCCTCCTATTATTCAACTTTAAGGACCTCCATGAAATTGGGGTTCAAATCGAGGATGCCATCAGGCAAAGGATCATTGTAGAAGGTAATGAACCAATAAAGAGGAATGTTGTTCGCAGCTCCAATGGTAGCACAACTGTGAAATGCTCAGAAGTAAACACTGTCACCATTCCCATCAATAGCCAAAAACCCACCACTTCAACTCGGCCCCAAGCTCGAAATTTCCATCCTCTTTACATGAGTCTCTCTTAAGCCTTGAAAATGCTGCTAGAAAAAGGGTACCTAAAGCACCTAGAACCCCGACCGCTCCCAAATCCTCTTCCACCAAGACATGACCCCACTAAATACTGTGCTTATCATCAACAGTTCAATCATGATACAAACCGTTGTATCCACCTCCGTCATAAGATTCGGGATCTTATTGACGAAGAGATTATAGCTCCACCAAAAGGACCTCAGGCTACCACTAACCCATTGTCTTCACACCTCAACCTAATCCATACACTGCCTTCCACCTACAATCCCAGCATATACATCTCCCCAGCCCATTTACCCAAGCCTGAGGTGTTCATTCTAGAAAGCATGGACTTGTGTATGATGGATGCACTTAAACCCCAATCATCTCAAACCGATGAACCTACTACTTCTAAGCTAATAAGCATGATTGAAGATCTTCAAAGAACTGTGGCAGATTTAGCCTTTGGGATTTTGGCTCCATCATCGACCACATCACATGCTAGAAATTTTATGCCAAAAGGCTCCCCAATCTTGGGGCGAGCTGCTATTGAAAATGGCCAACCAGAAGCTATCTCAAGTCTGGGTGATGACATGTCGACAATAACTGGACTCTGCTCTTATATAGCAACCCAATCCCTTGATGAAGTGGAGGCAAGGGCAAGAACAAGGTCGGGGCAGCTTCAGTGGGCTATTAAGGCGTTGAAGGTCAAAAGGCTGAACAAATAACAAGTGCTTGCAGTTGTTGCAAAGACTATGGATGACATTTTTGTCGCTCAAGTTAGGAGCATTTTGAATCCAGGGATAAACCATGAAAAGGGCTGCTGTACCAGAAACATCCCTTTCAGCTCTAATCCTACACCCATAAGAGGTCATCAAACCTAGTCAACACCTGCCAATCCCTCTACTGGAAACTGTACCTTCAATCCTCTTTACTTGACCTTGTCCAAAGCTCTCCAAATCCTCATAGGACAAGGCCATCTCAAACCCCTTGATCCTCAGCCTCTCTCTGATCCCCTTCCATCCAGGTATAATGCTGCCAAGTATTGTGCCTTCTATCAACAAACCGGTCATGACACTGACGGTTGTTTTCGTTTTTGCCATGAAGTTCAAGATCTGATTGACAATAAGGTCATTACTCCGCTAAGTCTAACAAAGTCTATCGACACTAGATAGATGAACTTGTGGGATAATGTGACTATGTGATCGGGGATGAACCACCTACTGATTGCACTCATTTTACTCCAAATGTGGTGGATGGCACGCACTTTTTAGCATTTTGAAAATGCTGTTTATTTTACTTTCGGACTTGGGTATTGAGTCAATCTTATTGTGTTAGAGTCAAGTGATTTCGAGCATGTTAACTCAGACATCACATCATTGTCTTGTTTTGTTTGTCTTTTTCACTCTTTGAGTCTGTTTCTACCATTGAGCCAGTTACACCAGAAGATCTGAATGAAATGACAGTACTTTTCCACTTACTTCTCTATGCCTTTAAATCATTGCATTGACCAAAGTTTTTCAAAATCGTTTCCAAAACTGTGATGAAAACAAAGAGAAAGGAATTTCTCGAGATTTGCAAAAATTTGATCAACTGAGAGAAAGAGAGGCCTGCTAAGCCCTTGATGAATGTAATCATGTCTGTTAATGTGACTACTGAGAAAGATCCTGGCTTGATCCAGATTGGTTCTACATTGTCTTCAAAGAAGCCTGAGCGATTAGTCGCTTTATTAAAAGATTTCAAAAAATGTTTTGCGTGGTCCTATGAAGACATGCCTAGAATTGTTCTTGAGATTGTACAGCATAGGATCACTCTCGGCCTCAAGACTCGACCCTTGATTCAGAATGTTCAACGATCGACCCCTGATTCAAAATGTTCAACGGTCAACCACAATATAAGGCTTGCATGGCCAGATTTGAAGCAACCCTTAAACTAGGGGTAAGAAGGTTAGATGTGATCAAAAGAAGCTTGCATAGCTGGATGAGATGTATCCCTTGAACTAGGGGCAAAAAAGGTTAGATACGCTCGAAGATTCAAAACTAGGTCATTTTTCAAGCCAATGCAGATCGGCAAGAAAGCCAAATCCCATAATCTGAGAGAAGAAAATTTTTGTTGAAGGATAATCAAGTTCCTATCCATGACACTAGGGGAAAATTCAGACCCAATTGATGGGCCTTACATCATCAAGACTACATCATCAGTGAACAGTAACCATTCTCCTAGATTCAGATAGCATAGAGATCCTAAAACCGATCAACATGGACAAGTTAAACTTTTCTATCCTTAAGAGGCTCGTTGGGCCGAAAACTCAGAAAGTAGACCCAGGCAAAAGTTAAAGCAAGACCAAAAAAAAAAAAAAAAAAGGAAGGAAAAAGAAGGAGAAAAAAAATCAAAGCTCGCAAGGTTGAAAACCTGAAAAGGCGATCTTGGCAAAAGTTAGTGCGCAAAAGGAGAGTGTTAATACCTGAGTGCACCTTAACCCCGTAACTACGTTAGGCATGATTCCCATCTTTGGGATACGTAGGCAGCTTCATCCTGATGTTTGGCCCCAACCATTTTCAGCTTGCTGGTCTCATCTATGTTGATTGGCTGATCCTTATTCAACTCGGCTATCCTATCCATGTCCAATTGGCTTATCTTCATTCAAAATTAGTTGTCTTATTCCATTGGAAGATTCAGCTGCAAGACAATTCAAGTTCATATCTGAGGTTGCGCATCTCAAGAGTTAATTCCACGTTAGTCGGGTAGTGGCCATTTGCAAAAATGATTTTGAGGATTTTTAATGAAGTTGACTAATTTTCTTGAAAATTATTCCTTTTTTTTTTTTTTCAAAACTGGACCATTTCTTGGACCAAAAAAAGAAAAATTTTCAGTACTCACAACCTGACTTTCATGATTTCAAAGCAGAAAGTCGAACAAGCATGTTAATCTAACCCTCATGTTGGTCAAAATTGTTTTAGCAGAAAGCCAAAAATAAAAAATGGTCAAAACGATGAACTAGAGGCACAATCGAGTCACCTTTTCTGTCTTTTCCCCATTGTCAATGTACTCACCAGAAAGGGCACAACTAAGCCTAGCAGTAGAGGCCAAAAACTCTCTCATCCTTCAAGCAGCGAAGTGTTGAACCAAGTACGAAGCACAAACTGGAGATAGAGCAGGATATCTGACTTCCCTCATAGGGTCCATAACTTTCAGCTTATCTATCAACCACACCTGGGAAGGGATAAAAAATCAGAGAGATTAAAGAATAGAGAGATGTGCGTTGAGACAAAAAGTAAGGAAAGGGCTTTTCAGAGAAAATAGAGATTGAGTGCCTAAGTGATGCAAGAATCACAAATAAGAAAAGGTGGGAAACAATACTTGGAGAAGCAGGCTCCCCATGAACTGAGAGGTCTCCCACCGGTGGTAAACATCCGAGTGTTGTGTTTGTTGTTCTTGTTTGTCTCGATTCTTGTTTTGAGTCTTTTTAAGTGTAAATAGATATGTTTAGGTTGTTTACTTTGTTTTTCCTTTGTTGAGTCATGGTGTAATGTGGTCAATTGTAGGCTCAATACCCGATTAAGAATTCATTCTTGGTTTCAATTTCAAAAATAAATCGTTTTGTGCTCAGAGTGCTATGTTATTCCCAACATGATGCACAAAACAGAATTCCTTTTTTTATAAACTGCAGGGTCTACCCGTGATCAAAAGAGAGAGCAACCGAACAAGGATCTATCTGAAGCTACATAGGTTTCGGACTACAAAGCAAGAGAAAAGAGAGAAAATTTGGAGCATCTTAGTGTATTTTAACTTCAGAAAATTCCGAGATTACATTCTGGATGCACCTTCTCAGGCCTTGTCTTTTCTCCGGAGTATGAGTGTATCTCTACCTCAAGCTCAAGCCTGCTTCAAGCCATAATGGCAATCAAAGTGCTATCCCTGAACACCATTCCCTGTGAGAGGTTTCCTGACTGTGTTTGCAATGAGTTCCTAGGAGACCAACTGCGATAGTGGAAACTAGAATTCGAATGGCGATGCCTAGAACACAAAGGTTTGGAATTTCCGAGACTAAAGTCTGGTTTAAATACCCAGAGTGTATCCCCAGCTTGAAATCTGTATGGCAGCCCCATAGGTTGAGGTAGCGTGTATGCGCCTCAATTCTGGATACTGCACCAACCTAGTCTGTCACCCCGTTGAAGAATAGAGAAAGTTGTGAATATGATCAGGAAGAAAGGCAGCATCCATGGCTTCTACACGCAAATGTCGCTCCTTGTCAGCGTTTGAGGACCTTTGTACTGTGAGTTGAAGGTAAGAGTTCAAAGAACACAAAATAAGAGTTTGAAGAACACAAAAGGGAGATCCCTGTCAGAGTAGAGCAGTTCATTGCCACTCGCCCCATGAGCTACTTTCTAAAGCACCGCTTTGCTTGTTTATTGCATTTCCTAAACATCATGCACTATATTGCTTGTAACATATATCATATCATCGCACTTATTGCATTTATTTACATCTTGAGTTGTCTTGTATCATTTATCCTTTTACGCTGAGCAGCATTTAGGATCGTTATCCCTCGGGGCTTTTCTTAGGACCTCTTCTCATGATTTCAACGTGGTTGGAGTGTTATTTTCCTTACACAATTTCAGCTTGTTTGAAATTTATCTTAAGACATGTGGATGTAGCTTGACTTTTTCGTGCCCCTTTTCAGAAGGTTTGAAAGAAAGCCCTATAGTTCGGACTCCCGCGGTTCTGAATCTAATCTCACAAGTGCAATGTGAAACTGATAAACACCAAAGAGTCCAAATCTGGAAAATCTTTTTGGAAAATCGATTTAAAATCAAATAATGCCAAAATTGGACTGCTTTTCCAAATATAGAGTCGCCACCTAAATATTTTATTTTTGGAGAAATTTAAGAAACCCTGACTCGTACCAAAGGCCACGTGTCCGTCATCACCAAAGTTGCCTAGACTTGGGAACTTAGATACAAGAGGGGAAGGTCATGAATTAAGTACCCCAGCTCGTCCAATCAAAGATCGACCTCTACTAATCATAATATGATTTTTTATAAACATTATTTGCTCTTATTCCGGTTATTAAGCTAGCATTACTATTGTAATGACCCCGACCTCCAATTAATGCTAATCCATGATTAATTATGTCTGATGGTAATTTAGAAGGAATCTGGGATTAATTTGCTCATGTAATGCATTATCTTTGTGTTTCTATCTGTTGCCATAAAATAATCTATTCGTGTCTTTAAGTTTCGGACTGCAAATTGAGAGCCTTATCGGCGCCCGATTCCTAAATTGATTAATGTTTTATGCTAGTTAGATTTTATGTGATTTTATGGTAGATTTAATTTAAATTTGATTTGGTATGATTAAATAAAGTTAAATTACAATAGTTCAAGTAAATTACCATCTTGCCACTAAGTGGATTATTCTAGGCAATCCCCTAATCTTGAGTCACATGAGTTTGAGGCATCAATTATTCATCTTTTGAGTTCAAAATCGTAGGAGAGAGAGAGTGAGCAAGAGAACAAATTGAGTCATCTAGTCTTGGCTTGGAATCTAGAGGAAGTGAAGGCAACTTGGAAGATTAGGCCCCTAAGCTTGAAATTGAAGACTTAAGATAGGAGAATTACCTTCTTGATTGTGAATTCAAGTCACTTCTTGCATGATTCATGTGACATTAGTGATCTAAGACAAGAATTAGATTTAACATGTTGAATTAAAGCTTAAATCATGCATGCATGTCCATATCATAACAATTTGAAGTGTTTTCATGGAATTCTTGCATGCAATACCATATTCTAGTTCTAGTTCATGAGTTCATCATGATTTTGAGTGTAATCTTACATTTGGTTACATTTTTGGAGCATTGAATTCAAATGAACACTTGCATGTTTTGTTCTTTAATATTTCTTGAAAGTTCGTTTGAAATTGTGTTTAATTGACTCACCTTAGGGCTTTGATTTCTCAAATTGATCTTTAAAACATGTTATACTATGAGTTTAAAGTGTTTTTCCAGAAAATGGGCCCAAGAGGTTGAGATTTGGGTAGTTGAATGCTTGGTTTGAGCTTGGGAGGCAAATCTGGAAATTCCAGAATTTGGCTTCCTCACTCGAGCGAAGGATTCCACGCTCGAGCGACCATCGTTTGTTCAGAGCTACGCTTGAGCGAAGGAATGGTGGCTCGAGCATAAATTGTGAGCTCTCAGGTTTTTGGTGCACGCAGACGCACGCTCGAGCGACGAGACCTATGCTTGAGCGAAGGGTGTGCCTCATGCTCGAGCGAGCATCAGGCGTGCATCGAGCGTAAAAATTCAACAACCAGTACTTTTGCATTTTTACAGACCGCTCGAGTGAAGGAGTCTACGCTCGAGCGACCCCTCTGTTTTGGCAAGCTCGCTCGAGCGAAGAAAGCTACGCTCGAGCGAGACCCCTGTTTTCAGCAAATTTTGAAAAATGTTTTCCAAGGCATCGTTGCATCCTCGTTGCATCCTCATTCCATCGTAGGCATTCCTAGGCCATGTTTAAGACTCTATAGTGGGGCTTTAAGGTTAGAAACACATTAAGAACCAACGACGTAAGTTTTGTGTGATTAGAATGTGTGTTTCAAGTGTGTGTGTCTGTTGTGTGTTATGTAGGTCACGTGCGGCGTGTCGTGTGATCAATCTGCTCCGTCTGTCTGTTTCAAGGCCAACTATGAGTAATAATTTAATAAAGTTATATTCAACTGTATCTAGTTTCTGTGTGATAAAACGAGATCTGTTTTCCGAAATGATATGTTCTGTACAATGAATGATTGTTCAATTTCTAACATGTATTCGTGATATCCTTAGCATCATGTGATATATGTTGACTGTTACCCGGTATCGGAGGTTCCTTTATGGAACTTATTTCTGTCTGCACTCTGTTACCCGTACCGGAGGCCCTGTCACGAGGGCTCAGTTTCTATTCTATTACCCGGATCCAGAGGTTCCATTATGGAACTGGTTATTCGTAACCTCACGCGTATGCGTTCTGTTCTGTTCTGTTCTGTCAAAGCTAATGGATGTATCATGTAAATTAATCATGACTTATGATTTCTGTCTATATATATGATCGGGACAAATGATGAATTTGATGCAAATCTGGTTTGTGATTTCCGAATGCATTTCGAACTCATTCATTGAAACCCTTTACTCTATTATTATTCACTAGGCTTTCGCTCACGCTTTATATTATGTAGGTGACACTCACATGACATGACCAGGGTTAGAGTTGACGGCCTTCTGTTTTGTTTTCGTCAGCCATTAGTTGTGCCTCCCGAGGAGGTTCTGATTGAGGCCTAATGCTATGGCTATTTTTGTATTTCATGCTAGTCTTTGTATATGTTTTATAAAGACAGGTCTTGGGTTGTACATGTTGTAAATATTGTGTAAGTGGACTGGCCTGTTCGTGCATATATACATATAAGTTTTGAAATGTTCCGTCCCATGTATATTATCACAGCTCATTGGACCTTGTTTATTTTGTATTATTGCTTCCGTTTCTTACTATTTGCTAACTGCTCAGAGGCCTTTGGTAATCCACAGACATCGCCTACGATTTATGCTAAACCTATAAGGGCGGGTTTGGGTTGTAATAACTATGTGATGCGTACAATCAAGTATAGACTAGTTTGCTCAATTTGGAACAATTCAACTCATGTTTGTTTGCGAAAATGGTTTGAATTTGCCACCTCAAGTGGGCTTAAATTTTGCGAATTTGCCACCAAACATAGTAGGCTTAAGACATGATTTGTCACTCAACAAAGTGGGCTTAAAACTTACATTCGCTGAATCGTTCCAATTCAAACAATAAGCCTTCATCCATAGGCATTTAAGCAGTTTAACATTTAAGCACAAAGCTTCATAGCAAGCATGCTAATCATGGTAACATTCACACTTATGCAAGTATGCTAAAGCATAAAAACTCACTTAGTATTCCAAGCTAAGAAAACATGAGTTAGTGAAACTATGCATGATTTCTAACTATATTAAGTGTCTAATGCAACACACGCAATATGCAATTTAATATGCTTGGCTACTAATATGACATATGGATCGATTTGAACAACATGTGATTAAATACGTATTCAAAGAAGTGTTGAATTGACAATGCAGTTTGAATGATGCGTCGAGCCTCAGTGCATGCAATATAAGATGAATGGATGCAAGTATGCGATACGCTAATTAAAACATGACCCTAATATAACTATCGAAAGTAGGTAAATAAAAGGGAGAAAGATGTGGGGTTGGAAAACATACACACACGCACGTACACTTATTACAACATTACGCCCTCGCGAAGGAGGGTCCGAATGAATAAGAGCTAACTAGCTAGCTAGGCTAATTAAGCTAACTATTACAACACTTAAAAGGATTAACTAACTATTCTAAGCTAATTAAGTAAAACAAATAAATAATTAACTATCTAAGTTAATTAAATATTACAAGGCAACTAAGCTAATTAATTACAAAATGAATTAATTAACTAATCTACTTGAATGATTATATCACTTGCAAGCATTAGTTACAACTAATTAACTAAGAAAATTAACTAAGAAAATCAACTAAAAAGGACTCGGGAAATGAGGGATGCATGCATGCTCGGTTTTTCACCTGAAAGGCCACTGTTTTGTTGCTGCAAGCCTCTGTTTGCGCATTGAACACCAACAACTCTGCCCATTTCCAGAACACCTTTGCTTCACCTTACCAATACACTGTGCAAATTTCACTGATGGCCGACAAGGGGCCAGTCGACTACAAATGGTGATCGACTCCATCGGTGGTGGCTATCGACCATTGGTGGCCTGGACTTCCTTGCTGCATCAGAGAGCAAACAGAGCAAAACAGTGTATTTCACAAAGGTTGTTTGCACACTTTGCCTCTCCTTTTCATGCAAAAATCAAAAGAGGGACAAAATTTGGTTAATAAACCATCAATCAAGCAAATTCATTGCATGATGGCTTGTGAAACCAATTGTGCAAGTTTAATAAATGCAAAAAACAAGACATAAATGACCATCACCCTATCATGCATGATCAAGGGCAATGGAGACCTAGGAAAATGGCACATTTCATAACTTTTGAGTATGAAATGTCCCATTTTCCTTGTGTTCAAATTAACGTCCAATTTGAACACAAGCAATGTAACACAAAGAATACTTATCTTGCCTCTTTTACTTGCTAATTTTGTTTACACATTTTAGTTACCAAACCATTCTTTAATCAATTAGTGCATTGGTGAGTGTCTTCTAAGGTGAAAGAAGTGTCAACCAAGGAATAGTTTAAGGCATGAGAGAAGCTTCATGCCATTGGTAATGAACCCTCAAAGGAGGATTAAACCATTAAGCATGAGCCTCCATCTCAAGCTTAAACAACCATAAGGTTGAAACAACCCTCAAAGCAAATGAAAAAGTGAAGAAATGAAGGAGATTGCAGAGATTATAAGTGCTGAAATTAGGTGAGAAAAAGCATGAAAACATGCAATCAACTCAAACCAATGGTGATTACAGCCTTAAAACACCAAGCTAGTAAAAGAACTTACACTACAACTATGCAATACAAGATTCAAAAGGCACCAAATAGCCAAAACAGAGCTAAAATAGGTCAAAATAGAGATCTAAACATGCTAGACTTGAGCCACAAAAAGTTAAAACATTAAACTAATACATGGGGCTAACTAGGCATGCAAATAAGACACAAGGAGGGGAGGCTAACCCCTCCAATTTTGGACTTCAAAATGAGTCTTTTTACCATTGAAAAACCTCTAAAATTCAGTGGTTAAAAGGTCCAAAAAAATTGATTTGAAAGTGGTGAACAAACGTACAAAAGCTTTACAAACTAAGAAGCAAGAAGCAAGAAGCAAGAAGGGTGAACCACCCCTTAATTGAAAATAGCCTCAAACCAACACTTTTAAGCCATAAAAACAGAGCTTTTTACAGTTCAAAATTAGCATCAAAACAGTTGAAAATGTGGCAAAGTAAGGGTACAAAACAAGTATAAAAAGAGAGTGTTATACCTCTTGAAGCCAAGACACAATTTGGCCAAGAATCCAAGCTAAAAACCTTCTCCTAGAGCTCAAAACAAGTCCCAAGCTTACCCAGCCCAAAGACTAGCAACTTTAATCAAGGTTGTATAGGCAAAAGTGTAGGATTTGTAAGCAAATGTGTATAAAACTACAAGAGAGAGAGAGAGAGAGAGAGAGAGAGAGAGAGAATTTTGTTCAAAATTTTTTAACCCTCCAAAATGGGGGAGGAACCCCATATATATAGAAAAACAACCCTTGAGCTTAGAAATATCCTACCATACACGTGTAGGGAGATGCAGCTTAGTGTGCTAATACCGCCAAACTGCCAACAAATATCCGAAAGACATCGTGGTCCGTCTGCCACCATCGGTAACCGATCGACTACTACTAATGGTCGACTGTACCACATCAATGGCCGACAAGCATGAGCCATGGCTGTAAGCCTATCGTGGTGACTGACAGGTCACCACAGGTTCCAGGCTTGAAACAACAAGGTTTTGGTCCAAAACGAAGCACACAAAGGATAAGCTTAAAAGGATCAAAAATAGGGCGTTCCACCGAGGACCTCGGGCACTCAAAGCGAACAAATGCAATCGTAATCATCGAGTGCACAAACAATGACGTCTAAGTCTTAAGGTTGGTCAAAAATAAGGTGTCTACAGTTGCCGCTCTTTGATAGAACTCGGAAATCATGAAATGACGGGAGTGAATGTCAAAGCCTAGAGACGGCCCATTTTTGACAAGGCCGAAAACTTGGACAAACAAACAAACATAGAAAACAAATGGTCGCACCTGCAGGCTGCTTACGTGTCCCTTTGCATGGAATCAAACCAGCGTAGTTTTGGGACAAGATGCAAATGATATGCATGATGCAAGAACATAACTTATAATCATGCAATGAGGCCGAGGAGTGAAACATTTAAATGCAAATACAATGCAATGAAAATGCCACATTCAAACAAGCCGAAACAAGGTACAACATCTCGAATATGAAAAGAAATAAGTAAATAAGTACTCCACGCGTGAGAATCATGAACCAAACCATATTTTATGCAGAAAGGATGTAAGATAATTATGCAAGCTTACCCACGCGACGTGTAGGAAAGGCAAAAAGCAACATAACCATCGGGCACACCCAAGGTTTCAACCGAGATCCTAACACGTGGCACACGAGAAGATAAAGTGAATACGTCCAAACGCATCTCACGTAAGAAGAGAAAGTGAATACGTCCAAACGCATCTCACGCGAGAGGAGATAGTGAATACGTTCAAATGCGTCTCACGCAAGAGGAGAAAGTGAATACGTCCAAACACGTCTCACACAAGAGGAGAAAGCGAATATGCCAAACGTATCTCACGCGAGAGGAGAAAGTGAATACATCCAAATGCGTCTCACGCGAGAGGAGAAAGTGCAAATGCATTTCGAAGAGCACAAATGATCTTACCTGGAACTCCGCCTGTATAAAACTCAACAAATGCGATACAATAAGAATGCATATTCTATGCAAAGAAAACAATCGAGGCAAAATGCTACATGAAGGCATATTCGACGCCAAGTACCAAATGCATGTCCTACGCATGATTGACAGCACATTCTATGCAAAGTATAAAAAATACATGTTCTATGCACTATGCAAAATTAACAACATGTTCTATGCAAAGTACAAAATGCATGTTCTATGCATGTAATAAAGTGATGCATAGTCTATGCAAGAACAAAAGCATATTCTATCGAAACAAGTTCAGTAGCAACTTTTCGATTTACCTTTCAGAAAAGTTGCGATATACAAAAAGGATACACCTCATTCAACAAGTGACAAACAACAATCACAGAAAACATAGTTTCGAGCTTCCATAGAGAGAATTTGAACTTAACAATGAGCTTTCCTTGCACCTCTTGGGAAATAGGGACAAAAATAACATCAAAATTCAATATAGGAGCACTAGACACTGGATGGCCGTAAGGGGAGGGTGTCAGCCACCAATGGCGCCTATCGGCCACCAGTGGTGGCCGGTCGGCAATTGATGGTAGATCAGGCCCAAAATGGTCTTTTCACCATGGGTCTTTACATGCATTTTCCAACGCCCCACGCACATTTTCTTCGCTAAACCCTTTTAGTTTACTCCGTTTTGAACCGATTGAAATTTGATTTCGGTGCTTTTTCTTGGAGTTTCACCACTTAAGGTTTGTTCCTCTCCAGTTCTTCTTGGGTTTGGTGCTTTTTCCCAGGCTTTGACTTTTTCTTTCATTTTCTCTCTCCTAGGGTTGACTTTTGGCATTTTTCACCTATTTTCTTCACCTTTCATGGATTTTCCATCTTTTTTCCAAATGGTGGACGATATACATCACAATGAAGCTTCCCCGGAGATCCCACCCCAGTTGTATCCAGAGATAGAGGTAGAGCTTGAGCCAGTGCTACTACCACCCAGGATTCAACCCTTTGATCTGACAACATATCATCCTCAGACTCATGTGCTACGACCCAAGAGTATTTGATGTTTTAGTGGGTTTACGCGAGGTGCACCAGAAGACCTCTTGCTACGAGAGCCGAACTCTCATTTGTCTTACGGCACCACTGAGGTATACACTGTATTCTTACCGTTTCTTCACTATACATTGCATTTCTTGCTTTAACAGTGTTCCTTGCTTCAACTGTATTGTTTACGCTATATTTCTTGTCCTAATCACACTTTTGCACTGTATTTGTTACATTGCCTTTTCATCTGCTTGTTCTCATACCACTATATGTCACGGTTCTGATCACAGGAGGATTCTCACTCTATTAAAGGCCATGGCGCCACGTCCGCGAGGGACTGGTACATGGAGCTTCCTGACAGTGTCCGCCATCTTATCGATGAGGCCGGCTTCGGTTCATTTTGCATGGGGCTATCATGCCTTATTGCGAGTTGGCCCTTACTTGGAGCATTGGTAGAGAGGTGGTGGGATACCACTAACTCTTTCCACTTCTCTACTACTGGGGAGATGACGATGACCCCCTATGACTTCTCCATGCTCACCGGCATAGGAGTAGGGGGTCATCTGATTACTTATGATATGGACATGGGTGAGTGGGAGGCCTCCTGGATTTACCTATTAGGGGCACGCCCACCTCACTTTTGACCGGGGATAGTACGATACAGTTGGTTCGTGGAGTAGTTCCGGGGGACCGAGCCAAAGACAGTTGAGGAGACAAAGCATTACACCCGAGGTTTTTTGATGTTCCTCTTCGGCACCACCTTGTTCGCGAACAGGGCGAACATTGTAAGATTGTATCTTCTGAGCGCCTTAATGGATTTACCGCAGATCCGGCTCTACGATTGGGGAGGTGCTGGCTTAGCTACATTGTACGGCTATATAAGCTCGACATCCCGCCGGAGCGAAGACAGGATAGGAGGCTACTGGCGAGCTTGGGAGGTACGCTTTACATTTCGCCAGATTTTCTCGCCTTTCTTTTTTCAAGATTTCTACTTTGCATTTTCAGATAATCGCACACATTCGGTATTGTTTACACTGACATACTGGCTTTCAGATCAGACACTTTGTATCCTCTCAGACGGTACTCTCTGCATACACCTTCGCACACATTCTGCTTTTCAGATTCGCACTTGTACTTTTCATACACTATACATTGTATACTCACTATTGCCCCTTTCCTTACAGCTTTGGGTGTATGCATATTTCCTGACTCTCGCTCTAAAGTCGGAGGTGGAGATGCCTGCAGCCGTCAGACTCTCATTGGTGCGACGGCAGATGCTTATGAGGACCAGAGACCTTTCGTTCTTCCGCTTACCTCAACGCATGACTACGGTAGAGGTAACTCAAAATTCACAGTTACGTTCGTTCTATGTGGGCTCTGATTCATACTTCGATATCTGATGGCCACTAACAATCTGTGCATTCTCTATTTATAGATCACTTGGCAGTCCTGGGCGATGATGCTAGCCAGAGTTAGGCACTAGTTCGCTGGAGCTTGAGGAGCCTCCCGTTTTCAGCTTTTGTTCGGGGGCCCGGTTTGTCGAGCCTAGCTTCTAGGTGAGCGGTTCTTGCGCTAGACCATGGGCTTGCTTGAGCCGGTAGTTCCCATGGTTCCCCTGCCATCTATGAGAGCTACAGAGAGACTCACCATCCAGGAGATGATTCAGTTAATGGAGGGCTTAGAGGCCAACTACTTTCGTGAGGAGGGGGACTATTCGACATTCATCCAAACACACCTCATGTCTCCTTTGACCGGTATTCGTAGAGGTAAAGGGGAGAGGGCTCCAGCTGCGAGAGAGAGAGAGAGCTAGAGTGCCTAGGGAGACTAAGGCGACCAGGGCACATAGTAGAGGGGCTACCCAAGAGGGACAGAGGACCAACTGGCCAGAGCTGCCTATTGCACTCACATGTTGGTTGTATACTAGGGAGACATACCAGATTCTGATTGAGCCTGCTGCAATGGGGCATAGATATGTCAGAGCTCATGATGCACTCCCGGTATGTACACATTTTTTAGTTTTCTTATCTCTTTCTGATATTTACTCCTTCTGGGCACTGATCATTCCTAATGCATTTGTAGGCAGCCCCAAGATACATCGAGGATCTGCTCGAGCTACTAGCTTTATTTGAGGGTATGATATTGAGGAGGGAGGCAATCGCCGCTTCCACAAGATTCGTGTCATTTCTTCAGTTTTCTTTCATTCCAATCATCAAATTTCCACTAACACACTGAAACTGACATTTCAACTGAAAACTTCCCCACACTGCACTAATACACGTGACTTCCACGTATTCATACAATCAGACTGATCAGATATACTCATTATACACACCATACTTGCATCTGATATGTAGACTTTGGCTGAAATATGACAACTATCCTTTCAAGTCCCACCCATACCGACAAAGACGGCACAGAAAGCATCAGATCAGCTGATGCCTCCTCCAGCAATAGGAAGGAGAGAGAGAGAGAGACAGGCTCTGGCATGCAGTCGAAGTAGAGCCAGGGGCACCCGAGATGAGAGTGGTCCTTCAGAGCCCATTCTGAGCGATGACGACACCTAGACAAGTGGCTCCGAGGAGGCAATGAGTCCACAACCAAAGTCATCTAAGAGTGGAGGTGATGACATTGGCTTGGGTTCCGAGAGTGGGAATGTTGATACCGAGGTAAGTTCAGAGACAGAAAGTGGAGATGGCGCCAGCTCAGACTCTAGTTCAGACTCAGACAGCGGCGCCGATGGAGACAGTGTCCCAGAGTCCCTTCCTTCGAGGAAGAGGGCGAAGAGGGCATCACGAGCCTGAGGCAACTGAAGCTGATTTGCTTGTAGTTTTTGCTTAGCTTCTTTTTGTTAGTAGTATTAGCACAATGTACAGTTTTAGACAGGTTTTATTTGCTTTAAAAACTTGTACTGCACTTTTGTAAAAACAACCATGATCGGAATGAAAACTAGCTTTCATTCAAAAAAGTGTTGTATTTTGCATCATGAGCACCATATCACATGAAAAGGAGATTGAATTTGATATTGAAATTTGAACATGGTATTGGCATAATTCTCTTAATCGGGTAATGAACCAACCAACACTAAAAATTCTAGACACAACATACAACTCGATAATCAAAATAACAACAATTCGATAAACGAAACAAAACAACTCGATAAACAAAACAACTCAAATACAACTCAACAAACTTGCTAGAACTAAAAAGACTCAAAACAAGACCGTAAAATGCATAAAGAACAAAACAAAACACATACCTTCAGTATTCTCAGCACATAGGTGGACAACAAGACAGACAAGAAGGCGGTTGGCCATAAATAAAGGCTGTCGGCCATCACTAATGGCGGGGCGGCCATCAATGTGAGGAACCTCCAAATTGTTGCCACCTGGCTTCCACTCACTGCCTTATCTTCTACAAAAGCTTCACCTTTGTCATTTCTTCTCCAGAACTCATTTTGGTTGTTGTTTTTGCCACAAATGGAGCCATTTCTTGCCCAAAACCTCTCAGATTGGATTGTAACTTTAGATGGCTTGGAAAAGGTGAATTTCTGGGGTTTCGGCATAAATGCACTATTCTCGCTGAGTCGTACTCCATTGTGTTTTCCATTCCTACATGTCGTGGCTAGATGTTGGAACCCGATTACACACGTCTTTAGCTTCGGGGGACAAGAGCTATGCCTTGACAGTTGAAGAATTTCAAGTGCTAATAGAGTCCTGACGTAATGAGGAAATCTTGCCTCAGCCCCATTTTGGTCACATCCAAGCTTTGGGACGGATGTGCGGTCTCACTCCACACGAGGCCTGATCCTTGGTTCACAATGGAGAGCTAAACATTCCTAGTTTGATCCATCAATTTTCTGACACCGGCGACCTCGGTGATCTCCTTTGGTGGGGATTTCGACAACACGCCCTTTGTTTGTGCATGCTAGCACATTTCCTCCTTACCCCTAATTTCGACGGGTCTAGCATCCGATTAATCGAAGTAGCCCAAGGTTTGAAAGAAGGCAAGAATTGCATTGGTTTGGTGTTGGCCGAGACTTTGATGGGCTTAGATGCCTTCTATCAGCGAGAAACAAACAAATTCGTGGGGAGTCCACTACTTCTTCAGGTAATGCTTCCCACCCTTTCTGATATGTGTTTCTTACATCTCTTGGCACTTATGCTTTGTTTTTCTCTTAAAGCCCTTTTCTCACTTTTTCTCTCAACGTACACCTCTCTATTCTTTAATCTCTCTTTTCTTTCATCCCTCCCCAGATATGGCTTATGGACAAGCTGAAGGTAGTGGATTCATGCCCTGCACACTCAGCCCGAGCATACTTTTTTTGCCAACAGCTAATTGATTTTCCGAATGAGGGATGGTGGTGCCACTAGATGTGCAACAGGTCTGCCGCTGACATTGCCTGGCGTTGCCCCTGGCTTAATCTGACCGAAATGAGCTACAACATGGCTCGGCAACCTGGCATTGAACTGATTGACCTAACACACTGTGTATTCTACTTTCCATTCTGGTCCAGACGTCAATTTGGACATGATCAGACTCGCCCAGAGGAGGGGGTAGAGTACCCAATTCCATTTCCCGTCCGAGGTTCACATTTGGCTAGGTACCTCACTGCTTGGAGGATGAGAGAGCTTCTGGCTCCTACCCCTAGTTTCAGTTGTGCCCTTTCTGACGAGTGCCTGACTTGGCTTGAAGATGAGGCACACTCCGAGCCCACTTTAGCATCAGAAGCTTCTACGAGCACAAGAGGGAGACATAGGAACACCTGACTCAGTTATGCACCAAGTTTATTGCTTTGATATTACTTTTCAAGTTTTATGCATGTAATAAAAAGTTGGTTTGATTTGTATTGAGAGTTGGAGAACTTTGTATTGAAATCAATGAAATTAAAGTTGTGAGCACTTAAAGTTTTCATTTTGGTCCAAAAATGGTCTAAGTTATAAAAGGTAAAATTTGAGCAAAGTCAACTTTTATCAAAACTTTTCAAAACCATTTTTGATAAGGATTACAACTCAACACGCGTGGAAATCTATCCTCGAGATGTACAACCCCAAATCCGAATACAATTAATTGCCCTTTGTCTGAATAACACTGCTCCACACTGTAACCAGTTCTCAGAGAGGATCACAATCGAACCGAACATTCAGATAAAGAAGAGACAAAGATGACCTGATCAACACATGGACAGGACAGTTGAGTTGGAGGTGTTTACGGCCAAACTTTAGGATGAGGTTGCCTACATATCCTGAAGATGGGAATCAGGCCTTACGTAGTTTGGTTTGGGTTCACTAGAGTATTAACACTCTCCTTTTGCGCTCTAACTTTTGCCAAGGTCGCCCTTTAGGGTTTTCAACCTTGTGAGCTCAATTTTTCTTTTTTCTAATTTTTTGTGCTCTAACTTTTGCCTAGGGTTTTCGGCCTAACGAGCCTCTCAGGGATAGTACTTCTTAAACTTGTCCATATTGATCGGTTAGGAAAATTCTAGGCCGTCCAGGTCCATGAAAATAACAGCTTCACCCGACCAGATTGTTTTGATGATGTAAGGACCAGTCCAATTGGGTCTGAACTTGCCCCTAGGGTCGTGGATGGGAGCTCGGTTGTCTTTCAGCACCAAATCCTCTTTGCGATTCCAAGACTTAACCTTCTTGTTAAAAGCCCTAGCAATCTTACATTGATAACCCTGAACATGGTGCAGTGCTTTCAGCCTTTTCTCATCAAACAGTATAAGTTCTTCGAACCTGCTCTGCTGCCAGTCCGCCTCTACTATCTAACACTCAGCCATAACCCGCAGCGACGAAACTTCTATTTCGACCAACAGAATAGCTTCCATCCCATAAACAAGAGAGTAACGAGTTGCCCCATTAGACGTTTGAATTGAAGTCCTATAACCCCAGAGTGCAAATGGCAATTTGTCTAGCCAATTCCTATAAGTCTCGACCATCTTCTGCAGGATATGCTTGATGTTCTTGTTGGCAGCCTCAACAGCTCCGTTGGTTTGTGTTCGGTATGCGGATGACTTATGGAAAGCCACGTTGTATTTTTCCAACAAGTCGATCACTTCTTTCTTGAAATGGGGACCAATATCTGAGATGATCTCGTTTGGGACTCCATAACGGAAAATGATGTTGTTTCGGATAAACTTAGCCACATACGCTGCTTTCAACACTGCATAAGACTGAGCTTCCACCCATTTTGTGAAATAATCAATTGCCACCAAAATGTATTCATGCCTATTTGACCCTTTTGGTGTGACTGCGCCGATGTCGTCGATTCCCCAGACTGAGAAAGGCTATGATGAAGTCATGTTGTACAGTTTCGACAGCGGAATATTCATATGATTGGCATGAATTTGGCATTTGTGGCATCGCCGAACAAAACCGATACAATCCTCCTCCATAGTAGACCAGTAGTAACCTTGCCTGAGAATCTTCCGGGCTAACATTACTCCGTTCATGTGCGCTTTGCACTCTCCTCCATGAATGGCCTCCATTAGATGCTTTGATTACTCTGCATCGACATACAACTTGTGCATTCCCAAATGAACCTTCTTGTACAGTTTACATCCGTAGATGATAAATTGAATGGTCATCCGTTGTATTGCCCTCTTATCTTTGGTATTTGCCCTTGGTGGATAAACCTCTTTTTCCAAGAAGTTCCAGATATCATAAAACCAAGGGTTTTGATCTTGCACTTCATCTATTGCGGCGATAGTCTCGTAGGACGGCGTATATCTCTGCTCAATAATGATCGGACGCATTTTGACTCCAAACGGAATGTCTATCATGGAAGATAGAGTTGATAAAGCTTCAACGAACTTATTGTTCTCTCTTAGTAGATGCATGAAGGTTAGCTTCTCAAACCTAGGAATCAGAACATCCAGGGTTTGGTGATAGATCTTCATCTTTTCTTCTTTAACCTTCCAGTCTCCTTTTTCTTGAGACACAACTAGGTTTCAGTCCCCAATGACGTCCAACCTTTTTGCCCCTAGTTCCAAGGTAACTTCCAAACCAGTGATGCACGCCTTATATTCTGCTTCGTTGTTGGATACCTTGAACCGGAGTTTGAAGGCTAGGGGTATGTCGGAATTGTTGGGTGTTATCAGCAACACACCTATCCCATACCGGTACTAGTTAAACGCTCCATCAAAGTACATTGTCCAAATCTTTTTCTCGACTTGCAGAATAGCTTCATCTGGGAACAGGTATTCTACCGTTTTATCCCCTTCCACTGGGTGATCTGTCAGGAACTCCGCTACAGCTCCCCTCTTGATAGACTTACGAGTAATATACTTCAAATCAAATTTGGAGAGAAGAAGCAACCAACGAGCTAGCCTACTCATAAATGTTGGTTTCTCAAAGAGATATTTGATAGGATCTAATCTCGAAACCAGAATTACGGAGTAAGCTAACAGGTAGTGCTTCAACTTCCTGGTATTCCATACCAAGGCTAGGAAAGCTTTCTCTAGCGAGGTGTAATGGGTCTCATAATCCAGCATTTTCTTACTCAAGTAATAAATGGCTTTCTCCACCCTATCCTCAGATTCTTGAGCAAGCATGCATCCCATCGTTGTGTCTGTTACTAATAAATACAAAATCAGGGGCTTCCTCTGGCAAGGATAACACAGTGTGTTTTGAAGGTATTGCTTGATCTGCTCAAAAGTGAATTGACATCGGTCATCCCATCGAAATTTCTTTCCTTTCATCAGGAGACCAAATAGTGGTTCACAAATCAAGGTTAATTTAGAAATAAACCGTCTTATGAATTGCACTTTGCCTAGAAAGCGTCGCTCCTCCTTTTCAGTCCTTGGTGGTGGCATTTCTAGGATGGCCTTGATTTTGGAAGGATCTACCTCGATGCCCCTCTATGTGATCAAGAATCCCAGCATTTTCCCTGCTGTTACACCAATAATACACTTCTGTGGATTCAGCCTTAACCGGTATTCTCTAATCCATTGAAAGAATTTCTTTAAGGCGGTGTAGTGGCCCTCTCTTTCGTTGGACTTGGCAATCATGTCGTCCAAATACACCTCGACCTCTTTATGGATCATATCATGTAGAATTGTGGTTGCAGCCCGTTGATAGGTAGCCCCGACATTCTTCAACCCAAACAACATCACCCGATAGCAGTAGGTTCCCCACGGCGTGGTAAAGGTGATTTTATCTCTGTCCTCGGTGCCATCGTAATCGGTTATACCAGGAAAATCCATCCATAAAGCAGAGCAATGCATAATCTGCGGTGAAGTCCACCAATTCATCGATGTGCGGTAGAGGAAAGTCGTCCTTCGGACTGGCTCTGTTTAGATCTTTGAAATCCATACACACCGGAATTCTGCCATCTTTCTTTGGTACTGGAACAATGTTAGCCAACCAAGTTAGATACTCAGATACTAGCAAGAACCCTACATCTATCTGCTCGGTGACCTCCTCCTTAATCTTCAAAGCCTAATCCAGGCGTATTCTCCGCAACTTCTGTTTGATGGGTCGGGCCTCGGGGTCCAGAGGGATCCGATACTATACAATCTCAGGATCGATTCTAGGCATGTCTTCGTAGGACCACGCGAAAACATCTTTGAAATCTTTTAATAAAGCGACTAAGCGCTCACGCTCCTCTAAAGACAACGTGAACCCGATCTGGACCAGACGTGGATCTTTCTCAGTACCCACATTAATAGCAATGATTTCATCAGCGAGGGGTTTTGCAAACCTCTCATCCTCTCGATTAATCAAAATTTTCAAAACCAGAGGAATTCCTTCCTCATCGTTTTCATCAAAATTTTAAAAATCATGATCAATGCAACAAACAAGGGGCACAGAGAAATACTTTAATCAGAGTGGCATTCTCATTCAAAAGGTTCACCATCCAATTCCTTAGTTACAACCGACTGAAAAGAATAAACAAAAAAGGACAACCTGGACAAAACCTTGGCATCCGAGTTATCACTCCTAGGAATACCAGACCCAGACTCAAAAGAACCGAAATCTAATTCCGACTCCATAGATTCTGTGGAATCAGATTCTGGTTCACTACCCGACTCAGAACTGCTAGACAGGTAGCCCTTCTCCAGCTGCCAAATGAGGGATGTTGCATCAGATGCATCCAAGATGATGCTAGAAGGGTTTGCACTTGGTTGGTCCCCAATCATGGAAACAGTCAGGTCATCCCCTAAGCTCTCTGAGTTGATCTAAGGATCCAAAAGGAGACATGCTAGTGATGTTCCCATCTCAACCTCATTGTTGTTGGAATCACTTTCTATGCTCTTAGTAGCTTCAGTAGTTAGTTCAGTCTGTTCCTCTGTATCACTCTCTTGCAGCTGTAAGTCAAAGAAAATCTCAAAGCCAGGAACACACTGCTTCTCAAAATTGAACCAGGGTTCAGGGAAACCACAGAATGGGAAGTCTTCACCCTCCCGAACAAAATAGCCATTCAGGGTTCCCCAGATAGGTCGATGCACAAGTTCGTAATGCTTCCCAGTCTACTTAGCTCTGGCTCTTCCGACCATTTCTTTCCTTTTTCTTACCCAATCCTCTTTGGTGGGTGTATAGCCAAGACCAAAGGCATGCAGGTTATGTGGCACATCGGCCAATGCAGTGACGGCCTTCCAGCCACTTCTCCCTAATCCCATTCCTAGCATGTGTTGGAGTTTGTTCATAAAGTAGATCGATTGAAAACTTACATATAAGCCCTCATCCGACGCCAAGATGGTTTGTACTGCCTGGGCCTCGGCTAAGGTGAATCCAGAGAGGAAAACATCCTTTTTTCCATGCACAATCTCCAGCACAGGTGTAGTGACCTCTAGCGGAGGATGTATAGATGAATTCCCGAAAACTATGGCCACCCCTTTTCTATGGGGGTACTTCAACATTTGGTGGAGAGTAGAAGAGACAGCTTTCACTGAGTGTAGCCAAGGTCGCCCAAGTAATAAGTTGAAAGTGGTCGAAACATCTAGGACATAGAACTCGATATCAAGTGTTTCGGACTAACTCAGACTCTAATCAGACCGCCCTCTGGTCAGAGGCACAAAATCGATCGGTTTCAGACCAATAGTATAAGCCGTATGATAAGGACATACGTTGATTGCTAACCCGGTGTCGACCAATACCACTGGTATCCACTTTTCTCGGCACTCTATGGATATGTATAGAAGCTTGTTGTGTGCAGAGCCTTCTGGCGGTAATTCCTTGTCTTAAAAGGTCAAAGCTGGCGCAGTGCCTCCCGGGAAGACTAATCCCACCAGTTGTTCCGAGGTGGTGTCAATGGACAACTTAACTTTATCATCGCTGTCAGTATGGCCTTTCTGTGCACTCACGAAGCCATAAGCAGACCCCAGATAGATATGTCGGCTTGAATATTCTTCAACTGTTTCAGCACAACCTCTTTCTCTAACTATTTTCCCTCTGTTTCTCAACTTCTTTATCCTTCCCGGATGCCTCAACTTGGTCCAGATGCGGTGGTTTGAAGTACTGCCCGCTTCTAGTCATGTAGTCGACTTCTTCCACATACCAAGTGTTGTCAGGAAGGTCTTCACCCCAATCCTCATCAGTATGGGCTAGGTGTAGGTTGTCGTTATCTCACCAGACCCCTTCAGTAGCCGATAGGCACTTGTCCGGCTCCATTCAGATCATTCTATTATCACAAACATTCTCAACAGGGTGTTAAGCTTTTCCAGCTTTCTAATTATTTTCACTCATTTCTTGCGCAAACCGCTCCAGCTTGGCTTATTGTTCTGTATGCACAATATTAACAATGCCCAGTTCCTTAGCCAATTGTTCTTTACCGATGCTTTTCGGTAGTTTACCCTTTCTATTAGCCGTTTCGGCCATTGCAGCGGTCTCTGCTTTCTGTTCGTCTAGCTTCAATCCAGTTTCCTTATCTATATCAGGCTCATCACTTAGCCACCCAGAATTGTCTGTCGACCTGTTTAGATTAAACCAATCAATATGCACGTCCCCTTGATCTTGCTCATCAAAGAACTACAAATTGTCCATTTCCGACTTGGCCCATTTTATCGAACTACACTGACCTCCATCCTAGTCAGCAACATCACTTCCGGCTTAACTTGGTCCACTGGGACAATATAGCAGCACGGGTTGTACATCTCTTCAGATAAGTCCTCAGAGCCCTTGGGCAACAGACTAATGTTCTCCACAAAGGCTGACCTCCCTTTATTTGCCACTGTCACCACCACTAGTTCGGGTTGGAGTGAAGACATGCTCATCATGCACAAGTCCGTGCTATCAGGGATGAACAATGACTGCTTAGGCAGGTGGGAAGGGGTGATGTATATATTGGGGTCATAAGAGACGGCCAGTGTGTGGATGAGGTTTACATGCCGAGGTGGAGGGACTTGGTTATGTGGTGGGAGAGGATTTGTAGTGATGTTTGGATTTTGGAGAGGCACTATCACCTTATTGTCAATAAGATCGTGGATCTCATGACGCAGCCTATAGCACTAATTAGTGTCATGACCATGCTGCTGGTGAAAAGTGGAGCATTTGGCCGGGTTCTATCTCGGGGGGAGAGGATCAGGTAGAGGGCGAGACTCTAGTGGTTTAAGATGCCCTTTTTAATCAGGACCCCTAAGGCTTTGGATAAAGGCATGTGGAGCGGGGTAAAGACCCTTTGAGATTGGGCTTGGTTGGTTGAGGTTTGTGGAGTTGTGTTGGAGGTGTTGGCGAATGGGTTGGCAGTTTTGGGTGTGGTGGTGACCATACTCACATCTGAAGGCTGTGCAGAAGTGCTACTACTCGTTTTTGCATTTAAGCCGTGTGTAAAGGGCCTCTTGGGCTATTCCTTCTCATGGTCTATCAGCCCCTACTTTATCGCATCCTCAATTTGTATCCCTATTTCATGGAGCTCAACAAATGTAAACAAAGGCAAGACTATCATCTTTTGTAATAATCTTCCTTGCAAGTTACGGACCACCATTCTGATTTGGTCTTTTTCAGACTGCTGGATAGTCATCATAGCAGCCTTAGCCCTTCACTGAGTCACAAAGTCCGAAAAGCCCTCTTTCGACTTCAAGATCACGAGTAGTGACCTCGATCTGGGTATTGTTGGAGTACTGTGTGATGAAGGCCTCAGCCATTTCCTCTCAGTTCCGTTTCACGGAGTCTTCCAGCTTTGTGTACCAAATAGCCACTATACTCGACAAAGTCCAGCCAAAAAGTGACAACGTCTGAAGTCTGGTAAGACCCATTGGCCGTAGGATGT
Organism: Camellia lanceoleosa; assembly: GCA_025200525.1. Classification (NCBI taxonomy): domain Eukaryota; kingdom Viridiplantae; phylum Streptophyta; class Magnoliopsida; order Ericales; family Theaceae; genus Camellia; species Camellia lanceoleosa. The sequence continues at coordinate 119,536,943 of CM045759.1, read as the reverse complement.
CGGAGAATAACTATAAGTGGACCATGGGATCCCCGGAGTCGTCAAACTGTTCTATATACGACATCTTAAATTTGTCCAGCAGAGTTACTGTAGAATCTGTGTATCCATCATCAATGTCAAGGATTGAATTCACGCCCTACGCTCGCTTAAAGAGCTTTTCTAGCTTGTTGACCTTCAATGCAGTGGGGTCAACCTCGAATTCAAATGGCGCCTCCATTTGATAAACTGGTGCCTTGGAGGTCTAAAGTGGGATTAGATATGCCGGGATGCCCATATTCTCTTAGACATTGATTATGACCCCGGGTGCCGGCATACCAGCTGGAGGTGCTTGGGATGCAGAAGTTACTGCCGGTTGTGGTTGCTATTGCTGAAGCCTATCTATCAATTCTACTTGGCGGGCTGTGACCTCAGCTTGGTGAGCAAGATTCATCTAGGCATAGTCTCAATGGTCTGTTGGAGCTGACGAAGCATATCTTCCATGCTGACTGGAGGATTTTGAGCTACTAGAACTAGCGAATATTCTCTTTCTGGAGTAGGAGTAGAAGATTAGGCCTGACTGGGCGCAGGTGAAGTAAAAGGTGATTGCTGAATCAGTGAATTCTGCCTGATCCTCCTCCGTCTGGTAACCAGTGGGAGTGAAACAAACACCGGTTGTCCCTTGACAAGATCTCTGGATCTGCAAATCCTTCTCACTCGAGTCCAGAGTTCTTGGCGGGTAATAGAATCGTCTGAAGCAATGGTGAAAAACTACCTTACAAAAAGAAATAAAGCAAAAGAAAAACAAAAATCAGAAACCGCACAACACCTTTGCTCAAATTCTAACCAGTACACTGATGTAATCAAAGCCGTAGAACCATGCTCAATACTGAATTCTGCCTCCCAAAAACTGATACCCAAACTTGCAATTAATGCATACATTCTTGTAGAGTCTCACTCTAAAAGGACATAACAGTCAAGTGAGAGCCAAAACACCCCTATGATGGGGTAGGGTTACCCTATCCTAGTTTCATCAAGAACTAGGGTTCACTATGTAAAACAAGCAGTTTCACACAATCCTGCATTCCGGTAAGCATCTTGTCCTTGTTTGAAACAGTCTCTATGGCTTCTGATATGCAACTAGGTCGATTAGTCAAAAAAGGGTACCTCAGCAAGACTACCTAATATACCTCTCACACCTAACACCGAGAAGTGAAAGGAGGATCAAACGGTATAGCGGTAGTACCGATCCAAGGGTTATGTTCCCATTATAGCAGAGCCCGCAACTGGTCAGCCTTTTGGTAAGCTTTTCCAAGAGAGCCTCCGGCAAACCGTTCATGAATAGCAAATGGCAAACACTGTGACTTAAGTGCACCGATGTAGATGCAAATGCAAATGCAAATGTAAATAAACACATAAGTATAAATAAAAATCCATATCATGAGTTCAAGTCAAGTTCTCTAAATTCCCAGCAGAGTCGCCAAAAACTGTAGCTTGACTTTTTCATGCCCTCTTTCAGAAGGTTTGAAAGAAAGCCCTACAGTTCGAACTCCCGCGGTTCTGAATCTAATCTCACAAGTGCAATGTGAAACTGATAAACACCAAAGAGTCCAAATCTGGCAAATCTTTTTGGAAAATCGATTTTAAATCAAATAATGTCAAAATTGGACTACTTTGCCAAATATAGAGTCGCCACCTAAATATTTTATTTTTGGAGAAATTTAAGAACGCCGACTGCGCCAAAGGCCACATGTCCATTATCACCAAAGTTGCCTCGGCTCGAGAATTTAGGTACGAGAGGGGAAGATCATGAATTAAGTACCCTCGCTCTTCCGATCAAAGATCGGCCTCTAGTAATCATGATATGATTTTTTATAAATATTATGTGCTCTTGTTCTGGTTATTAAGCTAGCATTACTACGTGATGCGCACAATCAAGTATAGACTAGTTTGCTTAATTTGGAATAATTCAACTCATATTTGTTTGCAAAAATGATTTAAATTTGCCACCTCAAGTGGGCTTAAAGTTTGCGGATTTGCCACCAAACATAGTGGGCTTAAGACATGATTTGCCACTCAACAAAGTGGGTTTAAAACTTACATTAGCTGAATCGCTCCAATTCAAACGACAAGTCTTCATCTATAAGCATTCGGCTTTAGCATTTAAGCACATAGCCTCATGGCAAGCATGCTAATCATGGCAACATTCACACTTATGCAAGTATGCTAAAGCATAAAAACTCACCTAGTACTCCAAGCTAAGAAAACATAAGTTAGTGAAACTATGCATGATTTCTAACTATATTAAGTGTCTAATGCAACACACGCAATATGCAATTTAATAGGCTCGGCTACTAATATGACATATGGATCGATTTGAATAGCATGCGATTAAACATGTATTCAAAGAAGTATTAAATGACAATGCGCTTTGAATGATGCCCGAGCCTCGGGCATGCAATACAAGATGAATGGATGCAAGCACGTAATATGCTAATTAAAACATGACCCTAATCTAACCATCGAAATGGGGTGAATAAAAAGGAGAAAGACGTAGGGTTAGAAAACATACACACACGCACGCACTCACACTTATTACAACATTACGCCCTCACGAAGGAGGGTCCGAATGAATAAGAGCTAACTAGCTAGCTAGGCTAATTAAGCTAACTATTACAACACTTAAAAGGATTAACTAACAATTCTAAGCTAATTAAGTGAAACAAATAAATAATTAACTATCTAAGTTAATTAAATATTACAAAGCAACTAAGCTAATTAATTACAAAATGAATTAATTAACTAATCTACTTGAATGATTACATCACTTGTAAGCATTAGCTACAACTAATTAACTAAGCAAATCAACTAAAAAGGACTCGGGAAACAAGGGATGCATGCATGCTCGATTTTTCACCCGAAAGGCCACTGCAAGCCTCTATTTACGCATTGAACACCAACAACTCTGTCACTTCCAGAACACCTATACTCCACCTTACCAACACACTGTGCAAATTTCACTGATGGCCGACAAGGGGCCGGTCGGCTACTATAGACACCCTATTTTGATCGGCCCTGAGACTTGGGCGCTTTCTTTTGATTACCCGGTGATGACAGTTTGAATGTGTTTCTCACAGAATCCTCAGTAAGTGAGATGAAATTTGAACTTTAATCCCAACTTTCACTATTATAGCCAAATTGTTTTAAAATATTAAATATTTCATTAGTTTAGTATTTTTGTAATTTTACATAAATTTATGTGTTTGTTCACATTTTTGGTGTTTTTATATAAATTGGTATAAATTATATATTTTATATGTATAAAATAAAATAATAAAAAAGTTATATTATTATATTACATGTTTAGTATTTTGGTATAAATTATATATTTTAGATATTTTATTACATATATATATATATATATTATAAAGGAAAATAATAATAAAAAAAAACTTTTCATGTCGTCTACTTATATTGACATCCAAAAACAACATAAGCTATATATATATTATATTATATGCATATAACTATATATTATATAATAATTCTATTATTCTATAATAATTCTATTATTCTATTATTCTATTATTCTATTATTATATTTATTAAAGCAATGAAGGCTCAGCAAGTTTGGCGAGTCTGAAGGAAAAAAGAAAGGGGGAGGCCCAGCAGAGAAAAAAGAAGGGGAGGATCAGGGAGAGAAAACATGAAGTGGTGCGAGAGAATTTGAGAGAAAATAATCAGAAAGAAAGAAAATTAGTTTTTTTTTTAGAGAGAGAGAGGGAAAATAAAATATTTTCTTTGATATTTTTATTTCCATTTCATCAATACACCATTCAAAAACCAACCACTAAAGCTGTAATTCTAAATTTTGGATCGAGAATTGAAAACACGCTCCTGTGACTTGAGAGTAATCAAAAGGAAGTTTGTGACTCAGAAAATTCATCATTTCACCAAAATGTGAGTTTTCACAAATTTTCATTTAATTTAAAAATGTAATATAATTTGTTTAAATACTTTATTTACTTCTTTTCATAATTGTTTTTTTTATCACTTTAATGGAAATGCTGCACCACCCACATATCTGCTGTAATTTAAATATTGTATATAAATTGTTGTAATTTATTACTTTAAATAATTTACCCCACTGGATGAATAGTAACCTCCGGCGATGAATAGTAACTTCTGGCGGTGAATAGTACCTTCGGCTATTTAATTTTGCTCGCTTTCTATAGCTTAATTTCAGCACTATTATATGCTATTTAAGGGACTGTTTAATTTATTTCAATGATTTATGTTTTAAATATCAAGTTTGTTTGTACTAACCAATTAATCAACTTCACATAATCATCTCTGCAACCTCCCTCCATTCTTTGCTTATTTCGATTAAAAAGTTGTGAAAAATTAAGATTGTGGTTCAAGTATAAGAAATGAACTCTTCCATGCTTAATGGTTTAATCTTTTCGGAGGTTCATTACCAAAGGTATAAAACGCCCTATGCTTAATGATTTAATCTCTTTGGAGATTCACTACCAAAGGCATAAAACGTTTTATGCTTAGGAGGTTCATTACCAAAGGTATAAAACGCCTATGCTTAATGGTTTAATCTCTTTGGAGATTCACTACCAAAAGGCATAAAACGCTTTTATACTTAGGGAGGTTCATTACCAAAGGTATAAAACGCTCTATGCTTAATGGTTTAATCTCTTTAGAGATTCACTACCAAAGGCCTAAAACGCTTTTATGCTTAAGAGGTTTATTACCAAAAGTATACAACGCTCTATGCTTCGATTTAATCTCTTAGGGATTTACTACCAAAACATAAACGCTCTATACTTAATCTGGCTTAAATTCTTTGGAGGTTCACTACCCCAAATGTATACATGTTCTTATACTAAAGCACAATATTTTATTTTTCATTTCTCTTTATTCATCAAGGTGTTTACTTTAAGGGACTAATTGACCCTTGAAAATCACAAAGGAAAGTGTCATTATCACTTATTATCAAGTTTGATTTCAAGTCATTATCACTCAAGTTTTGGTTTTTCTAAGTCATTATCACTTTTAAGTTTGACTAGTCCTTGTTGCATATCTTGAGTTTAACTTGGAATCCCTTATTGCTTGTAAATAAGTTTGACTCTTCCTTTGTAATTTCCCAAAAGAAAATAAGATTTGTTTCTCAAGTTAAGTTGATGCTTGTTTCTTTATTGCGTTTTGGACTTAGTGGACGAAATATCACTTTTGCACAAACAGAAAAAGATAAAGAAATGGAAAGATAATAAAAAAGGCTAAAAAATTGGATTGCAACCGACATAAAGAACCAATATGATTAATTGAATTCGGTCGGACGTTATACCGAGTTTATTGTGTCAGGGCTTATTGTAATAAATTAGACAAATTTCATTTATTATTCATTCGGCTTTGTAATAATTATTTATTCGGACATTTGGACATTTGGACCCTCCTTCGCGAGGACAAATATGTAATAAGTTGTATGTCTTCCAACCCCCATTCTTTCTCTCTTTTATTTAACTGCTTACGATGGTTAGTTTAGAGACATCATGTTTAATTTAGCATGCTTCATGTTTGCATCCACTTGTATTGCATGCACCAAGGCTCGGTTTATCATTCTTATTCACATTGTTGTTTAAATAATTCTTTGAATACGTGCTTAGACCGCATGCTATCAAATCATTTCATATGCCATATTAGTAGCCGAGCCTAGTAATTACATATCGCATGTGTTGCATTTAGTTAGGAATCATGCATATTTTCTAACTTTGTTTTGTAGCTTGTTCAAGGACGCTTCAGAAATATATGAGTTGTTATGCTTTAGCATCCCGCCTGTACATAATTTTCTTATTATGTTTAGAATCCTACCATGAGGCTAAGTGCTTAATTGATAAATTGCTTGAATTCCAATGGATGAAGGCTAATCACTTGAATTGGGATACGTTGATTCATGTATATATGAGATCACCATTTTTAGTGATACATATTCAAAACACTTTTTTTTCAAAACAAACATGAAATCAAACATTCCAACTTTTCGTGAAATTAATCTATACTTGTATGTTACATATAGAACAAGAGCATATACTGTACATAAAAACCACATCGTGATTAGTAGAGGCTGATCTTTGATCAGGTGAGTGGGGTGTTCAATTATTGACCTTCCCCTCTTATACCTAAGTTCCCGAACCAAGTCACTTTGGTAATGGCGGATTAATGGCCTTTGGCACGAGTCATGGGTTTCCTAAATTTTTCAAAAATAAATATTTAGGTGCCGACTCAACTGCAAAGTAGTCTATTTTTGCATTTGATTCAAACATCGATTTTTCCAAAAGAAATTGCTGATTTGGACTCTTTTGTGTTTCCACTGCTTCACATTGCACTTGTGAAATCGTAATCAAAACCAACACAAGTAGAGAGGAATCGTATGGGCTATTTCATCCTTCCAAAGTGAGCGTGAGTTTAGCTGCCACGGGCTGACATTCTAATGGGATTATAGAGAACTTGACTCAAATTTCATGATGTGAAATTTTATCTACATATATATGTTTTTTGCATTGCATTTGCATTGGTGCGCCTAAGTCCCCGTGGTGGTTTGCCATATGTTATTCCTAGACGGTTTGGAGGCTTGCTCGCAAGGCTTGCCAAAAGGCCGACTGATCATGGGCTCTGCGGTTGAGAACACAACCCTTGGATCTAGATTACTGCTGTACCGCCATCCTCCTTTCACTTCTTGGTGTAGGTGTGAGAGGTATACTAGGTAGTTCTTTGAGGTACCCTTTGTGACTATTTGACCTAATGCATATAGTACGCCTAGTGACTATTCAAATTAGGGACAGATGCTACCTTGTGAGGATGTTATGAAACCACTTGCTTGAAATAGTGCAACCTAGATCATGTCAAAATCTAGGACAGTAACCCTACCCCCTCATAGTGGTGTTTTGGTTCTTTTATGTGGTATGTGCTTTTACAAGTGAAATATACTTAATGGTTCATAAAGTACAAATGAGCAATCGATTGAGAACAAAGTTTAGTAGACCAGTTGAAAGGATCATGTTGTGATTAATTGAGAATTGGGGCAAGTCAGCTCCTGCTTTTTTAAAAATGTTTTCTTTCTTTTCTTTTGCTAGTTAGTTTTTCATCATAGCTTAGAAGACTCCGATATCCCCAAGTTGTTTGGACTCGTTCTTGTAAGCTTTGTAAACCAAGATCTTGTTGACGGCCAACGTTGTTAGCTTTCCCGCGGGTCACCGACGCAAGAAAGAACAAACAGCACCAAAGACTAGACTCATGACAAAGCACTCCACAAACACCTATTCGTATCCATGAATTCACCAATATCTCACCCACCTATAAGAATGACACAGAACACGTAAAATAAATTGCCGCCATGATGGCAACTTTGAGAACCATATGATCAAAGGTTATCATCACAGATGAAGTCATCGGATTGCGACGCCCATCTGGGCGCTCTGCATCTACAATACATCCATTTCCATTGCCAAATTGCAAATCCTCGATTCTCCACGACTAGAAACTCCTCGGTTCCGATCCTCGTGAGATGTTTCCAAATAACTTCACTTACACCTCGGTACAACCTCCTCACGGAACCATTCCTTTCGATATGAATGAAGTTGATCCACCCAATGATCAAAATTGCTAGGCTTGAGAAAAGCCTTGAAGAAATCCTGGTTTCAATTCAATTCTCGATTGAGGATCTGCAGACCGAGGCTTCAAATGTTGCTAAAATTCAAAAATGCCTCACATCAATAGATTTGATGGAAGCGGGGATCCGATTGTGCATGTTCTGTTTTCAGATGTATTGAGGCCCATGGGTTTATCTAGGGCACAAAAACTCTCATTATTTTGAGGACCTGTTAGATGAAGCGCCATCTAGTACGCCTAAATCGAGGAGGACTCAACGAAGCATAATTAAAAGAACTGCCCGAGGGTTTGTTAACCAATACTCATACAATACTCAAATAGAAGTAACAATCAAGTGAGTTGGAAGCAACCACTGTAACCCCTAAAGAACCCTTCATTGATTTTGTGGCAAGATGGAGGCAAAGGCAGCAGAGTGACAAGCAGCATTCTCGAAAGAGAACAAGTCGGGTTAGTGGTCCAAAACCTGTTTTAGCTGCATACAAAGTCAGTAGAATGATAGTGGCACCATTGTCCACATTTGCTTCCTTACACGAAAGTTAGGGGTTCAAATTGAAAGCGCCTTCAAAAGGGCATCATCCACGTACCGTGAACACGCAAAAAAGCCATTCAATTTCCTGGAGTACCAATGCGATTAAGATTTAGCACTATTCCGCCGCCGGCGATGCCGCACCATTGCTACATCATCTGGCCAGACGAAGTTCGATCCCTTTGCCGCACGCACAAACTCACAAATCGCACAAAATAGTCAACCTTGGGAACCAAGATCTTTTACCCCCCTCCATATGAAAGTCCAACCTCCGTGGCCTCAAGGTGTTGATGGACAAGGGCATCTCAAGTCTCTTGATCTCGCCCTCTTCCGTGCCCACCGCTAACTATAGGACACACAACCCAACCCAATATTGTACTTTCCACCAACAACATGTACATCATCTGATTCATGCTATCGCTTCACATCATGAGATTCAGAATCTCATTGACAACAAAGTCATCGCCCTCTAAACCAAATGTGACAACCAACCCACTTCCACACAACCAAGTTCCTTCCCGTAAATATTAACCATATCCAAACACCACCTACCTTTGCCCCGAAGACATATATTACCTCGTCCCCACTTACCAAATCGGAGGTGGTTATTCCGGCAGCTAATCTAACATGTGCATGATAGATTTAACCCCACAAATCCAACCCAAGCATGTGGCGTAAAGCAAGAAGAGAAAGAAGAATACACCAAAGATCATCTATCACCGTGGGCATAGAAAAGGGGCCTCACTCTGAGAGGAATATGATCCTAGTTTATACATTGTAATGGTTGATCAACCAAAACCAAAGTGGTCCTATTGTCCGGATGTGCTCATGGTCAATGCTATCGGGAAGGCCAAGTAGGGCAACATCAGAATGATTAGCCTAAACAAGGTGAAATGACGGCCGACCCGGAAGAGGATCTAGTTCACAGAAGTGTAGAAGAAGACCAGCCAACCTCTACTTCTTTGAAGAAGAGG
>CM045759.1:119430463-119527690 GCA_025200525.1 Camellia lanceoleosa | reverse complement strand
TAAAACATGTTATACTATGAGTTTAAAGTGTTTTTCGAAAATGGGCCCAAGAAGTTGAGATTTGGGTAGTTGAATGCTTGGTTTGAGCTTGGGAGGCAACTGAAATTCGAATTTGGCTTCCTCACTCAGCGATGATTCCACGCCGGCAACCATCGTTTGTTGAGCTACGCTTGGCGAAGGAATGGTGGCTCGAGCATAAATTGTGAGCTCGGTTTTGGTGCCTGTGATTGCCTTTCGGCAGCCGATGAGACCTATGCTTGGCGAAGGGTGTGCCTCATGCTCGGCGAGCATCGGCGTGCATCGGCGTAAATTCAACAACGATACTTTTGCATTTTACAGACACGCTCGAAAGGAAGGAGTCTACGCTCGGCGACCCTGTTTTGAAGCTTCGCTCGGCGAAAGCCCTTTCAGCGAGACCCTGTTTTGACAAATTTTGAAAAATGTTTTCCAAGGCATCGTTGCATCCTCGTTTCATCCTCATTCCATCATTAGGCATTCCTAGGCCATGTTTAAGACTCTATAGTGGGGCTTTAAGGTTAGAAACACATTAAGAACCAACGACATAAGTTTTATGTGATTAGAATGTGTGTTTCAAGTGTGTATTGCATTTGTGTGTTATGTAGGTCACGTGCGTGTCGTGTGATCAATCTGCTCCGTCTATGCATTTCAAGGCCAACTATGAGTAATAATTTAATAAAGTTATATTCAACTGTATCTAGTTTACGTGTGATAAAAGCGAGATTGTTTTCGAAATGATATGTTACATACAATGAATGATTGTTCAATTTCTAACATGTATTCGTGATATCCTTAGCATCATGTGATATATGTTGACTGTTACCCGGTATCGGAGGTTCCTTTATGGAACTTATTTCTGTCTGCACTCTGTTACCCGTACCGGAGGCCCTGTCACGAGGGCTCAGTTTCTATTCTATTACCCGGATCCAGAGGTTCCATTATGGAACTGGTTATTCGTAACCTCACGCGTATGCGTTCTGTTCTGTTCTGTTCTGTCAAAGCTAATGGATGTATCATGTAAATTAATCATGACTTATGATTTCTGTCTATATATATGATCGGGACAAATGATGAATTTGATGCAAATCTGGTTTGTGATTTCTGAATCTGTACGAACTCATTCATTGAAACCCTTTACTCTATTATTATTCACTGGGCTTTCGCTCACAGTTTATATTATGTATGTAGGTGACACGGCACATGACCAGGGTTAGAGTTGACGGCCTTCTTTTGTTTTTAGATTAGCCATTAGTTGTGCCTCTGAGGAGGTTCGATTGAAGCCTAATGCTATGGCTATTTTTGTATTTCATGCTAGTCTCTGTATATGTTTTATAAAGGCGAGTCTTGGGTTGTACATGTTGTAAATATTGTGTAATGGTGGCTTTGTTCGTTGCATATATACATATAAGTTTTGAAATGTTCCGTCCCATGTATATTATCACTGACTCATTGGACCTTGTTTATTTTGTATTATTGCTTCCATGACCTTACTATTTGCTAATACTTGAGAGGCCTTTGGTAATCCACACAGTTCTTGGCGATTCTGATGCTAAACCTATAAGGGCGGGTTTGGGTTGTAACAACTATGTGATCGTACAATCAAGTATAGACTAGTTTGCTCAATTTGGAACAATTCAACTCATGTTTGTTTACTTGAAAATGGTTTGAATTTGCCACCTCAAGTGGGCTTAAATTTTCGGATTGCCACCAAACATAGTAGGCTTAAGACATGATTTGTCACTCAACAAAGTGGGCTTAAAACACATTATTTGAATCGTTCCAATTCAAACAATAAGCCTTCATCCATAGGCATTTAAAAGTTTAACATTTAAGCACAAAAGCTTCATAGCAAGCATGCTAATCATGGTAACATTCACACTTATGCAAGTATGCTAAAGCATAAAAACTCACTTAGTTCAAGCTAAGAAAACATGAGTTAGTGAAACTATGCATGATTTCTAACTATATTAAGTGTCTAATGCAACACACGCATAATATGCAATTTAATATGTGGCTACTAATATGACATATGGATCGATTTGAACAACATGTGATTAAATATGTATTCAAAGAAGTGTTGAATTGACAATGCGGTTTGAATGATGCGTCGAGCCTCGATTGCATGCAATATAAGATGAATGGATGCAAGTATGCGATACACTAATTAAACATGACCTAATATAACTATCGAAAGTAGGTAAATAAAAGGAGAAAGATGTGGGTTGGAAAACATACACACTGCCGTACACTTATTACAACATTACGCCCTCGCGAAGGAGGTCGAATGAATAAGAGCTAACTAGCTAGCTAGGCTAATTAAGCTAACTATTACAACACTTAAAAGGATTAACTAACTATTCTAAGCTAATTAAGTAAAACAAATAAATAATTAACTATCTAAGTTAATTAAATATTACAAGGCAACTAAGCTAATTAATTACAAAATGAATTAATTAACTAATCTACTTGAATGATTATATCACTTGCAAGCATTAGTTACAACTAATTAACTAAGAAAATTAACTAAGAAAATCAACTAAAAAGGACTCGGGAAATGAGGGATGCATGCATGCTCAGTTTTTCACCTGAAAGGCCACTGTTTTGCTGCTGCAAGCCTCTGTTTGCGCATTGAACACCAACAACTCTGCCCATTTCCAGAACACCTCTGCTTCACCTTACCAATACACTGTGCAAATTTCACTGATGGCCGACAAGGGGCTAGTCGACTACAAATGGTGGTAGCCAGAAGCTCAGTGATATTGGCTGTCGACCATTGGTGCTTTGGACTTCTTTTTGCATCCGAGAGCAAACAGAGCAAAACAGAGTATGTCACACAGGTTGTTTGCACACTTTGCCTCTCCTTTTCATGCAAAGAGCAAAAGAGGGAGAAAATTTGGTTAATAAACCTTCAACCAAGCAAATTCATTGCATGATGGCTTGTGAAATCAATTGTGCAAGTTTAATAAATGCAAAAAACAAGACATAAATGACCATCACCCTATCATGCATGATCAAGGGCAATGGAGACCTAGGAAAATGGCACATTTCATAACTTTTGAGTATGAAATGTCCCATTTTCCTTGTGTTCAAATTAACGTCCAATTTGAACACAAGCAATGTAACACAAAGAATGCTTATCTTGCCTCTTTTACTTGCTAATTTTGTTTACACATTTTAGTTACCAAACCATTCTTTAATCAATTGGTGCATTGGTGAGTGTCTTCTAAGGTGAAAGAAGTGTCAACCAAGGAATAGTTTAAGGCATGAGAGAAGCTTCATGCCATTGGTAATGAACCCTCAAAGGAGGATTAAACCATTAAGCATGAGCCTCCATCTCAAGCTTAAACAACCATAAGGTTGAAACAACCCTCAAAGCAAATGAAAAAGTGAAGAAATGAAGGAGATTGCAGAGATTATAAGTGCTGAAATTAGGTGAGAAAAAAGCATGAAAACATGCAATCAACTCAAACCAATGGTGATTCTGACCTTAAAACACCAAGCTAGTAAAAGAACTTACACTACAACTATGCAATACAAGACTCAAAAGGCACCAAATAGCCAAAAGCGAGGCTAAAATAGGTCAAAATAGAGATCTAAACATGCTAGACTTGAGCCACAAAAGTTAAAACATTATACTAATACATGGGGCTAACTAGGCATGCAAATAAGACACAAGGAGGGAGGCTAACCCCTCCAATTTGAACTTCAAAATGAGTCTTTTTACCATTGAAAAACCTCTAAAATTCAGTGGTTAAAAGGTCCAAAAAATTGATTTGAAAGTGGTGAACAAGCGTGCAAAAGCTTTACAAACTAAGAAGCAAGCAAGAAGCAAGAAGGGTGAACCACCCCTTAATTGAAAATAGCCTCAAACCAACACTTTTAAGCCATAAAAGCAGAGCTTTTACAGTTCAAAATTAGCATCAAAAGCAGGTTGAAAATGTGGCAAAAGTAAGGGTACAAAACAAGTATAAAAGAGAGTGTTATACCTCTTGAAGCCAAGACACAATTTGGCCAGAATCCAAGCTAAAACCTTCTCCTAGAGCTCAAAACAAGTCCCAAGCTTACCCATTTAAAGACTAGCAACTTTAATCAAGGTTGTATAGGCAAAAGTGTAGGATTTGTAAGCAAATGTGTATAAAACTACAAGAGAGAAATTTTGTTCAAAATTTTTAACCCTCCAAAATGGGGAGAACCCCATATATATAGAAAAACAACCCTTGAGCTTAGAAATATCCTACCATACATGTGTAGGAGATCACGACTTAGTGTGCTAATAATTTGTCACAGCTGTCAACAAATATCTGGAAAAAGACACTGGTGGCCGTCGGCCACCACTGGTAACCGACTGACTACCACTAATGGTCGACCAGCCACACCAATGGCCGACAATCATGAGCCATGGCTGATAGCCTATAGTGGTGGCTGACAGGTCACCACAAGTTCCAGGCTTGAAACAACAAGGTTTTGGTCCAAAACGAAGCACAAAAAGGATAAGCTTAAAAGGATCAAAAATAGGGCGTTCCACCGAGGACCTCGGGCACTCAAAGCGAACAAATGCAATCGTAATCATCGAGTGCACAAACGATGACGTCTAAGTCTTAAGGTTGGTCAAAAATAAGGTGTCTCTGATTGCCACTCTTTGATAGAACTAAAATCATGAAATGGCGGAGTGAATGTCAAAGCCTAGAAACGACCCATTTTTGACAAGGCCGAAAACTTGGACAAACAAACAAACATAGAAAACAAATGGTCGCACCTGCAGGCTGCTTACGTGTCCCTTTGCATGGAATCAAACCAGCGTAGTTTTGGGACAAGATGCAAATGATATGCATGATGCAAGAACATAACTTATAATCATGCAATGAGGCGAGGAGGAAACATTTAAATGCAAATACAATGCAATGAAAATGCCACATTCAAACAAGCGAAACAAGGTACAACATCTCGAATATGAAAAGAAATAAGTAAATAAGTACTCCATGGTGAGAATCATAGAACCAAACCATATTTCATACGAGAAAGGATGTAAGATAATTATGCAAGCTTACCCACGCGTGTAGGAAAGGCAAAAGCAACATAACCATCGCACACCCAAGGTTTCAACCGAGATCTAACACGTGGCACACGAGAAGATAAAGTGAATCGTCCAGCGCATCTCACGTAAGAAGAGAAAGTGAATCGTCCAAACGCATCTCCGCGAGAGGAGATAGTGAATACGTTCAAATCGTCTCGCCAAGAGGAGAAAGTGAATACGTCCAAACCGTCTCACACAAGAGGAGAAAGCGAATATGTAAGCGCATCTCACGCGAGAGGAGAAAGTGAATACATCCAAATCGTCTCGCGAGAGGAAAGTGCAAATGCATTTGAAGAGCACAAATGATCTTACACGGAACTCCTTTTGTATAAAACTCAACAAATGCGATCTGATAAGAATGCATATTCTATGCAAAAGAAAACAATCGAGGCAAAATGCTACATGAAGGCATATTCGGCGCCAAGTACCAAATGCATGTCCTACGCATGATTGGTGACATTCTATGCAAAGTATAAAAAATACATGTTCTATGCACTATGCAAAATTAACAACATGTTCTATGCAAAGTACAAAATGCATGTTCTATGCATGTAATAAAGTGATGCATAGTCTATGCAAGAACGAAAGCATATTCTATCGAAACAAGTTCGTTAGCAACTTTTTCGATTTACCTCTCGAAAAAGTTGCGATATACAAAAAGGATACACCTCATTCAACAAGTGACAAACAACAATCACGAAAAACATAGTTTGAGCTTCCATAGAGAGAATTTGAACTTAACAATGACCTTTCCTTGCACCTCTTGGGAAATAGGGACAAAAATAACATCAAAATTCAATATAGGAGCACTAGACCTTTGGATGGCGTAAGGGAGGGTGTCGACCACCAATGGCGCCTATCGGCCACTGGTGGCGATCGACAATTGATGGTAGATCGGGCCCAAAATGGTCTTTTCACCATGGGTCTTTACATGCATTTTCCGCAACGCACATTTTCTTCGCTAAACCCTTTTAGTTTACTCCATTTTGAACCGATTGAAATTTGATTTCGGTGCTTTTTCTTGGAGTTTCACCACTTAAGGTTTGTTCCTCCAGTTCTTCTTGGGTTTGGTGCTTTTTCCCAGGCTTTGACTTTTTCTTTCATTTTCTCTCTCCTAGGGTTGACTTTTGGCATTTTTCACCTATTTTCTTCACCTTTCATGGATTTTCCATCTTTTTTCCAAATGGTGGACGATATACATCACAATGAAGCTTCCCCGGAGATCCCACCCTAGTTGTATCGAGAGATAGAGGTAGAGCTTGAGCGATTGCTACTACCACCCGAGTTCAACCCTTTGATCGACAACATATCATCCTCAGACTCATGCTACCAAGAGTATTTGATGTTTTAGTGGGTTTACGCTGAGGTGCACGGAAGACCTCTTGCCACGAGGCGAACTCTCATTTGTCTTCTGGCACCACCGAGGTATACCTGTATTCTTACCGTTTCTTCACTATACATTGCATTTCTTGCTTTAAGTGTTCCTTGCTTCAAGCGTATTGTTTCGCTATATTTCTTGTCCTAATCACACTTTTGCCTTTGTATTTGTTACATTGCCTTTTCATCTGCTTGTTCTCATACCACTATATGTCACGGTTCTGATCACAGGAGGATTCTCACTCTATTAAAGGCCATGGCGCCACGTCCGCGAGGGACTGGTACATGGAGCTTCCTGACAGTGTCTGCCATCTTATCGATGAGGCCGGCTTCGGTTCATTTTGCATGGGGCTATCATGCCTTATTGCGAGTTGGCCCTTACTTGGAGCATTGGTAGAGAGGTGGTGGGATACCACTAACTCTTTCCACTTCTCTACTACTGGGGAGATGACGATGACCCCCTATGACTTCTCCATGCTCACCGGCATAGGAGTAGGGGGTCATCCGATTACTTATGATATGGACATGGGTGAGTGGGAGGCCTCCTGGATTTACCTATTAGGGGCACGCCCACCTCACTTTTGACCGGGGATAGTACGATACAGTTGGTTCGTGGAGTAGTTCGAGGGACCGAGCCAAAAACGATTGAGGAGACAAAGCATTACACCGAGGTTTTTGATGTTCCTCTTGGCACCACCTTGTTGCGAGCAGGCGAACATTATAGATTGTATCTTGGCGCCTTAATGGATTTACTGCAGATCGGCTCTATGATTGGGGAGGTCTTTGGCTTAGCTACATTATGCGGCTATATAAGCTCGACATCCCGCCGAGCGAAGGCGAGATAGGAGGCTCTTGGCGAGCTTGGGAGTCGCTTTACATTACGCCGCATTTACGCCTTTCTTTTTCAGTACTTTCTACTTTGCATTTTCTGTACACTGCACACACATTCGGTATTGTTTACACTGACATACTGTGCTTTCTGCACTGTACACTTTGTATCCTCTGTATCGGTACTCTCGTACCTTTGTATACACACCTTTTCGCATTTGCTTATCTGCACTTGTACTTTTCATACACTATACATTGTATACTCACTATTGCCCCTTTCCTTACAGCTTTGGGTGTATGCATATTTCCCGACTCTCGCTCTAAAGTCGGAGGTGGAGATGCCCCTCGTTGTGCCGTACTCTCATTGGTGCGACGGCAGATGCTTGCGGAGGACCAGGGAGACCTTTCGTTCTTCCGTCGGTACCTCAACGCAGTGACCACGGTAGAGGTAACTCAAAATTCACAGTTACGTTCGTTCTATGTGGGCTCTGATTCATACTTCGATATCTGATGGCCACTAACAATCTGTGCATTCTCTATTTACAGATCACTTGGCAGTCCTGGGCGATGATGCTAGCCAGAGTTAGGCACTAGTTCGCTGGAGCTTGAGGAGCCTCCCATTTTCAGCTTTTGTTCGGGGGCCCGGTTTGTCGAGCCTAGCTTCTAGGTGACCGGTTCTTGCGCTAGACCATGGGCTTGCTTGAGCCGGTAGTTCCCATGGTTCCCCTGCCATCTATGAGAGCTACAGAGAGACTCACCATCCAGGAGATGATTCAGTTAATGGAGGGCTTAGAGGCCAACTACTTTCGTGAGGAGGGGGACTATTCGACATTCATCCAAACACACCTCATGTCTCCTTTGACCGGTATTCGTAGAGGTAAAGGGGAGAGGGCTCCAGCTGCGAGAGAGAGAGAGAGCTAGAGTGCCTAGGGAGACTAAGGCGACAGGCACATAGTAGAGGAGCTACAAGAGGACAGAGGACCAAGCGGCGAGGCGCCTATTGCACTCACATGTTGGTTGTATACTAGGGAGGCATACCAGATTCTGATTGAGCCTGCTGCAATGGGGCATAGATATGTCAGAGCTCATGATGCACTCCCGGTATGTACACATTTTTTAGTTTTCTTATCTCTTTCTGATATTTACTCCTTCTGGGCACTGATCATTCCTAATGCATTTGTAGGCAGCCCCAAGATACATCGAGGATCTGCTCGAGCTACTAGCTTTATTTGAGGGTATGATATTGAGGAGGGAGGCACTGCTCAGCTTCCACGGCATTCAGGTCATTTCTTCAGTTTTCTTTCATTCCAATCATCAAATTTCCACTAACACCTTGGCCCGACATTTCAATGAAAACTTCCCCTTTGCACTAATACGCACTTCCACCTTTGTATTCATACATGCGACTTCTGTATATACTCATTATACACACCATACTTGCATCTGATATGTAGACTTTGGCTGAAATATGACAACTATCCTTTCAGGTCCCACCCATACCGACAGCACCGGCAGCTGTAGCATCTGCACTAGCGATGCCTCCTCCAGCAATAGGAAGGAGAGAGAGAGAGAGAGAGACAGGCTCTGGCATGCAGTCGAAGTAGAGCCAGGGGCACCCGAGATGAGAGTGGTCCTTCAGAGCCCATTCTGAGCGATGACGACACCTAGACAAGTGGCTCCGAGGAGGCAATGAGTCCACAGCCAAAGTCATCTAAGAGTGGAGGTGATGACATTGGCTTGGGTTCCGAGAGTGGGAATGTTGATACCGAGGTAAGTTCAGAGACAGAAAGTGGAGATGGCGCCAGCTCAGACTCTAGTTCAGACTCAGACAGCGGCGCCGATGGAGACAGTGTCCCAGAGTCCCTTCCTCCGAGGAAGAGGGCGAAGAGGGCATCACGAGCCTGAGGCAACTGAAGCTGATTTTCTTGTAGTTTTTGCTTAGCTTCTTTTTGTTAGTAGTATTAGCACAATGTACAGTTTTAGACAGGTTTTATTTGCTTTAAAAACTTGTACTGCACTTTTGTAAAAACAACCATGATCGGAATGAAAACTAGCTTTCATTCAAAAAAGTGTTGTATTTTGCATCATGAGCACCATATCACATGAAAAGGAGATTGAATTTGATATTGAAATTTGAACATGGTATTGGCATAATTCTCTTAATCGGGTAATGAACCAACCAACACTAAAAATTCTAGACACAACATACAACTCGATAATCAAAATAACAACAATTCGATAAACGAAACAAAACAACTCGATAAACAAAACAACTCAAATACAACTCAACAAACTTGCTAGAACTAAAAAGACTCAAAACAAGACCGTAAAATGCATAAAGAACAAAACAAAACACATACCTTCAGTATTCTCAGCACATAGGTGGACAACAAGACAGACAAGAAGGCGGTTGGCCATAAATAAAGGCTGTCGGCCATCACTAATGGCGGGGCGGCCATCAATGTGAGGAACCTCCAAATTGTTGCCACCTGGCTTCCACTCACTGCCTTATCTTCTACAAAAGCTTCACCTTTGTCATTTCTTCTCCAGAACTCATTTTGGCTGTTGTTTTTGCCACAAATGGAGCCATTTCTTGCCCAAAACCTCTCAGATTGGATTGTAACTTTAGATGGCTTGGAAAAGGTGAATTTCTGGGGTTTCGACATAAATGCACTATTCTCGCTGAGTCGTACTCCATTGTGTTTTCCATTCCTACATGTTGTGGCTAGATGTTGGAACCCGATTACACACGTCTTTAGCTTCGGGGGACAAGAGCTATGCCTTGACAGTTGAAGAATTTCAAGTGCTAATAGAGTCCTGACGTAATGAGGAAATCTTGCCTCAGCCCCATTTTGGTCACATCCAAGCTTTGGGACGGATGTGCGGTCTCACTCCACACGAGGCCTGATCCTTGGTTCACAATGGAGAGCTAAACATTCCTAGTTTGATCCATCAATTTTCTGACACCGGCGACCTCGGTGATCTCCTTTGGTGGGGATTTCGACAACACGCCCTTTGTTTGTGCATGCTAGCACATTTCCTCCTTACCCCTAATTTCGACGGGTCTAGCATCCGATTAATCGAAGTAGCCCAAGGTTTGAAAGAAGGCAAGAATTACATTGGTTTGGCGTTGGCCGAGACTTCGATGGGCTTAGATGCCTTCTATCAGCGAGAAACAAACAAATTCGTGGGGAGTCCACTACTTCTTCAGGTAATGCTTCCCACCCTTTCTGATATGTGTTTCTTACATCTCTTGGCACTCATGCTTTGTTTTTCTCTTCAAGCCCTTTTCTCACTTTTTCTCTCAACGTACACCTCTCTATTCTTTAATCTCTCTTTTCTTTCATCCCTCCCCAGATATGGCTTATGGACAAGCTGAAGGTAGTGGATTCATGCCCTGCACACTCAGCCCGAGCATACTTTTTTTGCCAACAGCTAATTGATTTTCGAATGAGGATGGTGGTGCCACTAGATGTGCAACAGTGCTTGCCGACATTACTGGCGTTACCTGGCTTATCGGACGAAATGAGCTACAACATGGCTCAACAACTGGCATTGAGCGATTGACCTAACACCGTGTATTCTACTTTCCATTACGTCGGGCGTCAATTTGGACATGATCGGACTCGCCAGAGGAGGGTAGAGTACCCAATTCCATTTCCGTCGAGGTTCACATTTGGCTAGGTACCTCCTTTGGAGGATGAGAGAGCTTGCTCCTACCCTAGTTTGGTTGTGCCCTTCGGCGAGTGCCTGACTTGGCTTGAAGATGAGGCACACTCCGAGCCCACTTTAGTATCAGAAGCTTCTACGAGCACAAGAGGGAGACATAGGAACACCTGACTCAGTTATGCACCAAGTTTATTGCTTTGATATTACTTTTCAAGTTTTATGCATGTAATAAAAAGTTGGTTTGATTTGTATTGAGAGTTGGAGAACTTTGTATTGAAATCAATGAAATTAAAGTTGTGAGCACTTAAAGTTTTCATTTTGGTCCAAAAATGGTCTAAGTTATAAAAGGTAAAATTTGAGCAAAGTCAACTTTTATCAAAACTTTTCAAAACCATTTTTGATAAGGATTACAACTCAACACGCGTGGAAATCTATCCTCGAGATGTACAACCCCAAATTCGAATACAATTAATTGCCCTTTGTCTGAATAACACTGCTCCACACTGTAACCAGTTCTCAGAGAGGATCACAATCGAACCGAACATTCAGATAAAGAAGAGACAAAGATGACCTGATCAACACATGGACAGGACAGTTGAGTTGGAGGTGTTTACGGCCAAACTTTAGGATGAGGTTGCCTACATATCCTGAAGATGGGAATCAGGCCTTACGTAGTTTGGTTTGGGTTCACTAGAGTATTAACACTCTCCTTTTGCGCTCTAACTTTTGCCAAGGTCGCCCTTTAGGGTTTTCAACCTTGTGAGCTCAATTTTTCTTTTTTCTAATTTTTTGTGCTCTAACTTTTGCCTAGGGTTTTCGGCCTAACGAGCCTCTCAGGGATAGTACTTCTTAAACTTGTCCATATTGATCGGTTGGGAAAATTCTAGGCCGTCCAGGTCCATGAAAATAACAGCTTCACCTGACCAGATTGTTTTGATGATGTAAGGACCAGTCCAATTGGGTCTGAACTTGCCCCTAGGGTCGTGGATGGGAGCTCAGTTGTCTTTCAGCACCAAATCCTCTTTGCGATTCCAAGACTTAACCTTCTTGTTAAAAGCCCTAGTAATCTTACATTGATAACCCTGAACATGGTACAGTGCTTTCAGCCTTTTCTCATCAAACAGTATAAGTTCTTCGAACCTGCTTTGCTGCCAGTCCGCCTCTACTATCTAACACTCAGCCATAACCCGTAGCGACGAAACTTCTATTTCGACCAACAGAATAGCTTCCATCCCATAAACAAGAGAGTAACGAGTTGCCCCATTAGACGTTTGAATTGAAGTCCTATAACCCCAGAGTGCAAATGGCAATTTGTCTAGCCAATTCCTGTAAGTCTCGACCATCCTCTGCAGGATATGCTTGATGTTCTTGTTGATAGCCTCAACAGCTCTGTTGGTTTGTGATCGGTATGCGGATGACTTATGGAAAGCCACGTTGTATTTTTCCAACAAGTCGATCACTTCTTTCTTGAAATGGGGACCAGTATCTGAGATGATCTCGTTTGGGACTCCATAACGGAAAATGATGTTGTTTCGGATAAACTTAGCCACATACGCTGCTTTCAACCTTTGCATAAGGCGAGCTTCCACCCATTTTGTGAAATAACCAATTGCCACCAAAATGTATTCATGCCTATTTGA
This sequence comes from Camellia lanceoleosa, assembly GCA_025200525.1. Classification (NCBI taxonomy): domain Eukaryota; kingdom Viridiplantae; phylum Streptophyta; class Magnoliopsida; order Ericales; family Theaceae; genus Camellia; species Camellia lanceoleosa. Next base: position 119,515,084 of record CM045759.1, on the reverse strand, counting down.
CCCTTTTGGTGTGACTGCGCCGATGTCGTCGATTCCCCAGACTGAGAAAGGCTATGATGAAGTCATGTTGTACAGTTTCGACAGCGGAATATTCATATGATTGGCATGAATTTGGCATTTGTGGCATCGCCGAACAAAACCGATACAATCCTCCTCCATAGTAGACCAGTAGTAACCTTGCCTGAGAATCTTCCGGGCTAACATTACTCCGTTCATGTGCGCTTTGCACTCTCCTCCATGAATGGCCTCCATTAGATGCTTTGATTACTCTGCATCGACATACAACTTGTGCATTCCCAAATGAACCTTCTTGTACAGTTTACATCCGTAGATGATAAATTGAATGGCCATCCGTTGTATTGCCCTCTTATCTTTGGTATTTGCCCTTGGTGGATAAACCTCTTTTTCCAAGAAGTTCCAGATATCATAAAACTAAGGGTTTTGATCTTGCACTTCATTTATTGCGGCGATAGTCTCGTAGGACGGCGTATATCTCTGCTCAATAATGATCGGACGCATTTTGACTCTAAACGGAATGTCTATCATGGAAGATATAGTTGATAAAGCTTCAACGAACTTATTGTTCTCTCTTAGTAGATGCATGAAGGTTAGCTTCTCAAACTTAGGAATCAGAACATCCAGGGTTTGGTGATAGATCTTCATCTTTTCTTCTTTAACCTTCCAGTCTCCTTTTTCTTGAGACACAACTAGGTTTCAGTCCCCAATGACGTCCAACCTTTTTGCCCCTAGTTCCAAGGTAACTTCCAAACCAGTGATGCACGCCTTATATTCTGCTTCGTTGTTGGATACCTTGAACTGGAGTTTGAAGGCTAGGGGTATGTCGGAATTGTCGGGTGTTATCAGCAACACACCTATCCCATACCGGTACTAGTTAAACGCTCCATCAAAGTACATTGTCCAAATCTTTTTCTCGACTTGCAGAATAGCTTCATCTGGGAATAGGTATTCTACCGTTTTATCCCCTTCCACTGGGTGATCTGTCAGGAACTCCGCTACAGCTCCCCTCTTGATAGACTTGCGAGTAATATACTTCAAATCAAATTTGGAGAGAAGAAGCAACCAACGAGCTAGCCTACTCATAAATGTTGGTTTCTCAAAGAGATATTTGATAGGATCTAATCTCGAAACCAGAATTACGGAGTAAGCTAACAGGTAGTGCTTCAACTTCCTAGTATTCCATACCAAGGCTAGGAAAGCTTTCTCTAGCGAGGTGTAATGGGTCTCATAATCCAGCATTTTCTTACTCAAGTAGTAAATGGCTTTCTCCACCCTATCCTCAGATTCTTGAGCAAGCATGCATCCAATCGTTGTGTCTGTTACTAATAAATACAAAATCAGGGGCTTCCCCGGCTCTGGCGGGGATAACACAGGCAGGTTTTGAAGGTATTGCTTGATCTGCTCAAAAGTGAATTGACATCGGTCATCCCATCGAAATTTCTTTCCTTTCATCAGGAGACCAAATAGTGGTTCACAAATCAAGGTTAATTTAGAAATAAACCGTCTAATGAATTGCACTTTGCCTAGAAAGCGTCGCTCCTCCTTTTCAGTCCTTGGTGGTGGCATTTCTAGGATGGCCTTGATTTTGGAAGGATCTACCTCGATGCCCCTCTATGTGATCAAGAATCCCAGCATTTTCCCTGCTGTTACACCAATAATACACTTCTCTGGATTCAGCCTTAACCGGTATTCTCTAATCCATTGAAAGAATTTCTTTAAGGCGGTGTAGTGGCCCTCTCTGTCGTTGGACTTGACAATCATGTCGTCCAAATACACCTCGACCTCTTTATGGATCATATCATGTAGAATTGTGGTTGCAGCCCGTTGATAGGTAGCCCCGACATTCTTCAACCCAAACAACATCACCCGATAGCAGTAGGTTCCCCACGGCGTGGTAAAGGTGATTTTATCTCTGTCCTCGGGTGCCATCAGAATCTGGTTATACCAGGAAAATCCATCCATAAAGCAGAGCAATGCATAATCTGCGGTGAAGTCCACCAATTCATCGATGTGCGGTAGAGGAAAGTCGTCCTTCGGACTGGCTCTGTTTAGATCTTTGAAATCCATACACACCGGAATTCTGCCATCTTTCTTTGGTACTGGAACAATGTTAGCCAACCAAGTTAGATACTCAGATACTAGCAAGAACCCTACATCTATCTGCTCGGTGACCTCCTCCTTAATCTTCAAAGCCTAATCTAGGCGTATTCTCCGCAACTTCTGTTTGATGGGTCGGGCCTTGGGGTCCAGAGGGATCCGATACTGTACAATCTCAGGATCGATTCTAGGCATGTCTTCGTAGGACCACGCGAAAACATCTTTGAAATCTTTTAATAAAGCGACTAAGCGCTCACGCTCCTCTAAAGACAACGTGAACCCGATCTGGACCAGACGTGGATCTTTCTCAGTACCCACATTAATAGCAATGATCTCATCAGTGAGGGGTTTTGCAAACCTCTCCTCCTCTCGATTAATCAAAATTTTCAAAACCAGAGGAATTCCTTCCTCATCGTTTTCATCAAGATTTTAAAAATCATGATCAATGCAACAAACAAGGGGCACAGAGAAATACTCAGAATCTGTAGTGGCATTCTCATTCAAAAGGTTCAGCTCATCCAATTCCTTAGTTACAACTGACTCAAAAGAAAGAAAAAAAAAAGGACAACCTGGACAAAACCTTGGCATCCGAGTTATCACTCCTAGGAATACCAGACCCAGACTCAAAAGAACCGAAATCTAATTCCGACTCCATAGATTCTGTGGAATCAGATTCTGGTTCACTACCCGACTCAGAACTGCTAGACAGGTAGCCCTTCTCCAGCTGCCAAATGAGGGATGTTGCGTCAGATGCATCCAAGATGATGCTAGAAGGGTTTGCACTTGGTTGGTCCCCAATCATGGAAACAGTCAGGTCATCCCCTAAGCTCTCTGAGTTGATCTAAGGATCCAAAAGGAGACATGCTAGTGATGTTCCCATCTCAATCTCATTGTTGTTGGAATCACTTTCTATGCTCTTAGTAGCTTCAGTAGTTAGTTCAGTCTGTTCCTCTGTATCACTCTCTTGCAGCTGTAAGTCAAAGAAAATCTCAAAGCCAGGAACACACTGCTTCTCAAAATTGAACCAGGGTTCAGGGAAACCACAGAATGGGAAGTCTTCACCCTCCCGAACAAAATAGCCATTCAGGGTTCCCCAGATAGGTCGATGCACAAGTTCGTAATGCTTCCCAGTCTACTTAGCTCTGGCTCTTCCGACCATTTCTTTCCCTTTTCTTACCCAATCCTCTTTGGTGGATGTATAGCCAAGACCAAAGGCATGCAGGTTATGTGGCACATCGGCCAATGCAGTGACACCCTTCCAGCCACTTCTCTCTAATCCCATTCCTAGCATGTGTTGGAGTTTGTTCATAAAGTAGATCGATTGAAAACTTACATATAAGCCCTCATCCGACGCCAAGATGGTTTGTACTGCCTGGGCCTCGGCTAAGGTGAATCCAGAGAGGAAAACATCCTTTTTTCCATGCACAATCTCCAGCACAGGTGTAGTGACCTCTAGCGGAGGATGTATAGATGAATTCCCGAAAACTATGGCCACCCCTTTTCTATGGGGGTACTTCAACATTTGGTGGAGAGTAGAAGAGACAGCTTTCACTGAGTGTAGCCAAGGTCGCCCAAGTAATAAGTTGAAAGTGGCCGAAACATCTAGGACATAGAACTTCGATATCTTTGTTAAGCGGGACTAACACAGACTCTAATCTGACCGCCCCCTTACTGGTCAGAGGCACAAAATCGGTTTCAGACCAATAGTATAAGCCGTATGATAAGGACATACGTTGATTGCTAACCCGGTGTCGACCAATACCACTGGTATCCACTTTTCTCGACACTCTATGGATATGTATAGAAGCTTGTTGTGTGCAGAGCCTTCTGGCGGTAATTCCTTGTCTTCAAAGTTGGCGCAGCGCCTCCCGGGAAGACTAATCCCACCAGTTGTTCCGGGGTGGTGTCAATGGACAACTTAGCTTTATCATCGCTGTCAGTATGGCCTTTCTGTGCACTCACGAAGCCATAAGCAGACCCCAGATAGATATGTCGGCTTGAATATTCTTCAACTGTTTCAGCACAACCTCTTTCTCTAACTATTTTCCCTCTATTTCTCAACTTCTTTATCCTTCCCGGATGCCTCAACTTGGTCCAGATGCGGTGGTTTGAAGTACTACCCGCTTCTAGTCATGTAGTCGACTTCTTCCATATACCAAGTGTTGTCAGGAAGGTTTTCACCCCAATCCTCATCAGTATGGGCTAGGTGTAGGTTGTCGTTATCTCACCAGACCCCTTCAGTAGCCGATAGGCACTTGTCTGGCTCCGTTCAGATTATTCTATTATCACAAACATTCTCAACAGGGTGTTAAGCTTTTCCAGCTTTCTAATTATTTTCACTCATTTCTTGCGCAAACCGCTCCAGCTTGGCTTCTTGTTCTGTATGCACAATATTAACAATGCCCAGTTCCTTAGCCAATTGTTCTTTACCGATGCTTTTCGGTAGTTTACCCTTTCTATTAGCCGTTTCGGCCATTGCAGCGGTCTCTGCTTTCTGTTCGTCTAGCTTCAATCCAGTTTCCTTATCTATATCAGGCTCATCACTTAGCCACCCAGAATTGTCTGTCGACCTGTTCAGATTAAACCAATCAATATGCACGTCCCCTTGATCTTGCTCATCAAAGAACTACAAATTGTCCATTTCCGACTTGGCCCATTTTATCGAACTACACTGACCTCCATCCTAGTCAGCAACATCACTTCCGGCTTAACTTGGTCCACTGGGACAATATAGCAGCACGGGTTGTACATCTCTTCAGATAAGTCCTCAGAGCCCTTGGGCAACAGACTAATGTTCTCCACAAAGGCTGACCTCCCTTTATTTGCCACTGTCACCACCACTAGTTCGGGTTGGAGTGAAGACATGCTCATCATGCACAAGTCCGTGCTATCAGGGATGAACAATGCCTGCTTAGGCAGGTGGGAAGGGGTGATGTATATACTGGGGTCATAAGAGATGGCCAGTGTGTGGATGAGGTTTACATGCCGAGGTGGAGGGACTTGGTTATGTGGTGGGAGAGGATTTGTAGTGATGTTTGGATTTTGGAGAGGCACTATCACCTTATTGTCAATAAGATCGTGGATCTCATGACGCAGCCTATAGCACTAATTAGTGTCATGACCATGCTGCTGGTGAAAAGTGGAGCATTTGGCCGGGTTCTATCTCGGGGGGAGAGGATCAGGTAGAGGGCGAGACTCTAGTGGTTTAAGATGCCCTTTTTAATCAGGACCCCTAAGGCTTTGGATAAAGGCATGTGGAGCGGGGTAAAGACCCTTTGAGATTGGGCTTGGTTGGTTGAGGTTTGTGGAGTTGTGTTGGAGGTGTTGGCGAATGGGTTGGCAGTTTTGGGTGTGGTGGTGACCATACTCACATCTGAAGGCTGTGCAAAAGTGCTACTACTCGTGTTTGCATTGAAGCCGTGTGTAAAGGGCCTCTTGGGCTATTCCTTCTCATGGTCTATCAGCCCCTACTTCATCGCATCCTCAATTTGCATCCCTATTTCATGGAGCTCAACAAATGTAAACAAAGGCAAGACTATCATCTTCCGTAATAATCTTCCTTGCAAGTTACGGACCACCATTCTGATTTGGTCTTTTTCAGACTGCTGGATAGTCATCATAGCAGCCTTAGCCCTTCACTGAGTCACAAAGTCCGAAAAGCCCTCTTTCGACTTCAAGATCACGAGTAGTGACCTCGATCTGGGTATTGTTGGAGTACTGTGTGATGAAGGCCTCAGCCATTTCCTCTCAGTTCCGTTTCATGGAGTCTTCCAGCTTTGTGTACCAAATAGCCGCTATACTCGACAAAGTCCAGCCAAAAAGCGACAACTTCTGAAGTCTGGTAAGACCCATTGGCCGTAGGATGTCGGAGAATAACTATAAGTGGACCATGGGATCCCCGGAGTCGTCAAACTGTTCTATATACGACATCTTAAATCTGTCCAGCAGAGTTACTGTAGAATCTGTGTATCCATCCTCAATGTCAGGGATTGAATTCACGCCCTACGCTCGCTTAAAGAGCTTTTCTAGCTTGTTGACCTTCAATGCAGTGGGGTCAACCTCGAATTCAAATGGCGCCTCCATTTGATAAACTAGTGCCTTGGAGGTCTAAGGTGGGATTAGATATGCCGGGATGCCCATATTCTCTTAGACATTGATTATGACCCCGGGTGCCGGCATACCAGCTGGAGGTGCTTGGGATGCAGAAGTTACTGCCGGTTGTGGTTGCTATTGCTGAAGCCTATCTATCAATTCTACTTGGCGGGCTGTGACCTCAGCTTGGTGAGCAGTATCTAGCTGCATAGTCTCAATGGTCTGTTGGAGCTGACGAAGCATATCTTCCATGCTGACTGGAGGATTTTGAGCTACTAGAACTAGCGAATATTCTCTTTCTGGAGTAGGAGTAGAAGATTAGGCCTGACTGGGCGCAGGTGAAGTAAAAGGTGATTGCTGAATCAGTGAATTCTGCCTGATCCTCCTCCGTCTGGTAACCAGTGGGAGTGAAACAAACACTGGTTGTCCCTTGACAAGATCTCTGGATTTGCAAATCCTTCTCACTCGAGTCCAGAGTTCTTGGCGGGTAATAGAATCGTCTGAAGCAATGGTGAAAACCTACCTTACAAAAAGAAATAAAGCAAAAGAAAAACAAAAATCAGAAACCGCACAACACCTTTGCTCAAATTCTAACCAGTACACTAATGTAATCAAAGCCGTAGAACCATGCTCAATACTGAATTCTGCCTCCCAAAAACTGATACCCAAACTTGCAATTAATGCATACATTCTTGTAGAGTCTCACTCTAAAAGGACATAACAGTCAAGTGAGAGCCAAAACACCCCTATGATGGGGTAGGGTTACCCTATCCTAGTTTCATCAAGAACTAGGGTTCACTATGTAAAACAAGCAGTTTCACACAATCCTGCATTCCGGTAAGCATCCTGTCCTTGTTTGAAACAATCTCTATGGCTTCTGATATGCAACTAGGTCGATTAGTCAAAAAAGGGTACCTCAGCAAGACTACCTAATATACCTCTCACACCTAACACCGAGAAGTGAAAGGAGGATCAAACGGTACAGCGGTAGTACCGATCCAAGGGTTATGTTTCCATTATAGCAGAGCCCGCAACTGGTCAGCCTTTTGGTAAGCTTTTCCAAGAGAGCCTCCGGCAAACCGTTCATGAATAGCAAATGGCAAACACTGTGACTTAAGTGCACCGATGCAGATGCAAATGCAAATGCAAATGTAAATAAACACATAAGTATAAATAAAAATCCATATCATGAGTTCAAGTCAAGTTCTCTAAATTCCTAGCAGAGTTGCCAAAAACTGTAGCTTGACTTTTTCATGCCCTTTTTCAGAAGGTTTGAAAGAAAGCCCTACAGTTCGAACTCCCGCGGTTCTGAATCTAATCTCACAAGTGCAATGTGAAACTGATAAACACCAAAGAGTCCAAATCTGGCAAATCTTTTTGGAAAATCGATTTTAAATCAAATAATGTCAAAATTGGACTACTTTGCCAAATATAGAGTCGCCACCTAAATATTTTATTTTTGGAGAAATTTAAGAAACGCTGACTCGTGCCAAAGGCCACATGTCCGTTATCACCAAAGTTGCCTCGGCTCGAGAATTTAGGTACGAGAGGGGAAGATCATGAATTAAGTACCCTCGCTCTTCCGATCAAAGATCGGCCTCTACTAATCATGATATGATTTTTTATAAATATTATGTGCTCTTGTTCTGGTTATTAAGCTAGCATTACTACGTGATGCGCACAATCAAGTATAGACTAGTTTGCTTAATTTGGAATAATTCAACTCATATTTGTTTGCAAAAATGATTTAAATTTGCCACCTCAAGTGGGCTTAAAGTTTGCGGATTTGCCACCAAACATAGTGGGCTTAAGACATGATTTGCCACTCAACAAAGTGGGTTTAAAACTTACATTCGTTGAATCGTTCCAATTCAAACGACAAGTCTTCATCTATAAGCATTCAAGCAGTTTAGCATTTAAGCACATAGCCTCATGGCAAGCATGCTAATCATGGCAACATTCACACTTATGCAAGTATGCTAAAGCATAAAAACTCACCTAGTACTCCAAGCTAAGAAAACATGAGTTAGCGAAACTATGCATGATTTCTAACTATATTAAGTGTCTAATGCAACACACGCAATATGCAATTTAATAGGCTCAGCTACTAATATGACATATGGATCGATTTGAATAGCATGCGATTAAACATGTATTCAAAGAAGTATTAAAATGACAATGCAGTTTGAATGATGCCCCGAGCCTCAGTGCATGCAATACAAGATGAATGGATGCAAGCACGTAATATGCTAATTAAAACATGACCCTAATCTAACCATCGAAATGGGGTGAATAAAAAGGAGAAAGACGTAGGGTTAGAAAACATACACACACGCACGCACTCACACTTATTACAACATTACGCCCTCACGAAGGAGGGTCCGAATGAATAAGAGCTAACTAGCTAGCTAGGCTAATTAAGCTAACTATTACAACACTTAAAAGGATTAACTAACTATTCTAAGCTAATTAAGTGAAACAAATAAATAATTAACTATCTAAGTTAATTAAATATTACAAAGCAACTAAGCTAATTAATTACAAAATGAATTAATTAACTAATCTACTTGAATGATTACATCACTTGTAAGCATTAGCTACAACTAATTAACTAAGCAAATCAACTAAAAAGGACTCGGGAAACAAGGGATGCATGCATGCTCGATTTTTCACCCGAAAGGCCACTGCAAGCCTCTATTTACGCATTGAACACCAACAACTCTGTCACTTCCAGAACACCAAAACTCCACCCTACCAACACACCGTGCAAATCTCCCTGATGTGCGACAAGGGGCCGGTCGGCTACTATAGACACCCTATTTTGGTCGGCCCTGAGACTTGGGCTTTCTTTTGATTACCCGGTGATGACAGTTTGAATGTGTTTCTCACAGAATCCTCAGTAAGTGAGATGAAATTTGAACTTTAATCCCAACTTTCACTATTATAGCCAAATTGTTTTAAAATATTAAATATTTCATTAGTTTAGTATTTTTGTAATTTTACATAAATTTATGTGTTTGTTCACATTTTTGGTGTTTTTATATAAATTGGTATAAATTATATATTTTATATGTATAAAATAAAATAATAAAAAAGTTATATTATTATATTACATGTTTAGTATTTTGGTATAAATTATATATTTTAGATATTTTATTACATATATATATATATATATTATAAAGGAAAATAATAATAAAAAAAAACTTTTCATGTCGATCAGCCTTCGGCTGCCGACATCCAAAACAACATAAGCTATATATATTATATTATATGCATATAACTATATATTATATAATAATTCTATTATTCTATAATAATTCTATTATTCTATTATTCTATTATTCTATTATTATATTTATTAAAGCAATGAAGGCTCAGCAAGTTTGGCGAGTCTGAAGGAAAAAAGAAAGGGGGAGGCCCAGCAGAGAAAAAAGAAGGGGAGGATCAGGGAGAGAAAACATGAAGTGGTGCGAGAGAATTTGAGAGAAAAAGAATCAGAAAGAAAGAAAATTAGTTTTTTTTTTTTGAGAGAGAGAGGGAAAATAAAATATTTTCTTTGATATTTTTATTTCCATTTCATCAATACACCATTCAAAAACCAACCACTAAAGTTATAATTCTAAATTTTGGACTGAGAATTGAAAACACGTTCCACAGACTTGAGAGTAATCAAAAGGAAGTTTGTGACTCAGAAGATTCATCATTTCACCAAAATGTGAGTTTTCACAAATTTTCATTTAATTTAAAAATGTAATATAATTTGTTAAAATACTTCATTTACTTCTTTTCATAATTGTTTTTTTATCCTTTTAATGGAAATGCTGCACCACCCACATATCTGCTGTAATTTAAATATTGTATATAAATTGTTGTAATTTATTACTTTAAATAATTTACCCCACTGGATGAATAGTAACCTCCGGCGATGAATAGTAACTTCTGGCGGTGAATAGTACCTTCGGCCATTTAATTTTGCTCGCTTTCTATAGCTTAATTTCAGCACTATTATATGCTATTTAAGGGACTGTTTAATTTATTTCAATGATTTATGTTTTAAATATCAAGTTTGTTTGTACTAACCAATTAATCAACTTCACATAATCATCTCTTCAACCTCCCTCCATTCTTTGCTTATTTCGATTAAAAAGTTGTGAAAAATTAAGATTGTGGTTCAAGTATAAGAAATGAACTCTTCCATGCTTAATGGTTTAATCTTTTCGGAGGTTCATTACCAAAGGTATAAAACGCTCTATGCTTAATGATTTAATCTCTTTGGAGATTCACTACCAAAGGCATAAAACGTTTTATGCTTAGGAGGTTCATTACCAAAGGTATAAAACGCTCTATGCTTAATGGTTTAATCTCTTTGGAGATTCACTACCAAAGGCATAAAACGTTTTATACTTAGGAGGTTCATTACCAAAGGTATAAAACGTTCTATGCTTAATGGTTTAATCTCTTTAGAGATTCACTACCAAAGGCCTAAAACGTTTTATGCTTAAGAGGTTTATTACCAAAAGTATACAACGTTCTATGCTTACTGATTTAATCTCTTAGGGGATTTACTACCAAAAACATAAAACGTTCTATACTTAACGGTTTAAATTCTTTGGAGGTTCACTACCCCAAATGTATACATGTTCTTATACTAAAGCACAATATTTTATTTTTCATTTCTCTTTATTCATCAGTGTGTTTACTTTTAAGGGACTAATTGACCCTTGAAAATCACAAAGGAAAGTGTCATTATCACTTCTTATCAAGTTTGGATTTCAAGTCATTATCACTCAAGTTTTGGTTTTTCTAAGTCATTATCACTCTTTTAAGTTTGACTAGTCCTTGTTGCATATCTTGAGTTTAACTTGGAATCCCTTATTGCTTGTAAATAAGTTTGACTCTTCCTTTGAAATTTCCCCAAAAGAAAATAAGATTTGTTTCTCGGGTTAAGTTGATGCTTGTTTCTCTTTATTGCGTTTTGGACTTAGTGGACGTAAATATCACTTTTGCACAAACAGGAAAAAAGATAAAGAAATGGAAAGATAATAAAAAAGGCTAAAAAATTGGATTGCAACCGACATAAAGAACCAATATGATTAATTGAATTCGGTCGGACGTTATACCGAGTTTATTGTGTCAGGGCTTATTGTAATAAATTAGACAGCCCCTTTCATTTATTTTTCATTCGGCTTTGTAATAATTATTTATTCGGACATTTGGACATTTGGACCCTCCTTCGCGAGGACAAATATGTAATAAGTTGTATGTCTTCCAACCCCCATTCTTTCTCTCTTTTATTTAACTGCTTACGATGGTTAGTTTAGAGACATCATGTTTAATTTAGCATGCTTCATGTTTGCATCCACTTGTATTGCATGCACCAAGGCTCGGTTTATCATTCTTATTCACATTGTTGTTTAAATAATTCTTTGAATACGTGCTTAGACCGCATGCTATCAAATCATTTCATATGCCATATTAGTAGCCGAGCCTAGTAATTACATATCGCATGTGTTGCATTTAGTTAGGAATCATGCATATTTTCTAACTTTGTTTTGTAGCTAGTTCGCGGGACGTCGGTAAATATATGAGTTGTTATGCTTTAGCATCCCGCCTGTACATAATTTTCTTATTATGTTTAGAATCCTACCATGAGGCTAAGTGCTTAATTGATAAATTGCTTGAATTCCAATGGATGAAGGCTAATCACTTGAATTGGGATACGTTGATTCATGTATATATGAGATCACCATTTTTAGTGATACATATTCAAAACACTTTTTTTTCAAAACAAACATGAAATCAAACATTCCAACTTTTCGTGAAATTAATCTATACTTGTATGTTACATATAGAACAAGAGCATATACTGTACATAAAAACCACATCGTGATTAGTAGAGGCTGATCTTTGATAAAGTAAGTGGGGTGTTCAATTATTGACCTTCCCCTCTTATACCTAAGTTCCCGAACCAAGTCACTTTGGTAACGACGGATTAATGGCCTTTGGCACGAGTCATGGGTTTCCTAAATTTTTCAAAAATAAATATTTAGGTGCCGACTCTGAAATCTGGCAAAGCAGTCTATTTTTGGCATTTGATTCAAACATCGATTTTCCAAAAGAAATTGCCGGATTTGGACTCTTTTTGTGTTTCCACTGTTTCACATTGCACTTGTGAAATCAGAATCAAAACCAACACAAGTAGAGTTCGAACTGTAAGGGCTATTTCATCCTTCCGAAAGTGAGCGTGAAAAGCCGAGCTACAGTTTCTGGCGACACTGCTGGGGATTATAGAGAACTTGACTCAAATTTCATGATGTGAAATTTTATCTACATATATATGTTTTTTGCATTGCATTTGCATTGGTGCGCCTAAGTCCCTGTGTTTGCCATATGTTATTCCTAGACGGTTTGCCGGAGGCTTGCCTGCAAGGCTTGCCAAAAGGCTGACCGATCATGGGCTCTGCCAAGTTGAGAACACAACCCTTGGATCTAGATTACCGTTGTACCGCTTCATCCTCCTTTCACTTCTCGGTGTTAGGTGTGAGAGGTATACTAGGTAGTCTTGCTGAGGTACCCTTTGTGACTATTTGACCTAATGCATATAGTACGCTCTAGTGACTATTCAAATTAGGACAGGATGCTACCCGTACAGGATGTTATGAAACCACTTGCTTGAAATAGTGCAACCTAGATCATGTCAAAATCTAGGACAGGGTAACCCTACCCCCTCATAGGGGTGTTTTGGTTCTTTTTATGTGGTATATGCTTTTACAGTGAAATATACGGGGTGGTTCATAGCAGTGGTACAAATGAGCAATCAGTCTGAGAACAAAGTTTAGTGGGGATCACAGTTAAGCTGCATGTTGTGATTAATTGAGAATTGGGGCCGAAGTGCTGTCTGTTTTTTTAAAAAATGTTTTCTTTCTTTCTTTTTGCTAGTTAGTTTTTCATCATAGCTTCAGAAAGACTCGATATCCCCTAAGTTGTTTGGACTCGTTCTTGTAAGCTTTGTAAAACGCAAGATCTTGTTGACGGTCAGCCAGTGTTAGTTTCTCTCCCGCCGGTCACTCGACGAAGAAAGAACAAACAGGCACCAGCACCAGTACAAAGCACTCCACAAACACCTATTCGTATCCGCAATTCACCAATATCTCACCCACCTATAAGAATGACACAGAACACAGAATAAATTGCTGCCATGATGGCAACTTGAGAACCATAGATCAAAGGTTGGCTGCACAGGATGAAGTCATCGTTGATCTGCGACGCCCATCTGGGGCGTCTGCATCTATTGTACATCCGGTCCCGGCTGCCCAGCCAAATCCTAATCTCCCTCCACGACTAGAAACTCCTCAGGTTCCAGATCCTCAGGAGATGTTTCCAACAACTTCAGCTTACAGACCTCTGGTACAACCTCCTACGGGAACCATTCCCTTCGATATGAATGAAGTTGATCCACCCATGATCAAAATTGCTAGGCTTGAGAAAGCCTTGAAGAAATCCCAGGGTTTCAATTCAATTCTCGACATTGAGGACGGGTACACTGAGGCTTCAGTCAGGTTGCCAGAAAAATTCAAAATGCCTCACATCAATAGATTTGATGGAAGCGGGGATCCGATTGTGCATGTTCGCCTGTTTTCAGATGTATTGAGGCCCATGGGTTTATCTAGGGCACAAAAACTCTCATTATTTTGGAGGACCCTGTTAGATGTAGCGGCCATCTAGTACGCCAAACTGGAGGACTCAACGAAGCATAATTAAAAAGAACTGTCTGAGGGGTTTGTTAACCAATACTCATACAATACTCAAATAGAAGTAACAATCAGTGAGTTGGAAGCAACCACTCAGAACCCTAAAGAACCCTTCATTGATTTTGTGGCAAGATGGAGGGCAAAGGCAGCCAGAGTGACAAGCAGACCTTCTGAAAGAGAACAAGTCAGGTTAGTGGTCCAAAACCTCGAGCCAGACATGTTGCAGAGAATGATAGTGGCACCATTGTCCACATTTGCTTCCTTACATGAGTTAGGGGTTCAAATTGAAAGCGCCTTCAAAAAGGGCATCATCCACAGAACAAGTGAACCTGCAAAAAAGCCATTCACTCGGAGTACCAATGCCAGTACTAGCACTATTCCGCGGCCTGCAGATGTCAGTACCATTGCTACATCATCGGCCAAGATGGTCGATCCCTTTGCTGCAGCCACAAACTCACAAACCGCACAAAATAGTCAACCTTGGAACCGAAGATCTTTTACCCCCCTCCATATGAGTCCAACCCGTGGCCTCAAGGTGTTGATGGACAAGGGGCATCTCAAGTCTCTTGATCCTCGCCCTCTTCCAGGCCCACTGCCAACTAGACACAACCCAACCCAATATTGTACTTTCCACCAACAACATGGCCATCATACAGATTCATGCTATCGTCTACATCATGAGATTCAGAATCTCATTGACAACAAAGTCATCGCCCCTCCTAAACCAAATGTGACAACCAACCCACTTCCTACACACAACCAAGTTCCTTCCCCCAGAAATATTAACCATATCCAAACACTACCACCTACCTTTTGCCCCAGCACATATATTACCTCGTCCCACTTACCAAAATCGGAGGTGGTTATTCCAGAAAGCACGAACATGTGCATGATAGACTTAACCCCACAAATCCAACCCAAGCATGTGGCAGCAAGAACAGAGAAAGAGAAGAATACACCAAAGACTGGGCTGTCTAATACCTGTGGCATAGAAAATGGGGCCTCACTTGCAGAGGAATATGATCCTAGTTTATACATTGTGGCCATTGATCAACCAAAACCAGTGGTCCTATTGTCGGATGTGCTCAGTGTCAATGCTATCGGGGAAGGCCAGTTAGGGCAACATCAGAATGATTAGCCTAAACAAGGCTGAAATGACTTGGCCGAACTGGAAGAGGATCTAGTTCACATAGAAGAAGACCTAGCCAACCTCTACTTCTTTGAAGAAGAGGAAACAAGCAGTGTCCAGATAGGCTGGTTGGATTCAAGTCAGTTGAAAACAAACAACGGTTGGTTTGGTGACAAAGAGCTAGATGAGGTGGAATAAACAAAAGGGGTCACGGAGGAAAAAGTCGAGACCACATCCATTACTAGTACAGAACAAGTGCTGGAGCAATTCCAGTAGGAGAGAATGGAAGAAATTCAAAGGAAGAAGGCCTTGCTAGAAACCAAAACCATAGTGGGGAAGGAAAGGTATGTTGCTGAGGGGCATGATGTGAACATGCTCCAAGTAAAGTCTGATAAAAGCTTGGCCATGACTGCCAGAGAGTGGTGGGAAGATAATGATCTGAGTCATGCATACACGGACAAAGGGTGGAAATCCAATACCCCCGACGATATGTGGTATACGGACGAAATCAATCACATGACCCGGAGTGGTCGATACTTCAAACCTGTGGCTGTAGATCAACCAGAATCCTCTAACAAAGAGGTTGATAACACCAGAGAGAAGGACTGTGAATACAACTTGGTTTTGAAACAGCTCAAGAAGATTCAGGCAGATATCTTAATCTGGGGATTGATAATGGCTTCCCGGGAGCATAGGCAAGCATTGCTAATGGCAATGAATCGCACCAAACTGCCTATTGACACTACCGCTGATCAACTGGTGTCGTTAGTCACATCTGGCGATGTTACACCAGTGATATCTTTCACGGATAAAGAGCTGCCAACTGAGGGTGCGAACCACAACTGACCCTTGTATGTAACTCTGGAGAGCCGAAAGAAGTGGATTCCGGTAGTGTTAGTAGATACTGGATTGGCGATCAATGTGTGTCCAGCACGGACTACTTATGCCATAGGTTTGAGGCCTGTTGATTTCACACCCACAACTCAAGCCATCCGAGCTTATGACAATACAAGCCGGGATGTCATACGAACGTTCAAGAGCCATATCCTGATTGGCCATCCGAACATGAGGTATAATTCCATGTAATGGATGTTCCAGCTACCTTCAATCTACTGTTGGGAAGGCCTTGGCTACATCAGATAAAAGCTGTGTCATCAACAGTCCATCAGTTGGTGAAATACCCCTTCAAAGGTGGGATTGCTACGGTGTACGGTAATTCGTCGATCCACCCTCCCCAGGGAACTGCCACACCAGTGTTGGAAATCGTACAGAGGGAAGAAGATGTATTCCTCTCTAGCTTCTCACTAACAGAAGCCCGAGTAGTCCAATCTATCATGGCAGAAGCTGATGGAATCTATGTGAGTGCTCAATCCATCTACATGATGAACAAACAGGGGCATATGCCTGGATCAGGGCTAGGCAAGGAGGCATTGTTACCAAGGAACTGATTCTTAACCCCCACGCTTTTGGGCTAGGATACAAACCTACTGCTGAGGATTGGCAAAGGAAGTGGGCTGAGTTAAGAGGAAGAATTAAAGCAAAGAATGATGGAAAACAATATGAGTTAGTTCACAAACCAATACGGGGAACCTTGAACGGACGCTTTGATCGCCAAGGGGAAGATTTCCCCTTTTGTGGATTTCCAGAGCCTTGGTTTGACTAAGAGACGAAGACAATCTATCCCAGGTTCGAGATCTTCTTCGGGCACCAGTTACCGGAACAGGAAGATGAGCAGATGGACCTGAGTACTAATACAGGTCAAGGCAGGACTGTAACTATGAATGTTGAAGAAGAAGAACTATTGGGAAAAACACTGATTGACCTACTAGCAAATTTTACTGTTGAAACTGAGTCTGACAACTTGGGGGATAGTTTTACTATCTCAATGATCGGGGATAAACTAGAAGCGGATTTCTCTAAACTTATTGTGGATGCATCTGAGGCTGCACACCTAATCTGGAAATTTGAAAAAGGCATCATCAGCAGTTCTAAATTGGATAATAAGTCCGAATCTGATTCCATCAAGTCTGTAGAGTCGGAGTCAGATTCGAGTTCTTCTGAGTCTGGTACTTCCAGGAGTGGTAACCGGGATGCCAAAGTCCTGTTAAAGTCTTCTTTTAGTTTTTATTTTGAGTCAACTGTAACCGAGGACGCAGACTTTACTAATGGGAATGTCGTAGAGTTTGCTTACTTCCCTGTGCCTTTAGTTTGTTGCATTGATCTCGATTTTCAAAATTTTGACTTAAATGAAAAGGAAGAAATTCCTCGGGCTTTGAAAATTTTGGTTGACCAAGAGGAGGAGAGGCGCATTAAGCCCTACACAGATGAAATCACTGCAATTAATGTGGGTACTAAAGAGGATCCCCGTTTGGTCCAGATCGGATCCACGTTGTCTTCGGAGGAACGCGAGCGTTTAATCGCTTTATTAAAAGATTTCAAAGATATTTTTGCGTGGTCCTACAAAAACATGCCTGGAATAGATCCTGAAATTATACAGCACCGGATCCCTTTTAATCCTGAGGCCCGACTAGTCAAACAGAAACTGCGCATAGTTCGCCCAGATTGGGCATTAAAGATCAAAGAGGAGGTCAGCAAATAGATTAATGCAGGTTTCTTGATGGTATCTGAATACTCAACTTGGTTGGCTAATATTGTTCCGGTTCAAAAGAAGGACGGCAGAATTAGGGTCTACGTCGACTTCCGGGATCTAAATAAAGCAACTCCGAAAGATGATTTTCCATTGACACACATTGATAAACTGGTAGACTTCACAGCTGGCCATGCTTTGCTTTCATTCATGGATGGGTTTTCTGGGTATAGTCATATTTCGATGGCACTAGAGGATAAAGAGAAAACTACTTTCACCATGCCGTGGGGTACTTATTGTTATAGAGTTATGCCTTTTGGACTCAAAAATGCTAGGGCTACATATCAGTGGGCTGCAACCACCATTTTGCATGACATGATCCACAAAGAGGTTGAGGTGTATGTGGACGATATGATCGTCAAGTCTAAAGAGCGAGATGGTCACTACACCGCACTAGAAAAATTCTTTGAGCGAATCAAGGAGTATAGACTGAGGTTAAACCCACAGAAAAGCACTTTCGGGGTAACTGCAGGAAAAATGTTGGGACTTCTAATTACAGAAAGGGGAATTGAAGTAGATCCTTCCAAAATCAAGGCCATCGTAGAAATGCCACCACCAAGGACTAAAAGGGAGGTACGCGGCTTTCTGGATAAGGTGCAATTCATAAGATGGTTTATCTCAAAATTAACCTTAACTTGTGAACCACTATTTGGTCTGTTGAAGAAAGGAAAGAAATTCCAATGGGATGATCGGTGTCAGTTCGCCTTCGAGCAGATTAAGTAGTACCTTCAAAATCCTCCTGTATTGTCGCCACCAGAACCAGGGAAACCACTGATCTTGTATTTATCAGTAACAAATTCAATCATAGGGTGCATACTAGCATAAGAATCAGAAGCAAATGTGGAGAAGGCCATCTATTATCTCAGCAAGAAGATGCTAGAATATAAAACTCGCTACACTCCTCTCGAGAAAGCTTCCTGAGCTTTGGTTTGGGCAACGAGGAAGTTGAGACACTACCTGTTAGCTCATTCTGTAATTCTGGTTTCAAGCTTAGACCCCATCAAATATCTCTTTGAGAAACCAGCACTTACGAGTAAGCTAGCTCGTTTGTTGCTTTTTCTCTCCAAGTTTGACCTCAAGTATGTCACACGCAAATCAGTCAAAGGGAGAGCTGTAGCGGAATTTCTGGTAGATCACCCAGTAGAAGGAGATGATGAAGCAGTGGAGTATCTATTCCCAGATGAAGACATCCTGCAGATAGAAGAGGAACCATGGACAATGTACTTTGACGGAGCGTCTAATCAGTATGGTTATGGGATCGGTGTGTTGCTCATAGCACCCAATGATTCACACATGCTTCTAGCCTTCAAACTCCGGTTTAAAGTATCTAACAATGAAGCAGAATACGAAGTATGTATTGCCGGTTTGGAAGCTACCCTAGAACTAGGGGCAATAAGATTGGATGTTATTGGAGACTTGAATTTGGTTGTGTCTCAAGCTAACGGAGATTGGCGGGTTAATGAAGAGAAAATGAAGGTTTATCATCAAGCCCTGGATGTGTTAATTCCGAGGTTTGAGAAATTGACATTCACGCATTTGCTCAGAGAGAACAACCGATTTGCTGATGCGTTGGCAACTTTATCCTCCATGGTGGACATTCCGCTTGGAGTGAAGATGCGCCCGATCATCATTGAACAGAAGTATACGCCGGCGTATGAGACCATCGCCGTGATAGATGAGGTTCAAGACACGAACCCTTGGTATTATGACATCTGGAATTTCCTAGACAAAGAGGCGTACCCACCAGGGGCAAGTGCCAAGGACAAAAGGGGAATATGGCGTCTGGCAATCCAATTCATCATCTGCAGAAACAAGTTGTACAAAAGAGGCCATCTGGGAATGCATAAGTTGTGTGTTGAGGAAGGAGAATCAAGGCGCCTTATGGAAGCTATCCACGGAGAAGAGTGCGGAGCTCACATGAATGATGTGATGCTATCTCAAAAAATCACTTAGACAAGGCTACTACTGGTCAACCATGGAGGAGGACTGTATTGGCTTTGTACGGCGATGCCACAAATGTCAGATCCATGCCAATCGCATGAACATTCTGCCATCGAAACTCTACAATATGACTTCACTATGGCCTTTTTCAGTCTGGGGAATTGACGTTATCGGTGCAGTCACACCAAAAGGGTCAAACGAGCATGAGTTCATTTTGGTAGCAATCGACTACTTCACAAAGTGGGTGGAGGCCCAATCTTATGCCGTTCTAAAGGTGTCGCATGTGGCTAAGTTCATCAAGAACAACATCATATGTTGGTATAGGGTGCCCAACGAGATCATCTCAGATAATGGCTCGCATTTCAAGAAAGAGGTGATAGACCTGCTTGAGAAATATAACACGGCTTTTCGTAAGTCATCAACGTACAGGCCGCAGACCAATGGAGCTGTTGAGGTTGCAAACAAAAACATCAAGAGAATTTTGCAGAAAATGGTTGAAACCTACAGGGACTGCCCAGAGAAACTTCCATTCGCACTCTAGGGTTACAGAATGTCGATCCGAACATCTACAGGAGCAACCCCTTATTCTCTTCTTTATGGGATGGAAGTTGTTCTGCCAATCGAGATTGAAGTACCATTGCTAAGAATTATGGTTGAGTGTCAGATAGCGGAGGCGGACTAGCAACAAAGTAGATTTGAAGAATTGATGTTGTTTGATGAGAGGAGGTTGAAGGCATTGTATCATATCCAAGGTTACCAGCATAGAATTGCGAGGGCTTTTAACAAGAAAGTCAAGTCCAGAAATCTCAAGGAAGGAGACATGGTGCTCAAAGACAACCGAGCCCCCATCCATGACCCTAGGGGCAAGTTTAGACCCAATTGGACTGGCCCTTATATCATCAAGTCAATCTGGTCCGGAGGAGTAATTATTCTTATGGATTTGGATGGCCTGGAGTTTTCTCAACCAATCAACATGGACAAGTTGAAGAAATATTATCCCTGAGAGGCTCGCTAGGCTGAAAACCCGAAAGGGCGACCTAGGCAAAAGTTAGAGCATAGAAAAACAAAAAAAACAAAAAAACAAAAACAAAAAAAATTTATAAATAAAGAAAAACTGAGCTCGCAAGGCCAAAAACCCAGAAGGGCAACCTTGGCAAAAGTTAGAGCGCAAAAGAAGAGAATAAATACTCGAGTGAACCCTCTCCGAACTACGTAAGGCTTGATTCTCATCTTTGGGATACGTAGGCAACTTTATCCCGAAGTTCGGCCATCACTATTTTTCAATCCAACTGTCATGTTCATTTGGTTTAGTCAATCCGTCATTCTCTACCGTTTGTCGACTTGGTTATGATCTTCTGATTTGGGGCTGTACAGCCTTAGGATTAATTTTGTATGTATCCGGTGGTGACCATTTCTGAGGAAAAAAAAAACAAAAAAAAATTTGTTTTGAAAAGTTTTAATTCAATTTTTGTTTTTCTTCTCAAAACTTTACCGTTTACAACACAAGGAAACTTTTCAATACTCACTTTTATTTTATTGATTTATCACAAGTACATTCTCCAAACCAAAGTTAATTTTACATAAAAACTTGAAAAGAAAAGACAAAGCAATAAACTAGGGGCATAGATGAGTCAAGTGTCAGTTCTTCGTCTTTTTTTCGTGCCTGTGGAAGTTTCTGTAACCGAGGTCAGCCTAATCTGTTCCTCATCCTCGAGCCAAACCAATTATTCGTCAGGAAGGATGGAACTGAAAGTAAGGGCAGGGGCCAGGAATTCTCTCGTATTCCAAGCACTGAGGTACCAAGGCAAGTACGAACCATGAACGGGAAATGAAACTAGGTACTTTATCCCTTCATCCGGACAAATCTGATCATGTCCAAACGAGCGTCTGAACCTGAATGGAAAATAAAATACACAGTGTGTAAGGCCAATCAATTGTATACCCCGGTTGCCGGGACATGCTATAACTCATCTTAGCCAAGTTAAGCCAGGGGCTACGCCAAGCAATGTCAGCTGCAGATCTGCTGTGCATCCAGTCACACCACATTCTCTTTGAGGAGAACTCCACTAGCTGTGGACGAAGAAAGTAAGTCCTGGTCGAGTACTCGGGGAAAGGATCCACCACTTTCAGCTTATCCATCAACCATATCTGGGGAAAGGGATGAAAAATAAGAGAGATAAAAGAATAGAGAGATGTATGTTGAGAGAAAAGTAAAAAAAGGGTTTTGAGAGAAAAAAAAAAAAAAAGAGATTGAATGCCGAGTGATGTAAGGATCATAAATAAGGAGGGTGGGAAACAATACCTGGAGAAGTAATGGACTCCCTACAAATTGAGTAGTCTCTCCCCGTTGAAAAGCATCCAAGCCTGTCAAAGTCTCGGCCAACACTATACCCATACAACTCTTACCCTCCTTAAGGCATTGGGCTACTTCAATCAATTTAACGCTAACTCCACCGCGACTAGGGGCAAGAAGGAAGTGTGCGAGTAAGCATAAGCAAAGGGCATACTGACAATAACCTCGCCAAAGGAGGTCGTCTTTGTCGCCGGTGATGGAAAACCGACGAATCAAATCTGGAATATCTAGTTCCCCATTATGAGCCAAGGATCGAGCTTTGTGTAAGGTAAGCCCACACATTCGTGCTAAAGCATGAGCATGGCCAAAACAGGGTTGAAGCATGATTTATTTATCACGTTGAGATTCTATCAATGCTTGAAATTCTTGGAGTGTCGGACACATCTCTTGTGAACCGAAACGAAATATATGTGTGATTGGATTCCAGCACTGAGCAGTGGCATGGAGAAATGGAAAGCAAAGTGAAGTGCGGCTCAACGGAAAAAGAGCATTTAGGCCGAAACCATGAAAGTTCATCTTTTCCGAGCCATCCAAAGTGGTTATCCAGTCTTGGAACCTATTGGTGGGCAACATCTCCATTTTGAGAGCAAAATGTAAAACCTTGCTCTTCTGCCAGAAACAACATTATGGGAGTACCATTTATAGAATTTAGATGGAGTAGTGATGATAGCCTTTAGTGGTGGGTGGGCCAAACATTGTGTTGTCCTCTTGTGTCCTCTTGTGTTGTGGTTGTATTTTGAGTCTTGTTTTATTACCAAGTCTTTTGTTTTAGTATGTTTAAGTTGTTTTCATTATGTTTGTTTTGTTATCAAGTTGTAGTTTTTTCATTTTGTCTAGTTGATATTTTTATCCGATTCATGAACCAATTCAAGCGCAAGTGTTCTTCAAAGATTATCATGCAAGTGTTATCCAGTCATCATATGCAAACACAGTACAAGATATTTGCAAGAAGAGATCATCCACAATAAAACTTGATAAAACTACCAGGTCCAATCCCGATCATTGTTTTGCAAAATAAAAAACAAAAGAAAAGAATCTATCTGAAGCTAGTGTTTAAACTACAAAGCAAATATAAAAATATAAAAAAATAAATAAAAAAAAAAGAAGGGCATTTTTGGTTGGAATTTTAGTTTATCTAAAATAAGAAATAAAAAAAAAAAGAGAAAGGGTTTTTATTTATCTAAAAAAAAAAAGAAGGAAGCATTTTATTTTTGTTTTGTTTTCGTTTCTTTTGTCCCGATAGGTCGTAATTTAATTTGTGTGTATTACAGTCACAACAAAATTTTGTTTTTATTTTGTTTTGTTCAACCAAAAAAAAAAAACAAAACAAAACAAAACAAAACAAAAAACAAAGATAAAGAAAGAAAAAAAACAATTTCGTAAATTGGTTTTGTGTCTGTTTTGTGTCCATTGTATTTGTAAGTGTGTTTTTCCTAATTTCAATTCATTGAGTTTTCTTTTGCGTTTTCAGTAATAGGCTCAAATGGTCTGGTTTGAAATACAACCATTTCTAACATCTAAATATTCAAACTATTCTGATTTGCCATTCGGATTCACAAACAAACTCGTTTTATTAATTTTGGGGATTAACCCGATCACATTTGTACAAAATATATACAGAAAGAAAAAAAAAAGAAAGAAAAAAAACAACAACAACAAGAGGGGGAAAAAAAAAGAAACAACAACAAAAGAAGAACAAAAACAGAAAAAAAAGAGAGAGAGAGAGAGAGGGATTTTTTTTCTTCTTCTTTCTTCTCCGGTAGCAACCCAGCGACGAAGATTACAACTGGCTTCATTTGTACACAACTTTGTTGCCTGACTTTACCATCACCTGCCTCGCTTCATCTTTACCCCTTCGAAGCTCTTGAAGACTCTGCCTCGGCGTTGGCAGAGCTTCCGAAGGAGATTAATCCTCGCCGGCCATCAAATTGGTTGTGCGAAGAAACTCCGAATCAAGCCACGGAGGTGACCAGTCGTTTCAGCTCTTTGCTCTACTTTTTCAGCGCACTAATTTCTACTCAAGCGTCTTTGTACATACGTTGAAGAAGGGAGAGTTGTGCATGTAACTGATGTACTTCACACGTCCTGTTCTGCAGTCGATAGGACAAGTTGGGGACCGCAATCACGGTCTCCACACATGACCTCAGCGTATACGAGTTTGCTTTGATGTCAGAGTGTGCCGCCACGATTTGTTCAACTGACATCGCTGGAAAATTGAAAACAGGGGAAGGAGGAGGAGCCCATGGTTGAGGTTCAAGGGAGTCAGAATCGGTCATCTCTATCGTGGACTCGTTCAGGCCTGGAAAAAAAGTGAGGGAGCCGTGTGAAGAAGCCATGGCAGAGGAGAGTAATGCAAAAGAAAGAGGTTGCAAAGTGATGGCAGAGAAAGTTTGCAGGCTTTTGCTCTACCTCTCTCTCTCTCTCTCTTGCAGGCCTCAACTTAAGAAGAGAGCGGAGGAGAAGACAAAGAGGGAGAAAGGCCAAGACGATCATTGACAATCAGGGCAGGATTGGATAGCCTGTCGGTCAGGCGCCGCGATTGTTGAAATCGCGCGACAGACGCTCGAAGAAGATGAAGGAAGAGAGTGACACAAAAATAGGAGATGCGGGAAAGTTGCATATATATATGTGTATATGTATTGTATATCTATGTATTATATATATTTGTTTGCAAATTTGGTCACAAGCATGGCTTGGGTTTAGTGGCGCAGCTTAGCGGTTACAAGCTGAAAGGCTGAACCTGAGGTCAGGGGTTTGAACCCCACATTGAGTGTTTCTCTCTTTTGTTTTGATTTTGGGTTTGTGTATATATATCTCGTATACCTATGTATTAAATATATATATATATATATATTTGAATATTTTGTCATAGTAGTGGCGTGGCTCAATGGTTGAAGGACCAAGAGACTAAGCTTGAGGTCAGGGGTTCAAAACCCCGTATCCTCACATCCATGCATTTTTTGTTTTTCCTTTTTTTTTTTTTTTTTTTTTTGTGTTTGAAGTATGTATGCCGACGTCAGCAAACGGAATATGCCTTCTCAGTAATGGCATCTTCCTGCTAATAGCTGCAAACAGAATGTTCTCCACCTGTGTATATGTCCGTATATGTCTGTATATAGGTCTGTATATGTTTGTGTCGTATATACCTGTATATATCCGTATATATCCGTGCATATATACCGTATATATCTGTGTATCTATACCGTATATATTTGTGCATATGTCCGTATCTATCTATGTATATATACCGTATATATCTGTGTATCTATCTACCTCTAACTGTGTATATGTTTGTATATGAATATATGTATACCGATCTGTGTATATTTTGTTTATATACACGATCACACCCGCACTGTGCATCTATCGCACAATCACATCCACACCGTGCATCCATCGCACGATCTCATCCGCACCATGCATCTATCGCACAATCATAACCATATTGTGCATCTATCGCACAATCAAGCGTCTACCGCACAATCTCAATCCATCGCACTATCTTGTGCACTTGTCGTGGTCTAGAAGACCTTAAATCCTCTAGAGGTGCAATTCCTTTGGTGTTTGTCGTGCCCGAACGACTTCAGGTGGTCCGGTATAGCCACCTGCCTGTGTTTGCAATGAGTTCCTAGGAGACTAACTGTGATGGTGAAAACTAGAGTTCGAATGGCGATGCCTAGAACGCAAAAGGTTTGGAATTTTCGAAACTAAAGTCTGGTTTAAATACCCAGGGGCGTATCTCCGGCTTGAAATTTGTATGGCAGCCCCATAGGTTGAGGTAGCTTGTATGTGCCTCAATTCTAGATACTGAACCAACCTAATCTGTCACCCCGTTGGAGAATAGGGAAAGCTGTGAATATGATAAAAAAAAAAAAAAAAAAAGAGCGACATATGTGGCTTCTGCGTATAAAGGTTACCCCTAATCATTCTACTATACCTTCTTCCGTTCGCGCAAAACGTGTTTGGATTTTGACTTTACCTTCCCTCTTTTCATGTGAAGCGTGTTAAGATTTGATGTATATCATTTCAATTTCACATACTCCTCTCGCGTAGGACGTGTTTGGATCTCGAGTTCACATACTCCTCTCCCGTAAGACGCGTTTAGATCTCCAGTTTACATACTCCTCTCGCGTAAGACGCATTTGGATCTCAAGTCCACATACTCCTCTCGCCTAAGACGCGTTTGTATCTCAAGTCCACATACTCCTCTCCCGTAAGACGTGTTTGGATCTCAAGTTTACATACTCCTCTCGCGTAAGACGCGTTTGGATCTCAAGTCCACATACTCCTCTCGTGTAAGACGCGTTTGGATCTCAAG
The DNA here is from genome assembly GCA_025200525.1 of Camellia lanceoleosa. Lineage (NCBI taxonomy): Eukaryota > Viridiplantae > Streptophyta > Magnoliopsida > Ericales > Theaceae > Camellia > Camellia lanceoleosa. The sequence goes on along the minus strand of CM045759.1, from coordinate 119,488,735 downwards.
TTCACACACTCCTCTCGCGTAAGACGTGTTTGGGTCTCAAGTTCACACACTCCTCTCGCGTAAGATGCGTTTGGGTCTCAAGTTCACACACTCCTTTTGCGTAAGACGCGTTTGGCTCTCAAGTTCATACACTCCTCTCGCGTAAGACGTGTTTGGATCTCAAGTTCACACACTCGTCTCGCATAAGACGCGTTTGGATCTCAAGTTCACACACTCCTCTCACGTAAGAGGCGTTTGGATCTCAAGTTCACATACTCCTCTCGCGTAAGAGGCGTTTGGATCTCAAGTTCACATACTCCTCTCGCGTAAGACGCGTTTGGATCTCAAGTCCACAGACTCCTCTCGCGTAAGACACGTTTGGATCTCAAGTTCACACACTCCTCTCGCGTAAGACGCGTTTGGATCTCAAGTTCCCACACTCCTCTCGCGAGTTCACACACTCCTCTCGCGTAAGACGCGTTTGGATCTCAAGTTCACATACTCCTCTCACGTAAGACGCGTTTAGATCTCAAGTTCACACACTCCTCTTGCGTAAGACGCATTTGGATCTTAAGTTCACACACTCCTCTCGCGTAAGACGCGTTTGGATCTCAAGTTCACACATTCCTCTCGCGTAAGACGTGTTTGGATCTCAAGTTTACACACTCCTCTCGTGTAAGATGTGTTTGGCTCTCAAGTTCACACACTCCTCTCGTGTAAGACGCGTTTGGATCTCAAGTTCACATATCCCTCTCGCGTAAGACGTGTTTGGATCTCAATTTCACATACTCCTCTCCCGTAAAACGTGTTTGGATCTCAAGTTCACATACTAATCGCTCGTAAGACCCATTTGGATCTCAAGTTCACATACTCCTCTTGCGTAAGACGCGTTTGGATCTCAAGTTCACATACTCCTCTCGCGTAAGACGCGTTTGGATCTCAAGTTCACATACTCCTCTCGCGTTAGACGCGTTTGGATCTCAAGTTCACATACTCCTCTCGCATAAGACGCGTTTGGATCTCAAGTTCACATACTCCTTTCGCGTAAGACGCATTTGGATCTCAAGTTCACTTTCCTCCTCTCGCGGACGAAGCGTTTGGATCTCACATTCACTACATCCAACATTTATGCTTTCATTCAATGTCACATCATTGTCTTGATTGCATTTCATTGCATGATCATAAGTTATGTTTTGTATTTCATTGCATGATCATAAGTTATGTTTTACATATCACTCTGCATCTTGCCCCTGAACTACGCAGGTTTGATTCCTTGCAAACGAGATACGTAGGCAACCTTTTGGTTCAACCACTTGCATTTGCATCTTGTTTGTTTTCCAAGTCTTACGACCTTGTCAAAAGGGTCGTCTTCGAGCTTTTGACATTCACTCACGTCATGAAATGACTTCGAGCTTTGTCAAAGAGGGGCAACTGTAGGCATCCCATTTTGACCGGCCCTAAGACTTGGACGCTTTCTTTTGATTACCCGATGATGACAATTTGAATGTGTTTCTCACAGAATCCTCAGTAAGAGAGATGAAATTTGAACTTTAATCCCAACCTTCACCATTTTGGCCAAATTGTTTTAAAACACTAAATATTTCATTAGTTTATTATTTTTTTAATTTTACATAAATTTATGTGTTTGTTCATATTTTTGGTGTTTTTATATAAATTGGTATAAATTCTATATTTTATATGTATAAAATAAAATAATAAAAAAGTTATATTATTATATTACATGTTTAGTATTTTGGTATAAATTATATATTTTAGATATTTTATTACATATATATATATATATTATAAAGGAAAATAATAAAAAAAATCTTTTCATGTTGGTCAGCCTTCGGCTGCCGACATCCAAAACAACATAAGCTATATATATATATATTATATTATATGCATATAACTATATATTATATAATAATTCTATTATTATATTATTATATGTTTGTTTTGTTGCTTATATAAAGCAATGAAGGCTCAGCAAGTTTGGGGAGTCTGAAGGAAAAAAGAAAGGGGGAGGCCCAGCAGAGAAAAAAGGAGAGGATCAGGGAGAGAAAACATGAAGTGGTGTGAGAGAATTTGAGAAAAAAAAATCAGAAAGAAAGAAAATTAGTTTTTTTGAGAGAGAGAGAGAGGGAAAATAAAATATTTTCTTTGATATTTTTATTTCCATTTCATCAATACACCATTCAAAAACCAACCACTAAAGCTATAATTCTAAATTTTGTATTGAGAATTGAAAACACATTCCACAGACTTGAGAGTAATCAAAAGGAAGTTTGTGACTCGGAAAATTCATCATTTCCCCAAAATGTGAGTTTTTGCAAATTTTCATTTAATTTAAAAATGTAATATAATTTGTTTAAATACTTCATTTACTTCTCTTCATAACTGTTTTTTTTTTTTTTTTATCACTGTAATGGGAAGGCTGCACCACCCATATATCCGCTGTAATTTAAATATTGTATATAAACTGTTGTAATTTATTACTTTAAATAATTTACCCCCACCGGATGAATAGTAACCTCCGGCGATGAATAGTACCTTCAGCGGTGAATAGTAACCCGACGATGAATAGTACCCCCGGCGGTGAATAGTAACTTCCGGCGGTGAATAGTACCTCCGGCTATTTAATTTTTCTCGCTTTCTATAGCTTAATTTCAGCACTATTATATGCTATTTAGGAGGCTGTTTAATTTATTTCAATGATTTATGTTTTAAATATCAAGTTTGTTTGTACTAACCAATTAATCAACTTCGCATAATCATCTCTGCAACCTCCCTCCATTCTTTGCTTATTTCGATTAAAAAGGGTTGAAAAATTAAGATTGTGGTTCAAGTATAAGAAAGGAACTCTTCTATGCTTAATGGTTTAATCTCTTTGGAGGTTCATTACCAAAGGTATAAAAGGCTCTATGCTTAATGGTTTAATCTCTTTGGAGATTCACTACCAAAGACATAAAACGTTTTATGCTTAGGAGGTTCATTACCAAAGGTATAAAACGCTCTATGCTTAATGGTTTAATCTCTTTGGAGATTCACTACCAAAGGCATAAAACGTTTTATGCTTAGGAGGTTCATTACCAAAGGTATAAAACGTTCTATGCTTAATGGTTTAATCTCTTTAGAGATTCACTACCAAAGGCCTAAAACGTTTTATGCTTAAGAGGTTCATTACCAAAAGTATATAACGTTCTATGCTTACTCATTTAATCTCTTAGGGGATTTACTACCAAAAGCATAAAACGTTCTATACTTAACGGTTTAAATTCTTTGGAGGTTCACTACCCCAAATGTATACATGTTCTTATACTAAAGCACAATCTTTTATTTTTCATTTCTCTTTATTAATCAGTGTGTTTACTTTTAAGGGACTAATTGACCCTTGGAAATCACAAAGGAAAGTGTCATTATCACTTATTATCAAGTTTGGATTTCAAGTCATTATCACTCAAGTTTGGGTTTTTCTAAGTCATTATCACTCTTTTGAGTTTGACTAGTCCTTGTTGCACATCTTGAGTTTGACTTGGAATCCCTTATCGCTTGTAAATAAGTTTGACTCTTCCTTTGTAATTTCCCTCAAAGAAAATAAAATTTGTTTCTCGGGTTAAGTTGATGCTTGTTTCTCTTTATTGCGTTTTGGACTTAGTGGACGTAAATATCACTTTTGCACAAACAGGAGAAAAGATAAAGAAATGGAAAGGTAATAAAAAAGGCTAATAAAATTGGTTAAAATTGTATTGCAATCGACATAAAGAACCAATATGATTAATTGAATTCAGTCGGACGTTATACCGAGTTTATTGTGTCAGGGCTTATTGTAATAAATTAGACAGCCCCTTTCATTTATTATTTATTCGGCTTTGTAATAATTATTTATTCGGACATTCAGACCCTTCTTCGCGAGTACAAATATGTAATAAGTTGTATGTCTTCCAACCCCCATTCTTTCTCTCTTTTATTTAACTACTTACGATGGTTAGTTTAGGGACATCACATTTAATTTAGCATGCTTCATGTTTGCATTCACTTGTATTGCATGCACCAAGGCTCGGTTTATCATTCTTATTCACATTGTCGTTTAAATGCTTCTTTGAATACGTGCTTAGACCGCATGCTATCAAATCATTTCATATGCCATATTAGTAGCCGAGCCTAGTAATTGCATATCGCATGTGTTGCATTTAGTTAGGAATCATGCATATTTTCTAACTTTGTTTTGTAGCTTGTTCGCGGGACGTCGGTAAATATGTGAGTTGTTATGCTTTAGCATCCCACCTGTACATATTTTTCTTATTATGTTTAGCATCCTACCATGAGGCTAAGTGCTTAATTGATAAACTGCTTGAATGCCAGTGGATGAAGGCTAATCACTTGAATTGGGATACATTGATTCATGTATATATGAGATCACCATTTTCTGTGATACATATTCAAAACACTTTTTTTCAAAACAAACATGAAATCAAACATTCCAACTTTTCGTATCGATCTTCCAAAAGAAATTGCCGGATTTGGACTCTTTTTGTGTTTCCACTATTTCACATTGCACTTGTAAAATCAGAATCAAAACCAACACAAGTGGAGTCTGAACTGTAAGGGCTATTTCATCCTTCCGAAAGGGAGCGCGAAAAGCCGAGCTACAACTACTGGTGGCCTGGACTTCCTTGCTGCATTAGAGAGCAAACAGAGCAAAACAGTGTATTTCTCAAGGTTGTTTGCACACTTTGCCTTAGCACATTTCATCACTTTTGAGTATGAAATGTCTTATTTTCTTTGTATTCAAATTAACGTCCAATTTGAACACAAGCAATGCAACATAAAGAATGCTTATCTTGCCTCTTTTACTTGCCAATTTTGTTTACACATTTTAGTTACCAAACCATTCTTTAATCAATTAGTCCATTGGTGAGTGTCTTCTAAGGTGAAAGAAGTGTCAACTAAGGGATAGTTTAAGGCATGAGAGAAACTTTATGCCGTTGGTAATGAACTCTCAAGGGAGGATTAAACCATTAAGCATGAGCCTCTATCTCAAGCTTAAACAACCCTAAGGTTGAAACAACCCTCAAAGCAAATGAGAAAGTGAAGAAATGAGGGAGATTGCAGAGATTATAAGTGCTGAAATTAGGTGAGAAAAAGCACTAAAACATGCAATCAACTCAAACCAATGGTGATTAAAGCCTTAAAACACCAAGCTAGTGAAAGAACTTACACTTTAACTATGCAATAGAAGAATCAAAAAGCACCAAACAGCCAAAATAGAGCTAAAATAGGTCAAAACGGAGTTCTAAACATGCTGGACTTAAGCCACAAAAAGCTAAAACATTAAGCTAATACATGGGGCTAACTAGGCATGCAAACAAGACACAAGGAGGGGAGGCTAACCCCTCCAATTTTGGACTTCTAAATGTGTTTTTTGCCACTGAAAAACCTCTGAAATTCAGTGACTAAATGGCCAAAAAAAATTGGTTTGAAAGTGGTGAATAAAGGTACAAAAGCTTTACAAACTAAGAAGCAAGAAGGGTGAACCACCCCTTAATTGAAAATGGCCTCAAGCCAACACTTTTAAGACATAAAAACAGAGCTTTTTATAGTTCAAAATCAACCTGAAAATAATTGAAAAAGATGGCAAAGCAAGGGTACAAAACAAGTATAAAAGGAGAGTGTTATACCTCTCGAAGCCAAGACACAATTTAGCCAACAATCCAAGCTAAAAACCTCCTCCTCTAGCTCAAAACAAGTCCCAAGCTACCTCAGCCCAAAGACTAGCAACTTTTATCAAGGGTGTGTAGGCAAAAGTGTAGGATTTGTGAGCAAATGTGTATAAAATTACGAGAGAGAGAGAGAGAGAGAGAGAGAGAGAGAGAAGTCTAGAGAGAGAGAAAGAGAGAGAATTTTGTTCCAAATTTTCTAACCCTCCAAAATGGGGGAGGAACCCCTATATATATAGAAAAACAAGCCTTGAGCTTGGAAACATCCTACCATACGCGTGAAGGGAGATGCAGTTCAGTGTGCTAACAATTATCATAACTGTCAACAAATATCTGGAAAAAGACAGTGGTGGCCGTTGGCCACCACTGGTAGCCGACCGACCAACACTGCTGGCCGACCGACCACACCATTGGCTGACAACCATGAGCCATAGCCGACAGCCTCGGCCACCACAAGTTCCAGGCTTGAAACAACAAGGTTTTGGTCCAAAGCATAGCACAAAAAGGACAAGCTTAAAAGGCTCAAAGACATGGCGTTCAACCGAAGACCTTGGGCACTCAAAGCGAACAAATACAATTGTAATCATCGAGTGCACAAGTGATCTAAGTCTTAAGGTCGGTCAAAAATGGGGTGTCTACAATGGAACACGATCCTGAGTTTTTGGAATTTATCTCAGGATGCGTGGAACGCGACCCTAAGCGGTTTTCTCGGGACCGTTTCTCACAATTTCAGCGTGGTCAGAGTGCTCCCTTCCTCACACGATTTCAACGTGTTTTGGAATTTTTCTCAGGATGCGTGGAACGCGACCTTGAGCGGTTTTCTTAAGACCTCTTCTCACAATTTCAGCATGGTTTGAGTGTCCCCTTTTCCTCACACGATTTCGGCGTATTTGGAATATGTTCTTCCTTCTCTCACAATTCCAGCATGGTTGGAGTATGTCAGCCTATCCATTACATTCATTACATCATACCATTTTATCATCATGCACCCTTTCCGTGTTAAGCTTAGTTTGGCATGAGCTCGTTCGTTTCCCTTGTTGAAAGATGGTTCTATCTTGTGTAAGTACCCATGCTGCGCTGAGGCCAATATTGAGGGTGTCAACACCTTTTCTGTGTTAGACATGGTCCGTTTTGTGCCCATGCCTTTTCTAGGTAAGATGTGGTTCGGCTTGCACCTCTTATTCACTGCATCCATTGCTTCGTACTTTGTCTTGTTGCATTTAGCATTTTAGGATCATTATCCTTCCCTAGCAAATCATTCCTCACTTATATTATACCACCCCAATTACTTGTACTCTTTCTCTTTTTACAAAAAACATAGTTTTGCATGTGCTCACATCCCTTTTACGTTAAAACATGGTTCTGTTATGTGTAAGCATCCTTGCTACGCTGAGGCCAATATTGAGGGTGTAGGCACTTAGTCTGTGTTAAGCGTCGTTTGGTTGTGCCCACTTCTTTTCTATATAAAATATAGTTTGATTTACATCTCCATCCCTTTATGATATTTGTGTTTTTTGCACTGCTTGTGGTTTGATTATATTATTATATTGAACTGCATATCATTTGCATTATTTTGTTACATTGTGTATCATTTGCACCTTGCCCCAGAACTACGCTAGTTTGATTCCTTGCAAAGCGTTACGTAGGCAGCCTGTGGGCGTAACCATTTATTTTGTCTTGATTGTTTGTCCAAGTCTTATGGCCTTGTCAAAATGGGTCGTCTCTGGGCTTTGACATTCACTCACGTCATTTCATGACTCCGAGTTCTGTCAAAGAGGGGCAATTGTAGACATCCCATTTTTGACGGCCCTCACGACGTCATCGCTTACACACCCAATGATGAGTGTATATGCTTGTCAAGTGCTCGAAGTCCTCAGCGAAATGCCACAACATTGAGCCTTTCAAACCTTGCACCCCTGTTGCCTAGTTTTTGGACCCAAACCTCGGATTTTCAAGCCGACAACCTCTAGTGGCCTGCAGGCCACTGATATGGGCTACCGGCCACAAATGTGTTTTGCAGATATTTTGTGACAGTTGTGCCAGCTATTTGCACAAATTCTTGCATCTACTCCCACATGTATGGTTGGATGTTTCTGAGGAAAATTCATGTTTTCTATATATAAAGGACCTCCCTTCTTGCTTTTGAGGTTAGAAAAATTTTGGAACAAAATTTTTTCTCTCTCTACAATTCTCTCTCTCTCTCTCTCTCTCTCTCTCTCTCTCTCTCTCGCAAATTTCTTCACCTTTGCCTATACACTCTTCACCTTTGCCTATACACTCTTAGCCAAACCTCTCCATCTTTGAGTTAAAGTATCTTTGAGCCTTGTTTGAGCTCTTGAGGGTGTGTTTGTCTTAATTTGTTGCTTAGAATTGGTTCTCCTTTTCAAGAGGTATAAAGCTTTGCTTCTTTACTTACTTTACTCACCCTTTTTCTTACTATTTTTCAACTATTTTTGGGATGTAGAAACTCTATATTTTTGGGCTGAAACTTGGGTTTTAAGGCCAATAAAGGTTGATGGGTGGTTTACCTTTCTTTACACCTTGGTTTCAAGGCCTTTACCCTTGTGTTTCCCACCCTTGCACTATCTTTTTTTAAGCTTTTAAACACTGATTTTTAGAGTTATTTCAATGGCTAAAATCATGGTTTACAGTCCAAAATTGGAGGGGTTACCCTCCCCACTTTGTGTTTTGCATACTAGCCTAGCATGATCCATGTTTTAGCTTATTATTCTAGCTATTTTTGTCTTAATTCCAACATGTTTTAAGACTTATTTAGGACTATTTAAGCATTATTTTTAAGTGTTCATTGCATTTGAGCTTTACATTGCATGCTTGTAGTATAATTGTCCTCATAAGTTTGGTGTTTTAGGCCTCAGACACTATCTTATTTGAGTTGATTGCATTTATTTATGGCTTTCCGTACTTTTGATCTCTTTTAATCACCTCTGCAACCTCTCTCCTTTCTTGACATTTGTTTTTCTTTGAAAGTGGTTTCAAGCCAAGTGTTTGTCTAAGTATGAGATTGAGATGTCATGCTTAATGGTTTAATCCCTTTGGGAGTTCATTACCAATGGTATGATGTCTCTTTCATGCCCAAAGAAACTCTTGGTTTAAGCCCTCTTTCCATTAGAGGACTTAAATCACCTTTGGACTCAATTAACTAAAGAATGAATAGTAATCTAAAATGAACTAATAAAATTGGTTACTAAAAAGGTGCAAGATAATAATTGGTTAGGGTTTAATTAGACATTAATTGAACCTTTGAGTCTTGAGTCGTTTCATACCCATTAGTAATGAAAATGGTTCAAGATTCATTATCAACTACTTCCCTTGATCTTTCATGATAGGGAGGTGATTTTGAGAGTCTTGTTTTGTTGCATTCATTGAACTTGTACACTTTGATTCATAGGCCATCATGTAATGAAATTGCATAGATTGATGGTTTGTGAATCAAGTTTTACTACTCCTTTGAGTTGTCTGATGATAAGGAGGGGTAAATTGTGCAAACAAACCCTTGAGAATACACAGTCTCTACTCTATTTGCTCTCTATTGTAGCAGGGAAGTTTAGTCAGCAGTGGTCGGCAGGCTGCTATTGGTGGCCAGCAAGCCATCTTTTGTGACCGGTAGGCCACCTTCTATGGCCGGTAGGACATCATTAGTGGACAGCAGGTGATCTACTGGCCAACAATGCAAAATCAAGCAATGTCCTTTTGAAGTAGAATAGAGTTGGTCTTGAGGTAAAAATCAATGCAAGTGTTCTCTTTGGCAACCTTGAGGCATTCAAAGAATGTAAATGGCTTTTTCGGGTGAAAACCGCATTCATGCATGAGCCCTCCATTGATCCTTGGGATTTGTGTTATACATATATTAGTGTTATGCTTAAAATAGTGGCTTTGTAATTAATTAGTTAGAATAGCTAATTCGTCTCGTGTTGTAATTATATTAATTAGCTAGATTAGTTAATTAATTTAATTTGTAATAATTAGTTAAATAGTTTAGCTAAATTATTCATTTTTTGTTGTAAAAGCCAGGTAATTAGTTAGCTAGTTAGTTCATTTGGACTCTCCTTCGTGAGAGCGCAATGTTGTAATAATGTATATGTTTTCCAATCCCATGTCTTTCTTCTTTTTATTTACTTGCTTATGATGGTTAGTTTATGGCATCATGTTTTGTTTAGTATCTCTCATGCCTTGCATCTACTTGTATTGCATGTATCGAGGCTCGGCACATTATTCTAACTTGCATCGTTAGTTAAATGCCTCTTTGAATATGTGCTTGGACTGCATGCTATCAAATTGATTCATATGCCATATTAGTAGCTGAGCCTAGTAATTGCATATCGCATGTGTTGCATTAGTCATATTGCATAAAGTTAGGATCATGCATTTTTCTAACTCTTTTGTTCATTTTGACTTGGAGTACTAGGCGAGCCTTTACTCACTTTAGCATATTGCATTGCATGTTGATGTTGCCATGTTTAACATGCTTAATATGAGGCTAAGTGCTTAAGTGATAAATTGCCTGAATGCCTGTGGATGAAAGCTAATTGCTTGAATTGGAATAATTTGAGTAATGTTTATATGCAATCACTTTTTCAAGTGGTACATATTTAAAACTCTTTTCAAAAACAAACATGAATCGAAGTGTTCCAATTCTTGCAAGTTAGTCTATACTTGTGTGTGTGCGCATCACATGGTAATGCTAGCCTAATAAACTGGAACAAGAACATATAATGCACATAAGATTCATATCATGATTAGTAGAGGCCGATTTTTGATCGAGCGAGTGGGGATGCTCAATTCATGACTTTCCCCTCTCGTACCTAAGTTCTCGAGCTGAGACAATCTTGGTGATGACTGACACGTGGCCTTTGGCATAAGTCATCGGTTTCCTAAATTTCTCAAAAATATTTAGGTGGCGACTCTGTATCTGGCAAAGCAATTCATTTTTGGCAATTTGATTCAAAATTGATTTTCCAAAAGATTTGTCAAATTTGGATTCTTTGGTGTTTATCTATTTCACATTGCACTTATGAGATTAGATTCAAAACCGCGGGAGTCTGATACTGTAGGGCTTATTCGTCTTCTGAAAGGAGGCACAAAAAGTCGAGCTACACCATGTTAGGACATACATAATTCGTGTGGTCATTTTCATCGCCTCTTAATTGCCCCCAAACTTTCATTCTCTTTGAGCTTAGTGAAAGAGTGGAAGTTTTCAATTCCTTGTTTTGATAAAAATTGCCATATAATATTGTCTTCCTATGCACAATATATGGGTGCTAGAGCTTATTCCAATAATGTCTAACATTGTTAGGACTTATTGTGAAACTTCCTAGCATTCTGTGACTTATTCCAAAGAATGTCTAACCTTGTTAAGACTTAATCTAATAAGGCCTAGACTCTCTAGGTCTTATTCCAAGATCCTAACCTTGTTAGGAGTTTTTACCAAGAGGCAGAGCAATTCATCTTGCTTAAGAGGTAGGGCAAGTCATTTTGACAAGAGTTAGATCAAAATGAGGTTTGATGTTGATCATATTCCATAGTCAATTATCAATTGACATCCTGCAACAAATAAATTTATGGTTATTGTCTTTCTTCCTCGTTGAGTCAATCGGTTTCTACAGACGGCGCTAATTGTACAAACATAGAAAATTCACATACTTGTTAATGGAAAAACCTAACGAATAAGATGATTAGAACCATCACGTAATCACCATCTACATGATACCTTGAACGGTCAGACATCCTCCGACGCCCTAGTTAGTCCTACAATATTATCAAAATATTTAATTGACATAATTGCAAGTAACAAACAATCTACCTCAACCCATGCTTGTGTGATCTATTATAATAGCCAGTGTCTTGCCTAGCAAGTATTTTGAGTGCTTTAGAAGTTCTATCTCAAACAATCTCTAGTTGTTTAGGACATCTATATCAATATGATTTCATCTCTTGATGAGTTTTGCATAATATAAAACAATAATATAGTGTTTGATGAGGATTTGACAAGTGTACTATACATGATAATCTATTGTGATGGGTGGTTCTCGAATATTCCTTCGATCCTTGCTCCGTTACCTGAAATAGAAAACAATCCGGTCGAAGGTGTCGAAATTAGCACTTCGATGGTTAAGTTAGATTTTAGATGAAAGGAAGTGGGTTGGTATTTTGGAAATGAAGTCCTGTTTTATGAAAGTGCATTCCTCTTTTCTTCTATTTACCTTCCTTATATAGACGCTTAGTGTAGATATTTCCTACGTGGTTTGATCTTTCCTTCATCATCATCACAATGTCAGAGTGCAAGTTCCTACTACACCTCTAGAAAGAGACAGCTTGGGCCCACTCTAGTAGTCGGTGTGGATGTTTCCCGATTTTCCCTGTATCACTCAATCGGCGTATAATTTGATCGGCGAACAGGCTGCTCAACATTTGAACTTCTGCAATCCAATGGGCCTAGATGCTCTTTGCTTGTCAAATGCGTAATTTTGATACTCAGCTCACATATTTATAATTACGCCATGTGATGTGTTAGGACCCATATAATTCCTGTAGTTATTTTCACTCTCAGGTTATATTATAGACATGTGGCATAATTTTTTATTTGAATAATTTGTTCAGTCACTCTGTTTGAATGCGTTGTTCAGATGCTCTGTGAAACATTTTGTTTGGCTGTCAAGTCATTCTGGAATCCCAATAGTTTATTTGGATTAGGTTGGGACTAATTTAATCTACTAAAATACAAAACAAGTTAAAAAGTCAATAAGACAAAATATCACATCCAAATTATAATAATTTCACTTTTTTTCTCACAAAATTACAAAAAAGTTAAAAGTTCTTCTCAAATAGGACATTTTTAACTAAGTTAAAGTAGTCAAAAAGTGAAAAAAAAATCAAGTTAAAAAAGTTAATTCCAAATGAACGCATATTTATAACGCGATATTCACCGTTTCTTTGATTCATTTATCAATAATGTTGGTCAAAATTCTTCTCACAAAATACTAGTTAGATCAGCTGAACTTTATTTTGGTCTGGACACCCCCCAAAAACCATTTGGAATTAAAAATCAGTTTTGCTTTTTTAAATTTTTTACTAGTAAAATCCATCTAATCGAAAAATTAATAGGGTTCTAGGAGAAACTGTTGAGAGCTACAAGGAAGTGCAATGTGAGTTGTCATGTAAAAGGGGCTTTGAAGAGGGATACATTTCAAACAACAAAAAATAAGAGAGAGATCTTTTGGGGATCTAACATAAGCAATAAAGTTTGCAGAGTGTATAGTTATTGCTCTTATACCAACAAAATTAATGCTTCACAAACAATATTTTTCAGTTTTTTTTTTTTTTTGGTTTTGTTTTGAAAATGATGATTTAATAGAAGTTTGAATTAAAATGTTTACTAATGAAAATTTATTTTTAAATGAAAAAGATAAATGGCTCATATACCGTTAAAAGTAGTTGCAGTTTTATCATGTTGATGCTTATATGAAGTATCATCAAACGAGAAAGAAAAATAAATAAATAAAGGCAATGTCAAGAGAGATGAATCGGTATCAGTTGTGGTATTGTAATATTGGAATATTGACCAATACTTATTAGGAATTGGGTGACGCAATTGTAATTTTTTTTAAAATAATAATTTTATTGATTTGTCATAATTTTCATCCAAAAAAATTTAAACAATGATAAATATGAATAAAAGCATTTATATTCCAGCATTATAATTAAATTCACAGGATTTTTACATTCATAAAAATTAAATTCATAATTTCAACATGCAATTCATATCACATGTACTACAAAAAAAAATATATAGAAAAATTAAATTAGTATTCATACTTAATATTGACTGAATTAACTAATTGAGCGACTAAGATTGCAAATTGTTATATCTAAAGAGTACAAAAAAAGGTTAATTTTAGATAAAATGTTTATATTTTGAATCTATTTAATGAGATCTACCAAACAAGATCTCAATTGGATATGAATTTTGTAAGGCAAAAGAAAAGGGTAAAAGTTAACACTTTTTTACTCCGAAAATGTAATTTCACGCTTTTGATATTTGTTTTTAAACTGTCCAATTTTCGAATTTGGACTAAAAGAAGTGTGAAATTTAACTCTTTTTTTTTTATATATAATTTCATAAATCTCTATTAAATATGAAATTATGTAACAAAAAGTAGAAGTTCCAACCTTTTTGTTATAAAGTATGAAATTTTGAACTTCTAAAAATTATTTTAAGAAGTGTAAAAGTACATAGTTTGTTTTTTTATCAACGAAAGTTAGTTGTTAGTTGTTAGTTGTTAGTTGTTGGTTGTTAGTTGTTAGTTGTTAGATTAAAAGTTCACTGTTTATGGATCCAAAAAGTGAGAAATTAAAACTTGTTTTACATAATTTCATATATCTTTATTGAAAATTCACAATGTTTGGAACCCAAATTCTCAAACTTATAATTTTTGTTCCTAAAAAGTGCGAAATTTTTACAATTTTAATACTAAATAAGTACAACAACATAACAAGTGTTACATGCTAGGATTGTTCTACCGATGTGATAAAGGTGGATCTCGTACAGTTATTAGATTGGTTTATACATATATTTGGGTTAAGATAGTAGAGTTCAGAATCTGCTAGGAAACCTAAATATGTAGGATTTGGTTACCTAATCTTATGAAACTAGGATTCTCATGGGTAGACTATTATAAATAATCATGTAGACTATAAGATTTTCTGAGTGAGAGATTGAGGTAAGAAAAAATAGAGATGTAAGGGATAAGAGAAAAAATATCGTGGGCACTGAATGAGTAAGGGCTCAATTACCCTTGAGTATGTGATTCGAGTAGTAGTGTGGGTTTTGAGTGCTTTGGGCATTTCACATGTATTCTCTATTTTATTCATAGTGGAAACTCTCTCTTCCATAGATATAGGCAATTTAGGCCGAACCAGGTAAATCTATGTGTGATTATTTTTCTCTTTGGTGTGTGCATGGATGTGCTTCCGTTTGCGTTGGTGAGATATGGTATAAATCCCAACAAGTGGTATTAGAGCTTATGATTGTTGATCCTATGTGTAGTTACTGCATATGGAGGACTCGCACAGAAGAGAAGAAAATCTCTGTGGTATAGAAAAGACAAAAAAAAAAAAAAAGGTTCAAATTTGGTAAAGGCTTCCGCAAGAAGAAACATAGCAGAAAAATTCACAACGAAAGTGGATTTCAAAGTTTCCAGGGGTTGTGGTTTCATTGGTACAGTTAGAATTCTTAGATTCTAAAAAGGTTTAAAGGGATTGGATAGATTCAAGGGCAATCAAAGGTGATTTCATGTGGTCTGGAAGTAATCTAATTCAATCAATAAGGAAGTCCAGTCATTGCTGGATCAATCAGACGGTGTTTGTTTGATTGTACATCATGATTGGCAACTTGTACAAGCTCGTGGAGTATGTTGACAAGAGACAAGTCGTGGGTGAACATTGGCTAGCAATAGTTGCAAGAATATTTGGTGGCCACCAAAAAGAAGACAATGGGTTGCAGATTATTCACAAAGAAGGAAAGCTTTAGGCATAGAAGTTGAGACGATTCGCGATAAAAAGGTGCATACCAAGGGAGGACGCGAGTCACTTTTCTATGAAGGTTTTGGTTCGTGGCAGTGGAGACACCTTATAGAGGTACAACTGTTCTCATGGGCTTGAGTATGAGGACAAATAAAGCTACGAACGACACGTTTGAGCACTATTGCGTAAGGTGCAAAACATGAGCACTTGGTTCAAGGGGGTGCAACATCTTCTAGGTGATGGCAGAGTGTATCATGCAAACTAGGACATCCGAGTTGAAGGATGCACATAACATTTACCATAAATAGGTGAAGGGGTTGATTGTTAGGATTAGTCCACCAATGTGATAAAGGTAGGTCTTGTACAGTTATTATATTAGTTTATACATGTATTTGGGTTAGGAGAGTAAAGTTCGGAACCTACTAAGAAACCTAATATATGTAGGATTTGGTTACCTAATGTATGGTTTCTAAGAGAGAGATTGAGAGATTGAGTTGAGGGAAAAAAATAGAGATGTAAGAGGTGAGAGAAAAAATATCATAGACACTAGGTGAGCGAGGGCTCAACTACCCTTGAGTATGAGGTTTGGGTAGTGGTTTGGGTTTTGAGTGTTTTGGCCATCTCACATGTGTTCTCTATTTTATTCATAGTGGAAACTCTTTTTTCTGTGGATGTAGGCAATTTAGGCTGAACCACGTAAATCTATGTGATTATTTTTCTCTTTGGTGTATGTGTAGATGTGTTTTCGTTTACATTGGTGGGATATGATATATATCCCAACACTGCAACCTCAATTTTATTTGTGCTATTAATAATGTTTGGCCTGCAAACAAAAGGATGAAATGAACAAATATATATATATATATATATATTAATGTTTGCACTGTGATAGAGAACTTGACGTTTGTTATACGTTATATTATGGTGTGTTTTGGTCATTTGTCGTAGGACGAGCCTTCTAAGGTAAAATATATATATATATATATATGCGATTCAATAGTTTATGAGGTTTACATATGGGACTAGTATGATAATTTTGGAATAGATCACAATTCCTATTTAATGAAGCAACCTCTCTCCAGTTCAATTACAGACTGAAGATGGTTAGTCTAACTCACCATGGGCTCATTTTGGGTTGGCCTTAACGATTTGAATAATTTATCTTCTGAGTCCCATCACATATCAATAGTCATTTGATCAAATAACATTTGTTTGAAAAAATAGACGATTAAGTGACTATCGATAGCTAATTAATATGATTTTTTTTATATGAATAATATATTCAATGGATCCCAAGAGATGAATAGTTCGGATTGTCAGTGTGGGTCCAAAATGAGCCCACAATAGTTTAATTGGACCTCTCAAGATTGTGGTTAAACTAGAGAGGAATTGCTCCCCAATTTCCTATACTCAAATGGTGGTGGAGGTTTAGAAAGGAATATAAAACTCTTTGGAAAGAAGTGATTTGTAACAGCTATGGCAATGAGAGAGGCAGTTCATTTCATCATCACTACAATCATACTCAATGTATTTTTTATGGAAAGATCTACTCAAAATTACAAACTCTAATCAGATGTTAGTAGATTTCTATTTGGATAACTTCAAGATTTCAGTAGGATTTGCGAAAAGAATTATGTTTTGGTTTGATAAATGGTTGAATAACATAAGCCGTATGTTATGTTTGGTTGAGAGATTTGGAAAGGAAAAGAGAAAAAGTAGATGAAATCTGAATAAAATATACCTATATTTCACATAATTTTACATACATTTTCACTTTCCCTTTCCAAATTCCTTATCAAATTTCTCAACCAAACACGGCATTAGGGATGAATTCCCTAGACTTTTCAGCTTATCTAATGAAAAAGAAGTATCATTGCTTCAATTGTGCCTTTGAAAAGAAAACTTTGGTGTTTAGCAATTAATTTCAAAAAATAAAAATAAAAAAATATGCTAGCTTGGGAAGAGGAGGAGAAACAAAGATTATTTACTATGTTAGAGTCAATCCCTACACTTCACCAGGATAAGAATAATTATTGTGGCTGGCTTGCTCATTTATTTGGGCAGTTCGCAATAGCTTCAGTGTGGATTTGATAGGAATCAACAAAAGGGCCCAAATTATCAATTCAAAAAATATTGTGAATGAATTTAGGCCCCCCCAAAAGTGAAGTTTTTTGGTTGGCTAGCTTGGTTATGTAGGGTAAAAGCATCAACATTCTTACAAAGGATTGGTGTGTTAAATGAGAATGCCAACACTATGTGTTTGTTTTGCAAGTCAGAGGTTGAATCAATTGAGCATGTGTTGTTGTTCTGTCCTCTGATTTGGAAACTTTGGTTTGAAATATTAAATTGGTGGGATTTGAAGAGGGCAATGCCTGGGTTTGTGGGGGGCCTTTAACAGTGGTGGATTGGAGGTAAGTATAGGAATTGGATGGCTAAAGTTTGGAAGATTGTGCCATTAACTGTATTTTGGTCAATTTGAAAGCTTAAGAATGAATGCCTATTTAAAAATGCCCAACCAACTTTGAGGATTTAAGTAAGAGGGTGAAGATTAGGATAGCCTTATGGTCTAAGCAAAACTTGGCTAGAATTGATTATTCAATTCATAATTTAATGTCTAATTTAAGATAGATCAAATACGCAGCGTAAAGGGTGATTGTTGTTTGGAGTTTTTTGGTATGTGGTAGCAGGGTTTAGACACCCTATTTTTGACCGATCTTAAGACTCAGACATCATTGTTTGAGTGCTCGGTGATAGTGCTTGTTGTGCTCGTTTCGAGTTTCCGGAGTTTTTGGCTGAGTGCCTTGTCTCCGGCTCTCTGAACTCTTTGTGCTTTGGCTCGGTTTGTGGACCAAGCCTTGTTTCTCTTCCCTGGAGGGAGAGAGGGGTCTATAGACCACCTTTTTGTGGTCGTAGAGCACTTTTTCTGCTTGGAGACTAGTTTCTGATTTTCAGGGCCTTCGGTCGCGCGCCTTGTCTCGGGACCGCTTAACGTTCTCCGTTTGGCGTGGTTTTTGAACCATGCCTTGTTGCCTCTTTCTAGAGGGACACTGTGGTCTGGGAGACCACTTTTTGTGGTCGTAAACCACTTTTCTTCCCCTCCAACCAGTTTTCTGGTCGGTCAGCTAGTTTTTTTAATCGAGTAGCCCTCGCTAAATTAGGCCTATCCTTTTGAATACTTAGATTTCAGCTATGAGGCCACCACCGTTGGAAAGCTTACTTCTAGGGGTTCATTTTACACTCAAGAATCTCTTAAAGCTAAGTCCGGATGGGGGAGATATGGTTGGTTGAAGTAGAGCATCAATCCGGTTGGATCGAAACTGCGCGGCTTCACCAAAACAGGCATAACTTTTTGCACAGTTGGAATTTTGATGAAAGGCTGGTGCCATTGGAAAGCTAACTTCTGGGGCTTCAATCTGGATACTGGCCGACCACTTTTTGGCCTTGGAAGCCATTGGCCGACCACTTTCTCTTCCAGTCAACCAATAAAAGTAGCTGGCCGACCACTTCAACTAGTCGGCCACTATCCTTCAGGTTTTTGAAGATATTTTCTTGCCAGCTGTTGGGCACAAAAACCATCCTTGATACACGTGTATAGAGGGATTGCTTGGAGCTCCAAAACTTCCTCAACAAGCTTGAACTTTGTTTTTTTCTATATAAGGGAACCTCCTCCCTCATGCCTTAGGTTCAGCTTTTTGTGTTAAAGAGTGATAGATACACCTTTATCTCTATATCTCTCTTTGCTCCATTTTTGTGCCTTAAAGTGCCCTTTTGTCTCACTTTTGTACACAAACACACACTCAAACACTATACTCTTGGAGCTGAGGTCCCTTGAAGTTGTTTTTGGAGTTCTTGGACTGGTTTGAGCTTAAAGAAGTTGCTGGAGTTGCAGCTTTGAAGGTGGTCTTCAAGGGTGAGCTTTTAACCTTTTAAACCCCCATTTTTGCTTAAGCTTTTAGCTTTACTTGCATGCTGTTTTAAGCTTAACTCTTAACTACAAAAAGTTCTGAATTTTGGTGCTTAAGATCTTTGTTTCAGGTCACTTTTGTGTTTGGGGTTGTTTACCCCCTCTTGCGCCTTGTTTGGCCTTACTTTTGTGCTTTCTTTGTGAGCTTTTGGGACCACCTTGTTTTGACCTTCTCACCACTGAAACTCAAAGGAATTTCAGTGGTGCAAGTGGTGTTTTGAGGTCCCAAATAGGAGAGGGTCATCCCCTCTCCTTATGCCTTCAATACTTGTCTTGAATGCCTCATGTGTAAGCATGTTTGTTAAGCTTATGTTGGCCATATCTTAGCTTGTATTTGGACTTATTTTAGCATGGAATGCCACTGTTTTTACTTGGTTTTGTCACTCCATGCATGCCTAATACACTTGTAGTGTAAATCTCACAAACTAGTCTTGTATGCTTCATGAAGTAACATGTCATTCTAGCTTGTTTTGTGTCCATTTCAGCATGTTTTTGGTGATGTTTTTCCATGTCATACCTCTATTAGGGTTTGGTTTGGTCACCTCTTGCATGCTCTATGCACTTGTAGTGCAATTCCATGAAATAGCCTAACATGCATCATGCTTTAACATGTCATTCTAGCATGCTTTTGGCTTAACTTCAAGAAGCTTTTGTCCATGTTTTAACATGCTTTAGCTCTAATTTGTGTTGTTTTGGCCATGCATGACTTGCTTTGTATAGCTATAATGCATTCTAGCTTGTTAGCTTTGTGTGTCAAGTCCACTAGCATGCCTTACTTGGCCTATTTGAATGATTTGGCATCATTTATTATGTGATTTCAGTCCATGTTTCATGGTCATACACTCACATCTTTCATTCATTCAATGTGTTAGACGGTTTGCCCCTTTATGCCTTAACATGAATCATTGCGTATGCGTGCATACCTAAGCTTGCGAGCTATCATTTTAGTGCTTATTTGGGGTTATTTTGCCATGATATAACTCTGATTTTCATTGGTTAAGTCATCTCATGCTTGGTCTTAATATGTGTAGTGTAATCCACCTTATTTGCCTGGTATGCATCATGCCTTATGCCCTTTATGCGAGCTTGTTTTGGCTTCCTTCCATACATGTTATAGTATCATTTTGACATGTTTTAGGACTATTTTGGGTTGCCTTAACCATATGCCTCATGAATTGCATAATTGTAGTGCAATTGGCCTTGCTAGCTTTGTGTTTTGGTGACTCATGTATGTTATCTTTGAGCTATTTAGATGATTTGGAATCATTTAATACTTCATTTCAGAGCATGTAGCATGACTATGTTCCCACTTCTTTCTTGATTTAAATGCCTTTGAGTGTTATGCATTATTGCCTAGTTGGTGGCCTAGTGTGTATGCTTGCATGCCTAGGTCTTTGAGCCTCCAACTTAGCATGTTTTGGTCCATGTTTTGACCTACTTGAGCTCTGTTTGTGGTTGGTTCATGAATATTTGCCATGTATTCCATGCCTCCTTTGTAGTCCTCCTTATTAGCTTTCATGCTTTAGGACCTTTTGCATGCTACGCTTGTGTTTGATTGAATGATTTGGCATCATTTCTTACTTAATTTTAGTGCATTTAGTGTTGTTACACTTCTGCATTTGTCACTCCTTGAGCCTTCTCGAGGGTTGTGCTCTTAGGCCTACTTGTATGGCCAATGCATTGTGCATGCATGCCTTGTTTTTTGTGCCTTTATTTTGGTGTTATGGCCTCTGTTTTGGCATGGCTGAGGTCTACCCACATTCGGTTTAAGCCCATTGAACATTGTGTATGCCATGTTACATTGCATTGTGCATGATATGTTATTGTTTGCATTGCGCATGCCATGCTCTCGATTCGCATTGTGTGTGCCATGATCATATTGCATTAAGTATGCCATGATAGTCATTGCATTGAGTATGCCATATTGTTCATTGCATTTGTGTATCCTATGTTCATTTGCATTGTGCATGCTAGTTGTTGTTTATATTGTTTCATGCTTATGTTGTCTTGCATCGAATATGCATGCATTAGCATTGTGCATTGTGCATGCCATTAGCCTTGTTAGGTTGTTCATGTTGCATTCCATGTTTGCATGTTTAAGTCATATTGTATATTTGCATGCTTGTGTTGCATTGCATTTTTGCATACTTCATGTTACATAGCATTGTGCATGCCATGTTATGTGTTGCATTGTGTTTGGAATAAGTGTTAGTCCAAACACGGGAAACAAGGGACGTTTTATACTTGAAGTGATGAAACATGTCTTAATTCTCGGTCGCCGACGCTCTTGATCATACATGATAAGAGTTCTAGGTATTTATATGTTTACTTGTGCATTCATTTTCATATTGAATTGTGCAACTTCGCCTCTCGGCCATTATGCATTGAAATACCCGATTGGTGGCCCGAGGATTGAGAACCACACTCCCTTGAGCTTATGAAATGATAAGGAGGGTGGTTGTACACACATATCTTGCAAATACATTGTCATGCCCTTTCTTATTCTCTGTTGCAGCAAATTGGAAGAATGCAGCAACAACTGGTCGGCTAGCCAGAAAAACTAGCTGGCTGACCACTTTTTCTGCCCTGCAACAATAAAAAATGGTCGACAGGTGGTCTCCCACACCAACAACTGGTCGGCCACCCTCCCACAGATCCCCAAGATGAGTTAGAAGCTTTCTGGAGCTTGGTGCAAGTTTCTGAGAGCAGTTGCAAATAGAGACAAATTGGGGCATCGTGACAGATTTCCGAAAGAGGCGACCGAGCATGCACACACCCTTCCCCCTCTGAGGTCCCCCTTTAACTACTTTACTTAGCTAGTTTATGCTTTGGGTTATGTACTTTAATTAGTTAATAAGTTTAGCTACTTAATCGTTTTGTAATAGTTAGTTAACTAGGATTAGTTAATTAGCTTTATTCTGTAATAATTAGTTTAATTAGCTTAGATTAGCTAGTTAGCTATTTATTCGGACCCTGTGTCGAGAGGGCCAACTGTTGTTATAAGCGTACGTGTGTGTGATGCATGTCTTTCAACCCCCATTTCTTTCTCCCGTTTACTTAATCGCTTACGATGATTAGTTTTAGGGCATGTTTCAAATTAGCATCCTTATGCTCGCATGCGTGCATCCATTCATCTGTTTTGCATGCACCAGGCTCGGCGCATCATACTAACTGCATTGTATTTCAATACCTATTTGAATACATGTACCAAGTTACATTTCACATGACATTATTAGAATAGTCGAGCCTTATTTAGTTGCATTTTCGCATGTGTTGCATTAGCCATCTTAACATGAACTAGGATCATGCATGATTTCTATCTAGTTCTTTGTTTTGGCTTAGAGTACACTGTGAGTGTTTACGCTTTAGCATACTGCATGTGTGTTAATGTTATCATGAAAGCAAGCTTGCCATGAGGCTAACTGCTTATTTGATATAACTGCCTGAATGCATGTGGGTGAAGGTTAGATTACTTGAATTGGAACAATTCATTGAATCCCGAATTTAGCCTACTTGCGAGTAGCAAACTTCAAACCATTTTCACAAACGAACATGCAATGTTTTGTTCCAAATTAGGCGATCTAGTCTATACTTGTATGCTGTGCGCATCACGTAGTAAGATTAGTTAATTAATCAGAATAAGAGCACATGTGTTTTCAAAAACAAAGTATCATGCTTAGTACAGGCTGATCTTTGATCGAGCGAGCGAGGGTACTCATTGCATGACCTTCCCCTCTCGTACCCAAGTTCCCGAGCCGAGGCAACTTTGGTGATGATGGACACGTGGTCTTAGGCACGAGTTAGGGTTTCCTAAATTCCCCCAAAATAAAATATTTAGGTGGCGACTCTGTATCTGGCAAAGCAGTCCATGTTTGGCACTTCTTTATTAAAATCAGTTTTCCAAAATGATTTGTCAGATTTGGACTCTTTGGTGATTTATCGATCTTGCATTGCACTTTGCGAGATTAGATTCAAAACTGTGACATTGAGTCCGAACTGTAGTAGCCTAGAGAACAAAACGAAATTCATGCCCTCGCAACGCGGAGCCCGGGGAGTTCTCGCGAGGCGGGTCTACATAGGGGTTAACTTCTTCTTACATCGCTGCTTGGCGGTTTTCTTGCTGTTTTTTTCTTTTTGTTGGTTACTCACCAACTTGAGATTAGTGCTAGCAAATGATAGGGTATTCTTTTCGATACCAACCTAGTTAGGATTGAAAAGTGTAGGTGCCAAATTTAATGAAAGCCCAAGGTAGGCAAATAGGGCCCAAACATGCCTAATCTAGCTGGGCCTAGTTTGAGATCGGCTTACTGGGCAGATCTGTTTAGCTGAGTTAGAGCTGAATAAACAGCACTAGAGAGAGAGAGCATCTGCCGAATTACAGGTCTCTCCTTTAGAAGGCCAAGCCGAATGGAGCCCATTGAATGGAAGTCGTCTTTTTTCTATACAACGCAATAGGGAAGTGGGTTCTGACAGAAGAAATGACAGGAGGATGCATTGTACGGAGATAGAAACTATCATGACCCGAACCCGGCCCTATGGATTAAGGTCATAACTGGCCAGTAATCAAAAGATTACCTGCGGCCTCAAACCTGATTAAACATATTTCAATAGAAATAAGAGGCTAAAGCGGAAGCAGATTTAAAAATTTTGTCCAATGTGCTGTGCTTATATGGCAAAGCAAAACATTCCATAAGCAATCCATAATAACTCAAACATATAAATAGAGCTAACATCTTACACATCCAAGAACTTTCAAATATGCAGCCAGGCAAACAAAAAGCTTATGTACATGGGTGATCTAATGTATTCATCAAGATAGCAAAAGGGTAAACAAAAGAACAAAAACAAAGTCTCATACGTAAGACATTCGAGCTAACTCCACAAGACTTGACTTCCTCTCACTTTCTTCACTGAAGCTGGGTTTGGACATCTCTTTGCCCACCTACATGCATATAAATGAGAATGAGCAAAAGCCCAATGAATAACATCGAAATAAGGAAGTTACATGAATGAAATTTGTAAAGGACATAACAGACGGCCTTAGGCCCTTTCATGTTTCTATCTAATACATCAAACGGCCTCAGGCCCAAGCATATCAAACGACCTTGGTCCTAATCCATTCTTATAAAGCGGCCTTGGGCCTAATTCATTCTTATCAAATGGCCTTGGGCCTAATTCGTTCATGTCAAACGGCTTTTGGCCTAATCATTCATATCAAACAGCTTTTGGCCCAATCTTTCATGTCAAACGGCCCTTGGCTCAATCATTCATGTCAAACAGCCTTTGGCCCAACCATTTCGTGTCAAACGGCCTTTGGCCCAATCATTCGTGTCAAACGGCCTTTGGCTCAATCATTTGTGTCAAACGGCCTTTGACCTAATCATTTATATTTATGCGCATTTCATACTTGAGATCATAAGCATATCATGATCAAAATCATATTCCAACGGCCTTATTCAATCATTGGCATAATGAATATTCAATTCAAATTAACAAATCAGTAGAACTCATACAAAAGTGAGCATTTGGAAAGTAGCATACTTCAACACATTCTTACTAAGATATTACTCACAATATTCTGCCAATGGATTTGCCCTTTGCGCTCGACCCTACACATTTCATAACACATTGGGTCACAAGCGATTCAATCCGTTCTTAATTTATTTATTTCTCTTAGGCCTTTTTCTTATCCTTTTAGTTCATTTACAATGCTCAATGCATGCCTAAGAGTGCTTAGAAGTGAAAGAGAATGGAAAACGAAACACAAAACAACTTTTCAAAATTTCGGCAATAGGGTTCTCTGCTCGAGCGCAGCTTTGGTCGCTCGAGCGGACCCCTTTGGTCTGCAAAAGTACTGGTTATTTGCAATTTACACTTGAGCTAGATTCTCGATGCTCAAGTGAGGGGTCTTCAGAAAACAGGGTTCACTCGAGCGTAAAGTCTGCCACTCGAGCCACTATGCAATTTTTGCAATACTTCTGGGAGCTAAATTTTCACGCTCGAGCGAGACTTTCCTCGCTCAAGCGGACTGGTCGAATTCTGGGTTTTCCAAAACTTTATTTGAAGTTCAAAACACGCTTCCAAAGGCCTAAAGCTTGCAATTTTGTACCAACATATGGAAAAACATTGCCTAGCATGCAAACATGGGTAATTTGAAACAATTGTCCAAAAATCATGATCCGTATTTCAAATCATCACAAACTCTTTTGTAATTTCAAAACTCATGCAATTAAGTCTCCAATCTTCATGTATCATCTATGCATGTAAAATATTTACTCCAATTCCACTTCAAATGATACGAATGATGCTCAAAGTCATAAGGCTCAACAAAACTATACATGCATGAGTAATTTGACACTCAATTCTACATATTTAACATTCCACAAACTCAAATGTACATAAAGCTCACATGCATGTCTAGACAAACTTCAATTTCATCATATTTAGCTCAATTCTTGTTCTTGGTCACATACCATGCTAGAATTCATGCAATTATGAATTTGAACTCATGAATTTGAGTTCATTTACTCACCTAGAAGCTCAACCCTTCCAATTATAGTTAAATCTTGTGCTAATCCACTTAGTTCTCCAATTCCCTTACAAAAACTTCAATGTTAACCCTTTTCTCTCTCTAATTTCGGCTCACTCTCTCTCTTTAGAGTGCCTATTTCTGATTTTTGAGCTCCAAGGAATGAATATAAGTGTAATTAGGCTTTGATATATGCTTGCCTAATCAAATTTGATTAAGGCTAAGTAATTGTGCTTAATTAATCAGTTCGATCTATAATTGTGCTTAATTAATCAGTTCGATCTAATTATTCTGATCCAAATCAATTTTTAATTAAATTTCACCATAGGCTCTAAAAATCACGCTTAATACAATGGTGCAGACAAATTTCAGTTTTTGTAACCTGTATAGTCTTCAATTTCAAATTATAGCAGTAAGTTGAATAGATTTTCTAACAGTGAACAGATAGAAATTAAAAAACACATATAATCATATAAATGGCGCTCAAAATCATAACAAGCACATAATCACAATCATAAATAAGATTAATTAACATAACACAGGTCAGGGTTATCATAGAAATCCAAAGGGAAAACTCTATAAATAAAAAAAAAAAAAAAGGAAAAGGTGACTTAAGGGAGTAAGTAACAAAAAATAGTTTCAAAGATAAAAGTATCAATAGTTTTTTTCCAAAGAAACCGACAAGCACGTTGAGTGTTAATTAAGACCACCACCGAGAATTATTCTTTTGTTTCAGGTGACATGCAAGGAATCTTATGAAGATTTTTCTGGATAAACGAGTATTCTAAAACCATTTTCGATAATTGGCGCTATCTGTGGGAATACTCAAACTCATCCATAGCAAACCTAACTCAAGATCTTTCGGTCATAGGCGACAGTGTTCCACCGGGAAAAGTGTTTGGTCCCGAAGAAACCTCCGCAAGAAGACTCTAAACTTTGACTCAGTAACTCCTTCATTACCTTCAACATCAGTAGAAGACACCATGTAAACCCTGATCAGTCAAGTAAAGTGCAACAGGCAGCGCTTAGAAAGCATGGCGAATGATAATGAGTGCCTACGCGAAGAGCTAGAGAAATCCCAGCAGACTGCACGGAGACGAAGTCAATCACCAAAAAGGTAATCAAACAGAGACACCAATGTGTAAGGCCCATCAATATAAGTAGTACAACGCCATCATCAGATGATGGGCGCTTCTAGCTCGTCAGATGGGAGTCCAAGCCACGGTCGTAGAAGGATAGATAATGATTTAGACTTGGAAGATAGGCACAACCCTTTCATACGATGTATAGCCAAATATGTCTTGCCTAAGAAGTTTAAAGCACCTTCGTTGATAGGAAATCGGATCATACCAATCACGTTCGTCATTACAAGAAGGCCATGACATTGCATGCAAATGATGAAGCACTCATGTGCTAGATATTCCCTAGCAGTTTGGGACCTCTCGCCGTCCGGTGATACTATAAACTCGAGCCGACTTCGATCAAAAGTTTCCACTAACTCCAAAAGTCCTTCAAAGCCAAATTCATCACTAATGAAACTCAATCAAACCAGGCAGATTCTCTTTGGTCAATAAAGATAAAACAAGGAGAAACCTTGTGTGAATACTCGGCTCGCTATTGGAAATGTTTCAATTTTGTAGATAATGACTACAATGATTCCATAGCAATCACAGCTTTCAAAATGGGGTTGTATCTAAACAACTCACTCAGGAGTTTATTAACTCGGAGGCCTCCTAAAATGGTCTGGTCCCTGATGAAAAAAGTTGAAGAGTATTATAAAGTGAAAGATGACATGATTAGGGTTAAAGTCGACTTATAAGTAGATTAATCGACAACACTCGTCATGACACAGCCTTTGACCGTTATGCTGCCAGAAAGAACTCCATCGAGAAGGAGCCCAGACACAAGGGGCCGATCCAAGAGAGATAACCGTCAGGATTCACGTCGATGAAATAAGAAGTACCAACTAGAGAGCAAGTGCCCAAAACGGTCGGATAAATAGTACACAGAGTTCACCGAGCCAATAAGCAAAATTCAACATCAGCCTTTCTTCAAATGGCCGAGTAAAATGTTCAAGCCACCTGACAAGAGACGAAGGGATCAAAGATGTGAATATCATAAAGACCACGGTTACACAACCAACAAATGCTATGCTTTGAAAGATTATTTAGAAGAGTTGGTCCAAGGAGGCCAATTGGCCGAATACTTTCCAAAAACGGAAAACCCACCAACCGTGCTCACTGTATGTCCCGACTCATCATCTATTAGTGTAATCCACATGATATACAACATACTTCCATCCAACAAAGTAAATTTGGTTCTGCTGCAATCTTTAAGCTCCAACCTTGAGTCCGGCAAGTCAGTCAAGTGGCCTCGTCTATCAAATGAGATCAGTTTTTTGGATGTAGATCTCGAAGGAGTTATCATTCTGCACAACGACACCCTCATAATCGAGCTGCGAGTTAACAAGTTCACCATCAAGCGTATTCTCATTGACCAGGGAAGCATTTTTCAAATAATGTATCACAAGACATTTCATAAACTCAGCTTGAATGATGTAGATTTATTGCTAGCCGAGTACCCTCTTTTCGGCTTTAACGCCAATCCCGAGTACTCCCTTGGAAAAATTGTGATGCCGGTATGTGCAGGCACCAAAACATTAGAGGTTGAGTTCTTGGTCATCAAACTCCTTTCGCCTTACAACATAATCGTGGGCCGAATAAGGCTTCACGCAATGCAAAGCACTTACCATTAGTTACTCTGTTTTCCAACCCAATACAGAATTGAACATATCTGTGGCTTACAAGGGTCTTCGAAAGACTGCTACCTTTTGGCATTAATCAAGAAGTCCAAGGACTTAGAAGTAACTCAATCAAAATTCCAAATCGAGAGAGTCTAGAAGATGTCAAAAAAACCCTGGCTGATAAAGTTACGGAGGACCAAGATAAGATAATGATCAACAGAGATCCTAACAAATTCTTCCTAATTGGCACAAGCCTCGATGCCACCGAACAGCATGAGCTGATATCATTTTTTCTCAGATATATCGACATCTATGCTTGGACAAAGCCGTCGACTCAATGATCGCAATACATAGATTGAATGTCAATCCAAAGGCTAAGTCGATCATCCAGAAAAGTCACCGCTCGGGCGCAGAACGTGCCACAACCGTAATTGATGAAGTTGACAAGCTACTGGAGGCTAGGGCAATCCGGGAAGTTACATATCCCACATAGCTATCTAATACTGTTGTAGTGAAGAAGAAGACAAGATCATGGCGTGTCTGCATGAATTTTACAGATTTAAATAAGACATGCCCAAAAGATTACTTTCCCTTGCCACAAATTGATCAACTTGTGGACGCAACCGCCCAACACCAATGCATAAGTTTCTTGGATACTTACAGGGGTTATCATCAAATCGCCATAGATCCTACCGATCAAGACAAGACGGCATTCCTTACACCAAAGGGAACCTACTGCTATAAGGTCATGCCTTTTGGTTTAAAAATACCAGTGCAACTTACCAAAGATTAGTCACAAACATGTTCAAAGACTAACTTGACAAAACTATAGAGGTCTATATCGATGACATGCTAGTGAAGTCCAGAGCAAAAGGAGATAATTTAATTAACCTTGCTCCGACGTTCGACATTCTTCGCAAATACAAAATGAAACTCAATGCATCCAAGTGCACATTTGGCATTGGATCAGGGAAATTCCTCAATTACATAGTGACTCATCAGGGTACTAAGGAAAACCCGAAATAGATCAAGGCTATCTTAGAACTAGGCTCGCTGGAATCGGCCAAAGAAGTTCAAAAGCTCATAGGAATGGCCGCAGTTCTCAACAGATTCATTAGTCGGTCTTCGGATTGATGTAGGCTGTTCTTACAAACACTTCGATAGGGAAAATCTTTTTGATGGACCCTGGAGTGTCAGACTGCCTTGGAAGGTTTGAAAGACTATCTCGATGTCACCCCTCTTCTAACTACCCCTACATTGGGAGACATGCTCATCTTATATCTGGCAGTCTCCGATTGGGCAGTCAACACCATCTTGCTCAATGAAGAACTTGGCGAAAAGAAACCCATTTTTTTATGTTAACAAGGTAATGGTGGATACTGAAACCCAGTACCTAGCCTTAGAAAAACTAATCTTGACTCTTATAGTGGCCGCAAGAAAGTTGATGCATTATTTTCGAGCCTACATAATCAAAGTACTGACAGATCATCCTCTCCGATCAGTCCTTCGAAAAGCAGAATTGTCGAGACGAGTTTCCAAATGGGCAGGGGAGCTCGGACAATATGATATTCAGTTTTCACCAAGGACAACTATTAAAGGGTAGATATTGGCAGATTTTGTAGCTGAATTCACCATGCAACTAGATTCGGACCCTCGGCCCCAATCGGCCCTAGTTGGCACCAAGTCCATTGCCACAACGGCGAATGTACATCGGCAATATTTGGCAACTATATTGTGACGAATCATCCAATCAGTAGGGCAATGGGGCAAGAGTTGTATCATGACACTAGAAAGAACAGTGATTGAACAATCTATTAAACTCGACCTTAACTCATCAAATCATGATGCTGAGTATGAAGCCCTATTGGTTGGCCTCAAAAACTCTCTGCAGATAAGAGCCAAATGAGTGCAAGTGTTTTGAGATTCAAAGTTAGCCATCAATCAGTTGAAAGGTGAGTATGCAGCCAAAAATGATGGAATGGCAGCCTACGTGAGAGTGGCCAACACTTTGCGTAAGAAATTTGACCACTATGAACTTAATCAGATCACCAAAGACCAAAATACACATATTGATGCCCTCGCCTATCTGGCTTCAGCTGTCAACTTTGAGGTTAAGCAAACCATTGAAATGGGTTTTTTACCAGAGCCAAGCATCAACGTCTTCGAGCCCCCAACTGTCAATATCATCCAGAGGGATCTAAGTTGGATGGACCCCATTGCAGCATTCTTTTCTTTAGACAAATTGTCAAAGTACAGGAAAGAAACTCACAAGCTACACAATAAGGCCTTGAGGAATTATCTAGACCCTCAAGGAAAGTTCTACAAAAAATCTTTTTCTGGGCTCTATCTGGAATGCATCCACCAGGATAAAGTTGAAAATTTTTTGGCCAAGTTACACGAAGGCAGTTGTGGCACTCATTTGAGCAGAAAATCATTGGTTCATCGAGCCATTACCTAAGGGTATTAGTGGCCGACCATGCAAACTGATGCGGAGGAATATGTAAAGAAATGTGAATGGTGCCAGAGGTTTTCTCCTCTAACACATCTGCTAGTCAAACAATCAAACTCTATGACCAGTTCCTGGCATTTTGCTCAATGGGGATTAGACATTGTCAGGCCATTACCAAAGGCTCCTAGCAACAAGCGGTTCTTGATTGTTGCAATCGACTACTTCACCACATGGGTCGAGGTCGAACCACTTGCACATATCAAGGACACCGATGTCAAGTGCTTTGTTTAGGCAGGGTTGCAACCAAGGCCATGCACGGGCCATGCTGCGCTACTGGCCAAGGCCGTCGTGCCACCACCACCACCACTGCAGACCGCCACTTGACACATCCCATGCTTGGCTATGGAGTTTCAGTGCCATAAGCCAAGCAACGACATATGCCAAGCGCGCGCCTTGGCATGGGCGTGGCCTATGGCCTAGCCATGCTGGGCAACCTTAAGGGAGGTGTCCCCCATTATATTATTACTCAATTCGGCATACCTAGGGCGCTTGTTTCAGACAATGGTACTCAGTTTAATTGCAGTGTCTATCACGAGTTATGTGGTATGCATGGAATTCGTTCGTATTTCTCTTCATTTACTTATCCATAGAGTAATGGTCAAGTTAAGGCTTCCAATAAAGTCGTCCTAGACGGCATCAAGAAGCGCTTGGAAAAAGCCAAGGACAAGTAGGTTGAAGAGTTATCCAGTGTACTATGAGCCTATCGCACTACACCAAGACAGCCCATAGAGGAAACGTTGTTCGTTTTATGCTTTAGCAACTAGGCTATTATCCCCTTTGAAATTGGCCTACCAAATCTTCGATCAAGGGCTTTTGATACAGGCCATAACGACATGATGTTGGCTTTAGATATGGACTTACTCGACGAACACCAAGATCAAGCCCTTGTGGCTATGGCACGATATCAGCAACAATTGGCCAAGTCATACAATCAACAAGTCCATCCACGCTAATATGCTCCCAGATAACTAGCACTTAAAAAGGTTCTAGCCGTTGCCCAACTAGGACAGTCCATATCAGATTGATTCCATCGCAGGGGCAAGGGCATACCGACTCTCCGATATGACCGGTAGGAAGTTACCCCGACCTTGGAATTCAACTCATCTTCGCAAGTTTTATCATTAATTTTGTTGAATGTGGCTCTTTTTGCACTCATGTGATGTAATTACAGTGTAACAGCGTTACAATGTGCTCTATTCATATCCATCCGTGCTTTGTTTGCCTTTTTTTTTTTTGCTAATGCACCAACAAATGTCTCCAAATTCGGAGCGCCCTTTATGCTTGGCATGTATGCAAATTCAGCACGAAGGGCCAATGAAAGTCTTTGAATTCAGAGCACCCTTTGTGCTCAGCATGTATGCATGTTCAGCACGACAGGCTAACGAAAGTCTCTGAATTCTGGGCACCCTTCGTGCTCGGCATGCCAGCATGTTTAGCACGACGGGCCAACGAAAGTCTCTGAATTCAGGGCACCCTTCGTGCTCGATATGGTTTCATGTTCAGCACGGCAGGCCAACAAAAGTCTCTAATTCAAAGCATCCTTCGTGCTCAGCATGCATGCATGTTTAACATAAAAGGCCAATGAAAGTCTCCGATTTTTCATGCTCGGCATGCCTGCACGTTCAGTATGATAGGCCAATGAAAGCCTCCGAATTTAGAGCGTCCTTCGTGCTCGGCATGCCTACATGTTCCGCATGACGGCCAACACAAGTCTCTGAATTTAGAGTGTCTTCATGTTTGGCATGCATGCATGTTTAGCAAGAAGGACTAATGAAAGTCTTCAAATTCGAAGCGCCCTTCATGCTCGACATGCCTGTAGGTTTAGCACGACGGGCCAATGAAAGTCTCCGAATTCAGAGCGTCCTTCGTGCTTGGCATGCCTATACATTCAACACAACAAGCCAACGGAAGTCTCCGAATTTGGAGCGCCCTTTATGCTCGGCAAGCCTATAGATTCAGCATGACAAGCCAACGAAAGTCTTTAAATTCAGAGAGCCCTTCGTGCTCAACATGTCTGCTGGTTCCGGTACGACGGGCTAACGAAAGTCTCTGAATTCGGAGCTCCCTTCGTGTTCAACATGCCTATATGTTCAGCACAACGAGCCAACAAAAGTCTCCAAATTTGAAGCACCCTTCGTGCTCGGCATGCCTGCATGTTCAGCACAATAGGCTCCGAATCCGGAGTATAATTTTTAAAGAGTATTTTTTAGCAAAAACAAAGAAAGAGGGAATTGGATCCGCGAATGACGTCTAATATAATCTTTATTAATGTCATAACCAAATTCGATTGGAGTACATTATGGGTACATTTATCCTAACTTGACATTCTATTTAAAATAATAATAATAATAATAATAATAATAATAATAATAATAATAATAATAATAATAATATCAGAGTCGACTACGTCGACTAAGTCTTCTGAGGATTGGCAACTTCTTCCTCATCGTTTGTTTTCTTGGCATCATAGGCTTCGAACGGCATCATGTAACTGGTATATAGTGGCGACGCCAAATCTACACCCGCCACTTGCAATGCCTTGATCCAGCCATGCTTAAAGCCACAATTCTCACATCAACAAACATCGTCGGGTAGTTTTTCTTTGGTTCTATCAATACCAATCTGTCTTCCTTAAAAAAATCCTTTGTTATAAGCTCGGGTCTCTATGGCCTCTTTAGCAAAGACGGAGACCATATCATAATCGACTATTGCATTATCCATAAGGCGTTGCATAATAGTGTCCATTGATGTTGATCCCGCTACCTTATTTTCTGCTAGCTTAGCCTTTCAAGCCTCATTTTCGGGCTTCTCCTCAGCCTTCGCTAGTTGGCAATTCAAATTCCATATCCGACTATCTTGGTGATCAATTTCTTTCCAAGTGGCACGCAAACGCATGTCGATTTCGTAGGAGCTATATAGCCCCTTGATAGCCCCATGAATTCCTTCTCCGAACACCTCACAGTTTCCTTGATCGGCCAGTGACTGATGAACTTCAGAAGGAAACATCTACAGAGCAAATTCAACCGCCACATTTGGGTCATGGACAATCAAATCAACTTCAGTCATAGATTTGTTTCTAATAAAGACCTAAAAACTTAAAGGCTGTGGCAGTTTTGCTCTGCTCATTACGAACTGGAGCTTGGACGCCCGCGATTCTCGCATTTTTTCTCCTCTATATCCCACTCCTTGGGGATCGGCCTAGTTCAATATTTTTGAGAGATCTGATTCGTCTTCTGGGTGACTTATGCTTGTCCCCATCTTTTCTTCCAACTCCTCTAATTCCTGTACGAGCAGTGTTGCTGTGAGCTTCCAAATTCATCTCAACGTCTAGCTCTGTTAAGCTCTTCCCCTCTCCTCTACTGTTGTAGAATAACCTACTAGACATTCGCGACACTATGCACCTCAGCAAAGAAATTCCTTCACGACTGGATGAATGGTTTTACAAACAAGTGAATCTCTTCGTAGACCGAGATAACTCTGTTTAAGGAGATAATGAATGGCTGCGGATGCCACTCTTTATTAATCATGTGCGCACTATGCCCAATGCTCCAGAAATAATGCCACGTGTGTGGTGTCGCATCATTGTTAGAGGCCAACAAACAACGTTATATTTGGCGTCATACTTATCGTGCTCAACTGGGGCAGGGGCAGATATATGAATATATTCAGCATCATACTCATCATGCTCAATTGGGGCAGGGGCATGGACAAATATATGAATCTATTTGGCATCATACTCATCGTGCTCCACTGGGGCAGAGGCAGATATATGAATCTACTTGGCGTGATTGTGTGGAAATTATCTATGCTGCAATGTATGATGTAATGAAGCCGAATTAACTAACGATACCTCACTTGAGCACATTATCTATGCTTTGATGCAGAACTAGTATAAGAAGCCTTGATCTACATGCACAAGGCTCGTTCATGCCGAATTCATGCAAAGAACTTTGGTATGCCAAATTAATTCAAGCTGCCTTATTCATTGTTTCTATTAATATACGGCCTTAAACGGCTAAATTAGCATTTATGTAGCAAAACAGGCTAGTTTGATGCAAATTCAACTATTTTCATTAATAAACTGAATTTTAACATTTGTTTCACTTTATATGTGAAACCGACCTAAGTACATCATTTGCACTACAAAACAAAAACAAAAACAAAAACAAACTAATACATGATAAACCAAAGACACTATGTCACTCTTTTTCTACCTTGGGCTATTCTACAGGATCAAACTCCAATGGCTCAAACCCTTCCTATTCGAACAGAATCAGCACGTCGAGCGGTGGCCAGTGCTTTGTGCCAATCGCGTTTGAACCTCCAGTTTTCAAACTTCAGGGCTTTGTCAGCATATTTCTCCATGGTCCCCATCTCCTTATCCTCAAAGGCGTTCCACGTTGCCTTACGCGCCTTGTCTGTTGCTTTACTGGTCTCTTGCAGTTCACCCTTGAGTTTCTCCAACTCCTCCTTCACCGTTTTCTACGCGGCATTGCAAAAGTTGGCTCTTTCCTCAGCCGCTTGGCGAAGTAGATCGCAGTGTTTTGCTTTCTCTTCTTCGATGGAGGCTTTTGAACGTTCTTCTTCAACCCTCTTAGATTTGGCCTCCGCCTTTTGTGTAGCAATTGCTAAGTCTACAACCGCCGACTTAGCTTTGCCTTTCTCAACTGCAACCTCCTTTCTTAGCTAACTGATCAGTTCAATAGCGTCGTAATGGCAGTGGCCGCTCTCTGTAATTGCTCAACAGACTGCAAAATGTCAAGTTGAGAATACAACGAATTTATTGCCGAATATAGCATTAATGAAAGAAAATCACCCAAATCGCATTTTGTGTAACCATAGCAATTGACACAACATCCAACTCAGCTCAAAATGCTGCTTTGACCACAGGTAAGCTTATGGTCATGGCAACACTCAACGTAGCAGCATGTTCTTTTACTGCTGAGGCTCCAGTAGAAACCAATGAACCATTTATCTTTGGATGGATTGTAAATGGCGCCGCCAAGTCAATGGAGGACGAAGCCCTCGACACTTTTTTGATCGGCAGCTCTTTCGGTAATGTAGTTACAGTGGGGCGGTTCTCACTCCTTTGTTCCACAATGCTCTCCTAGATTGCCACCTCTTCAATCGAATGTCACGCCAATTCTATGACAACAGATTCGATTGTAACCACTTGCTACTTGGCCACCGTTAGAGGGACCTCTAGGCCACTTTTCGCAACACCCACTTTCTTTCTTGCTGCCAAACTTTCGGTATTTCTTTTTTTCTCAAGCTGGAAGAGTGAAAAGGATTCACCAGCCATCTCCTCGATCTCAGATCCAAGCAAATCTGCTAAATCGATGAAGACGTCTTCCTTTAAAAACTCGATGTTTATCCGATCGGAAGGAACTGCGAATTGAAATGCACTTCCAATTGTATCCCTGGAGTCGACTTGGGCAAAACTAGTGCCAGGCTCTTCAACCTCTTGTTTTTCAACTTGAAGTAGACCTTGCTTGGCAGATGCGATCACCTCTTAGTCATGCTCAACGTTTTGTTCGGCACCCTGGTCGACACCTTGTTCACTGTCAAAAACTTCCCCAACTCCAACGTCCCTCAAGTCGAGAAAGCTAGGAAAGATAAGTACCGAAAGCTGTCGTTCTCCCCTAAGAATTGGAATGTTCTCGACTACAGAAAATGTTGAATAAGAGGGATCGTATCTTAATAAAATATAGGCAGCGCGCCCCTGTCCTTATAGATTCTAGGGCCCAACGAAGTCAAGGACAACTTTCACTTGACCTAGAACGGTTTCGTCCATTGAAGTAATCGATCTCTTGAGACTGTTGCCTGCACAAAGAAAAAGTCGTTAGAAATTGAAAGCAACAACGAGCCAATTTACATAATATATCTATTCGGCCACCTGGGTCACCTTTCTGCCTAGGTACAGGATTCATATAGTCCTCATCTGCGCCAAATTTCAAGTTGCCTCGAACAGCAACCATTATGTCATCTACTCTCTTGTTAGAACTGACGAGCATAATAACTAGGTGGTGGTCAGTATCCTTGGCCCTAAGGAAGTACCGTCCAAGCTGCTCAGAGGATTTAGCCAGAGCATAACAATGCTAAATGGCAGGGATCCCGAAGTTTAAACGTAACATACGGTTCAATACTACTATCCCCATTATTGCCTGATAAAAGTTCATGTTGGGTTGAGAAGGAATCAAGCCCTAGTGATGAAGGACGGGTTTGAGTAAAGGGTAGAGGGGAAAACGAACTCCAGCCTCAACAATCGCCAACAGGGAAAAGATGGTGGTGTTGGCATCATCCCTTTCCATGCTGACCTCATCGTTCTTAACGAGAGTTAGATGAACATCGTCAGGGATTGAAAAATGACAACGAAAGGAAACTACCTATCCTCAAACAGAAGGGTTTTCAAGTGATTCGCCATGAGAATCTAATAAAGAAATACAAAAAGCTAAAATCAAGAGGAGCTTAGAAGACTTACAAGTTCAAATGAAATCTTCACGAACGATGGAGAGGGTAAAGCAGTCGCACAAAGAGTTTTGAAGATAGAAAGTTACAAAAGTGAAACCCCACTAAAAACGAAAGAGGCATAAGAGATTTCAAATCGCATTAAATGATTGGGGAGTACTAAGAGGCAGAAAATTGTAATCATTGCTCACCACGTCTCTTCTGACGCGTCAATATTGAAAGGGTGTGTCCACCGCATTCCCATATGCCAAAGCGCTTGAATGTCAAAATGACCAATGAATTAACCATTCAACAACCGAGTATGCCGACTACTCAAAACCATTAGCAACTGAATACTCGAAGGGCAATTGTGGGGGTCGAATTTAACGAAAGCCCAAGGTAGGCAGATAGGGCCCAAAAATGTCCAATTTAGCTAGGCCCAGTTCGAGACCGACCTACTGGGCAGATCTATTGGGCTGAGTTAGAGCCGAATAAATAGCGCTAGAGAGAGAGAGAGAGCATCTATCGAATAAACAACGCAAGAGAGAGAGCATCTGCCAAAAAATAGTTTTGAAGATAAAAGTATCAATAGTTTTTTCCAAAGAAACTGACTAGTGCGTCGGAGTGCCAATTCCGGCACCATCGATCATAGTTGTTCTTTTATTTCAAGTGACGTGCAAGGAATCTTACAAAGATTTGTTTAGATAAAGAAGTATTCCAAGACCATTTCCCACAAAGAGTTATACTATGACGCTCTTTGCACTCCCTCCCTCCTTTATTGATGTAATTTCAAACCTTGTTTTTGACAATTTCATCAATAAAGTTTGTTCATTTTTTGCTGATAAAAATAAAAAATTAAAAAAAAAAAGAAAAAAAAAGAGGCACCCTCAACCCCTCTAGTTCCACTTACATATATATTGATGTGTTTCAGGAATCGATTGATATAATGATTTTTAATCGATTGATACATAATCGATTGATATATTTATCGATTGATACTTCAAATAGTTTACCCTTTTATAAGTAGAGAGACATACGTGTAGGTCTTAAAAAGTGAATTTATTGTCTAATAGGTCTTAATAGTTGGATTTAATTCCTATCAAGTCCTATTAAAAATAAATCATAGTAAAATAAATCACTAAAAATAATTTTTATGACGATTTTTTACATATTACTAAAATTTGACAATTAGTGACTTTTTGTGACGATTTTCTATTGATAAAATTTTCATATTGTTGTTAAAAGTTAAAATTTGGTGTCTTTTATGACGATTTTTTTAAATTATCTCTAAACTTATAATTAGCTACATTTTTTATAACAAAATTTTTAAACTGTCGCTGAAAATTAATTAGTGACGTTTTTTAATAGAATTTGATAAAAAAATATCATTAATTATTATATGACCTATTAAATAATAAATTCACCTATTAAAACTTATATGTTACTCTTCCTATTTAAAATAAAAAATAAGGTGATCAAGTAACAGTTTGTATTGATCCCGCGGTTCGGTTGCAGTTAAGAGACCTCTAATTCGCCATCCGTCCACCGAATGAGCATATTGGAAAAAGTCAATCCACATTTGTCTGCCGAATTGACAAATGCAGATTGAGCAGATTGGTTGATAGATGCAAATCAGCTTGGCAGTTTAAATTTTTACAAATTTTGAACATAATACAACAATTTGTCAATATATATATATATTTTTTTTTGAAATAATAATCCAACTCAACATAACCAAAAGATTATCAAGTAAATTGTCAAATACCAATAATAAATACATATAAGAAAATCATGCATTATTAAAACTATTTCATTATTTTTTTTATTCAAAAACTATTTAATTTGATTTTTTTTTAAAAATAAGCTTTATATTTTTCCACACAAAAAATACTAAATATTAATTCTTGCCATTTGATAAAATGATTTCTAAATTGAAAATAAATTGAAAACACAACAGAATATCTAAACTATTTTTTAATTAAAAACACAAACATAACATTTAAACAAATTGAAATACAAAATCTTACAAATTATTAGGAGTGCTCACGGTTTGACAGTTCGATTGCGAGTAAAGGAATCTCAAATCTGCCATCAGTCTAAAATTAGGTGAATCACAAAAAATCAATCTGCAACTGTCCGTTCATCCTCACACATTCATCCAAAATACAGCAAATCGATTCGATTGATTTAGACAAATCAAAATATCCCACTGCTCCTTCTTAGTCCACATGGCACACCAAGATGCTGCTGATCTTTTGTGTCAAGCGTCAACAGTTGGGTGCATGGTTTCATACCATGCCACGAGTTACAATATTAATTACAACAATTCAATCTTGTTGCAGACATAGGATTCCTTCTCTATATATATGCCACACCGCTGTGTCGGGATTGTGGCATTGCTTTAGTGCCCATTTCCCTCAATCAATCTTCCGTCATTGAGGGCACGCTCAATGAAGGACTCGTCCACAACGCATGACCTTTTATAAAAGTGAATCAGGTTTATATTTTGAATGGACACTCTCTTCGCAGAGATTTTAGGTTGTATTTTGATTAAAATTTGAACTCTTTTGTGTTGTATGAGAACCATTCAATATCTCGGTAATGAATCTCTTTCTATAAGTTGAATGAATAGACACTCTCTTTGCAGAGATTTTGTGTTGTATTTTGATTAAAATTTGACTCTTTTGTGGCGCATGAGAACCATCCAATGTTTCGGTAATGGATCACTTTCTATAAGTTGAATTAAATCTGATTAGTAACTGATTATTCTAGAGGCAGGACTCACGGATATTTTTCCCTTCCTCCGAAATGTTATAATAATTGGTTTGTTTGGTATAATTTATTAAAACTATATATATATATATATATTTGCCGGATTATGCGGTGTAACTTGTACCATAACTTATGAGGCCAAATAACTTAAAATATGTTTAAAATTAATTATTTGAAAATTGACAGATGAATGCTTTTAAACTTCACTCTTTGACTTGAAAAAAAAATTCCAAACATACCCAATGTATGCTCGTGGGTGTGATTATAATTAATTATTCAGTAGTTCCGTTATATTATTATGTGATATTATTCATATAGTACTCTTAAGTAATGATTTGAAAAATTTTATGAGTGAGGAAATATCGATCCACTTTTGATGGGAAATTGAGAGACTAAAGATCGTTTATTTAGTATATTTTTAATTAAAAATATTATGTAAATAATATCACATGCTACTTCAAAAGGGCTAACAATTTTCTTGTATACACTTCTCTCGTTTTTTTGAACATGTATACACTTCTCTCGTTGACAGTAATTTTCTTCACTTCTCTCGTTGTCCTATGAGACTGTGTAGAGAACTATGGAATAATTATATTTTGGGTTAATTAAATAAATTAATTGCACCATTAGGCCATTATTTCAATTTGGACTATAGATACAAATTGACACAAGATTCAAATTATTTTTTGTTTTTAAAGTATGTGTTTGGTTTCTTTTGGCTTTTAATATTTTAATTGTATTATTTTCTCAAATTGTTAAATATATGTTGAAATGGGTTTATTTAATGCCAAAATCAAGGGTATTTCGTGATAAAACTTACATAAAAACAAATCTGTATTCATTTTAACATACATTTATTAATATTTTTAATAATTTGAAGACGAAATTGATGCAATTCAAATGTTGAGGCCCAATAGTGTAATCAGCCTCTTCTTTTTTTTTTTTCTTTTGAGCTATAAAAACGCATAGTGCAACAACTACTTAAGGGCCCAAAGTGCAATTAGTCCAAGAGTTTTCTATATAACTTCAGATAAAATTTGTATCAAATGATCAAGGCTAGAGAGGAGTGTTTTATTAAGTACAAGAATATTAGTACAACTTTAAGTTATAATTGAGAATTAAGTGGAGAACTAACTCTTCCTCCTTAAAAACATGTTGCAGGTAATATTGTCTCCTGCATGGTACATCTTGCGCCAGTGTAAGTTTTTTATTTTATTTTAATAGGGTATTTCTTCATTAATTAATGACAGTTTTTGTTACTAATCATTAGTATAAGTTTAATGAATGATTAATTTTTTCGTCGTTAAAATATTAGTGGGTCATTTATACTCAAGTCCTAATTTATGAATTTATACTCTATTAAATCCTAATTAAGATTTTTTAAATCTTCAAATCCCACTAAATTTTCAACAGTAGAAATTGCTCTTGAAACAATTATTGTTCATCATTTATGATTATCTATAAATGAACATGATAATTTGACGTTTATTTTGATTTTCAAAAACTTTAAAATATCAACTTTCGAATTGAAAATATTTTTAAAAAATAAAAATTATGTGAAAAAAAAATTAAATTGAAAAAAATTAAATTATTTTTTGTGCAAAACTGAAAATTTTGTGTCTATAAAGGAGTATGATGATGGAACATTGATGTGCAAAATTGGAAAAAAAATTAAAAATGAAAAAACTGATAATGTTCTCAATTATAAAACTGGAAAAAAAAATATTAATGTTCTCAATTTTATTAGATAATTGAATCAAACTAATAAGTAGAAGGGCAAAAACATTAATCTCATACTTTATTTTTTTTTCATCAGTTAGTGAAACAATTATCTAGAACATTACTTGCAAAATTGATAATAGTCTCAGTTTTAAAAATTAGGAAAAATTGATAATATTTTCAATTTTACTAAATATGACTTATTGGTTCAAAAAATCTTAAATATGACATGAGCTACTATAATATTTGTAAATAGGATTTTTAAATAATTAACTCAAAATATTAGTATATCAAAAAATTTTAATGTGGTTAATTAAGTTTCGTCGTTATAAGTATTTTAATTTTTTTCATTAAATCGTAATGGCTCTAACGGTTCACTTCAGTTTATAAATTATAAGGGGGCCTATGTGGTAATTTTCAAATAAAAGAGAAGTAATCTGCACATAGATCAAACCACAAGGGTGTGAAGGGAAATTTGTCAAAGTATTTTTTTAGAGTCATTTTTTGACTATTTTAATTATAAAAATAAAAATAAAAATTGTTTAGTTATAATTTTTAGCTAACAACTGTGGGGGGGGGGGGGGGATGCATTGGCTAAAACAAATACATTTATATCCGAGTTTTTTTTTTCTCTTTTTGTCTTTAATGAAATTTTACATTTTTTTTATATATATTTCAAGTCTAAAATGATTTTTTTTAAAAAAAATTAAAAAAATCGTTGAATACCAAAACAAAAAAAACAAAAAAACAAAAAAAGCAAAAAAGTTACATCAGCTCTTAAAACTTTCCCGATAACAAAAACAAAAAAGAGAAGCTAATATCAGCTTTGTTTTTTGCAACATCTTTATCCTAAGAAAGGCCAAAAGAAAAAGGTGACTTAAAAAATAAAACGCGTGGGAATATAATGTGAATCACCAGCGGCGACTCTAGAAATTTTTATCAGTGATATCAATTAAAAACTTAGATACTATATATTTTATAAAAAATTCACAT
Organism: Camellia lanceoleosa; assembly: GCA_025200525.1. Classification (NCBI taxonomy): domain Eukaryota; kingdom Viridiplantae; phylum Streptophyta; class Magnoliopsida; order Ericales; family Theaceae; genus Camellia; species Camellia lanceoleosa. Next base: position 119,445,820 of record CM045759.1, on the reverse strand, counting down.
TAATTATTATATCATTTATGAAGAAAAAAATCAACAAATTAATTTAAATTCTAAAATTATAAACAAAAATATTTCAATATATTGATACTATTGTTTAAGCAAAAAGACATGCTAATATCTAATATGAGTTTAAAATTAGTGGGTTCAAAAGAGTAGGATTTAAAACTATGGGTTCAAAATTGTATTTTAGTGGATTCAATTACTAATTTTTTTCCTAAAATCTAATATTTATATAATAAATAAATAATTAAATTCAGCCAGAGGGTTCGGTGACACCTGACCAAGCCTTAGAGCATACTGTGAATCACAATCAAAATGAAATTTGATTCTTATCCTTTATTTTATTTTGATAACGTTTAAAGCAAGAATGTTGGTTGAAATGGAAATTATTAATTACCTTAGAACCTTTTCAAAGGATAAAATATCTAACAAAAATAAATAAATAAAAGATTTGAAACCCAAAAAATAAAAAAATAAAATAAAAGGGGGCCAACTTTTAGTCATTATTCATGACGTGTGGCTTCTTTTTTTCTCTTTCTTTTTTCTCATGGGAAATTACAGCCAAATATCCTATATGCATGTAAATTGTGTATATTGCAAGTATGTTTATGATACTCAGAAATCAAAAAATAATTTTAAATTAGTGGTATTCATTATAAGCATTAATATGTAAAATATATATTTTTCATAATTTTGTAATTTATTTTTGAACATATCTCTGGCAAGTGATTGCTCCAAAAAAATAAATAAATAAAAATAAAATAAAATAAAAAATTCATAGTTCCCTGTTCGCAAAAACTGTAAAGAGTCTATTCTATAACTGAAAAAACAAGCATACAAACCATAAGAATTTTGGGAATCAAATTTTTTTATCTTCAAAAGTTAAAATTTTGCTATAAAAAATATGGGTAAAATATAAATACATCTCCTGAAGTTTGTTTAAAGTACAAATTACCTCCTGTGATTTGAAAATTACAAATACCACTTTGTCAGAATTTTTTATTTAACAAAATTAACTAAAAAAATGAAATTTATAATTGCTCTCATATACAATAATAAAATTACTTAAATTATTAATTAAAATATATTTTTAAGATCATTAAAAATTGTTAATTGACTTGATGTTTTGTTAATAAAAAAAAGTGGTTTTTTATGAAATTAAAAATCTCAGATGGTGGAATTCAATTTCCAGCATCACAGTGGGCGATTTATATTTTAATCAAATCTAAAGGGGTGTATTTGTAATTTATCCAAAAATATTAATTGTCACTAAAAGACCATCCCGAAAAGTTTTTTTAAAAAATACATTTAATGACAAAATTTTGAAAATGTAGCAAATAAATATTCTTTACGAACAAAATAGTTTTGTGTAAGAAAAGTTTAGTATTTAAACTAAAATTTTGGGTCGAAAAATATAGTAATTCACACTAAATGTTCAATTCTATCATTAAAAATATAATAATGACATTTTTTCCAATTAAGATATTTTTTCCTTAAAAAGTGATTGCATCCCTAAATTTTTGTCTCTATAACTTTAATTTGTTGTAGTGTATGTATAGAGTTTACCAAAGAGGAAAACAAAACCAAACAAAACAAAACAAAACAAAAATTCAGAACTTTTTTGTATTTAGCATATTTTTTTCAAAAATATTTTATGTTTTATTTTATCTAAAGAATAAAAAATAAAATTAACTAAGATATAAAAATAAAAATGAAAAAAAAGTACGAAATTATATTTTTTTTTAAAAAGAAAAAAAACTTAAAACAGTTTTCAAAGACTACTGTGGCCAACCACAAATAGCTTTCTTTATAGGGCTGATTTTATATGGGCCTTCCAAAATAAATACTATTAGGCCTAACTTCCAATTAAGATTGATCTGCATCAGGCGCTGGTTTCGGCTTAATAATGTTGGGCTGAACCCCCAATTAACTGATTGGTCCAATTGCTTATTTGGTTGACTGAACTTTTAGAGGCCGTTTGGGATGAACTATACAAGTAAATTTTTTAATTTTTTAACTTTTTAACTAAAAAAGTAGAAGAAAAAAATATATATGTTTGGAATAATTTTTTGACTTTTTACAAAAAAAATATGTATTAAAATATTGTATCAACTAGCAAAATGACCTTCTTACGTTTATGAGCTGCACTGTTGAAAGGTACGTGTCAGTGTACTGTGCTGCACTATTGTATCAGTGAAGGTACTTGTCAATGCACTGTGGTGCACTATTGTATCAATGAAGGTACTTGTCAGTGCACTGTGTTGCACTATTGTATCAGTGAAGGTACTTGTCAATGCACTGTGTTGCACTGCTTTTTTTTTTTTTTTCTTTTTTTTTCCACACGTGAGCTGCACTATTGAAAATGGACAAAGAAGGAGAATTTTGTCTTTTTGTCCAGTGAGAGATCAGCCCGAATTTCCCGTCAAAAAATTGTGAATAGTATAAACTTTTTACTTTTATAGTGACTTTTTGACTTTTTATCTTTTTTTAGATTAACCCAAACACTTACTTAGTCTTCACCTCCGGTTTCTTATTTATTTATTTATTTATTTTGAGTAATTTTATTTATTCAGAATAGTTTATTAAAATTTTATCCCAAAGACTCAAATTTTGTATGAGAACAAACTCTCTTAAAGTGAATTTGGATCACATATTTCAATTTTTGAATATTTTTTTTAGGAATTTTTTTAAGTATGCAATTGCACACCATGTGTCACTTACACAAAAAGTGTAAGTGTAAGGTGTAAGTATAAGTATAAGGTGTAAGTGTAAGGTATAAGTGTAAGGTGTAAGGTGTAAATGGGTTGCATATGGTGTGCAACCTCAAAAAATGTGTAAGTGTAAGGTTTAATTTTTCACAAAAGGTATAAGTGTAAGGTGTAAGTGTAAGGTATAAGGTGTAAAGTGTAAGTTGCACACCATAACCAAACCCTTCTAGGAATTTTTTTAAGTGTGCAATTGCACACCATGTGCCACTTACACAAAAAGTGTAAACCCTTCTTTCTAAGGATGTGGCAAAACTCCTTTTTTGTTCTACTTTTTTCAGTGGCTCTCCCTCATTCCTTTTTCTCTCTTTTGTTTCTTTCTTGTTTTCTTATTCTCTTTTTTTCACCTTTTTTTATGGTACATCTTGGATGCGTTGTCGGATCTTTGTAGGCTCACTAGAAAACTCATTTTAATTATCTAAACTATTTATATTGTAGTGCCTGTGTGAGCAAATCATCCTTACAAAAATATAGAATGGAGACAACCATAACCACATGATCAAATAATATTTATTATGCAAAAAAAAAAATGGACAAAAAATGTAATTTTGATGATAGATCATTCATTATTTTGAAAAAATATGTATAATTTAATTATGCATCGACAATTCGATCAATTTTTTTTTTTCATGAATGATTTGTTTGGAAGGCTTTATAATATAAACAATTCAAATCACAATGAACTCATGAAAGCTCAACACTACCTCTAGTTGGCAAGTCACTACAACAATTTACACTTTTGGCGACCAAATTTGGTGACTAAAAGGGATTTAGTTGCCAAAAGTACAATTTTGGCGACTAAAAATTATTTTGGTCACTATTGATTCAGATTCATGTAATTCTGAGAAGTTCCTCATGCTTTGCATTTCATTGTACCACTACCACATATTTCCAAAAGATGGACATTTTTGTTTTCCTTTACCGCTTGTAATTCTTATAATCATAAATGACCTTTTTTGATAGATTTATTAAGGAAAGAAAAGAAAGGAATCCTAAAGTGGAGGTTGTTGTTGCAACCAAGTTTGCAACATTACAATTATTGTTATCATAACAATTATTAATTAATGTGTTTGTTAATTTTTGTTCTGTAGTTGTTCTGTGAATTTTTGTTATCATAACAATTATTAATTAATGTGTTTGTGGTGATAACAAAAATTGTTAAGATGTAGATCAGCAATGGGTTGATGTAGTAACTCAAATTGGATATAGATCAACCATGCTAAGGTTCAAAAGAGGCTTAATTTATTGGAAAATCATCTTGCAGGATATATTGATAGTCTTGGAGATGTTGTAGAGCAGGGTCTCGTGAAGGTTATTGGGGTTTCTAACTATAATGGTACATTGTAACATTGCCATTTTCAATTGCCCCTTGTTATCTAGGTTACACTTACTGAAATATGCTACAGTATCCTAATAATCAATTAGGGCAATATCAGTTAGGGATTGCCCTGTACATATTAAAAGCCCTTTATGTCGTTTTTGGATCCTCTAGAGGCCTCTGAATTGAGGGATTCATAATTCTTGTGAAATTTGTTAGGCTTTTAACCTTCAGACTTGCAAGAGTAATGGTTTTGCTATTCTTGCAAGTTTGGCTAGCAACAATATTAGTCTGTGGACTCTAGGTTTTTAGTTTTATTTATTTATTTATTTATTTATTTGTTCATGTATTACAACTCAATTGCTGCATTTTCCTTACACCTTTCTAAATATTTTTTTGCTAGCATAGCTTGGAATGTCTGAATTATTTGAGGTTCGCTGCATCATAGTGATACCAAATGTCACTCTCACTTCGCTGCTCTGTTATTCGATCAATCAATTTGTCTCAAATTTTTATTCACTACTACTATTAATTAATTTTTTTTCGTTGGTTGACCTCTATATCTATCTCGATTTTCTATTTCTTCTTCTTTTTCCTACCAGGGGCCAAAGAGTTGAATTGGGTTTGAGAAAAAAAAAAGGGTGGTGTACGATTGACAAAAGGATGCTGCTGAAGTTCTTTTGACCTGGTTTGGTTTTAAAAACCCTCTAATTTTCTTTCTTTAATAATTATTTGTGTCTTATTCCATAGCATTTCAGTTTGATTCGTTTGGTTGCTGGAAGTAATGGGGAATGAATACAAATTGAAATTTGGGAAAAAATACCATGAGTAGGAGAATACAAAAATTTGCATTTCGAGTCAAATATGCTACCCCATAGATAACACAGTACACCATACAAATGGGTGGCACAATGATAAAGGCAAAAACATCATTTCCCATATGGATGAATATTGCAAGAAAAAGTTCAGAAATTCAAATATCCACTTGAAAAAAAAAAAAAACACCGGAAACTCCAGCCTTTAATTTTCTTAAATAAGTTACAAATTTACATCAGAAGACAAACCTCAAGCAAAAATGTTAAGAGAACTTTTAAAAAGTAGAAAACACTCAAACCTGGTGCAACATATTTGTATGTGTAAGCATAACACCTTTTGGATTGCCAGTAGTTCCACTAGTGTATACAAGTGTGGCAACATCATCAAAGCTGATGGCTTCATAAGTATAGTGCTGCCCTGAAATTAAATTACATAATTTAATATAGCTAGTAAAAAATAAGTTTGCAGATATAAACATGCAAACAATTGTCTCTGAAAGAAATGTAAAAATATTATATTTCACTAAATAAACCTTCATATGCATTCAATTAATACAAATTAAACTATAACTAAATTCATCCCTCCATTATTTTGCCTTTATAAAAATTAAAAGAAATTATTAGAAAATAAAAGAGTTCACAAGTAATAACACAAGGAAGTGTTCTATAGCAAAAGGAGATTTTAATTTATTAAGCTTGCTATAGATTAACTTACTAGCATCATGAGACTCAAGCAAAGGCATACGACTCTCACATCCCAAATCTATGATCTCTTTGTAATTGTAAATAGGCAATCCCTCCAGCACTTTGCTAATCAGGATTGATTTCTCCCTCCAAAGTAGTATGACGAATTTTGTAGGCTGGGAATGTAAGCGTTTACGCAATCCGGTTGAACAATTCAGATTGTCCACAAGAAGTGCGACAACGCTTGATTATATTAACAAGGAAGGGAATATAGTATGTAATTCTGTGAAGAATGTATCTAGGAAGAGAAAGATAATTCACATCATTTAAAAACTAAACTAAACAGAAGAATAATCAATATATCTCCAGCAGTTTCACATCACAAATTCATAAAAGATCAGCACATAAAGTGGACATGTTGTGAAGTCACTCAAAATGATGGCTGCTACCAATCCGAGGGAGAAGGAACAAAGTCCGAGAGATCTAGGAGGATGGAGGCCAATAATTAGGAAGCAATGAGTTCAGAGGCCATTTTGAACTGACATCAAGGATTGTTTACGGTTTTGTGGATGAGATCCCGAGTCCATGAATCCAAAGAAGTTGTTTGGGTTGTTCTCTCAATTAGTGGTGAAGTTGTGTGTATACCCATGAAGAGAAGGAAGGCAACCGGATCAAGGTTCGGGTTTGTGCGTTTTAATTGCCCTGTGGCTACTGAAGTGGCTGTGAAAAAAGCAAATGGACTATGGTGGGATAACAAGGAACTTAAAGTAAATGGGGCAGAGTATCAAAAAGGGCAAGGAATGCAGACAAACAAAAAGAAGCTTCCTTTTTGGCATAGAGCGAGTCATCCGCATGCCAATTCCATATCAGAGCAGGGCCCTCATCAAGGATTCCAAACAGCAGGGTTTAAGTCCTATACCGAGGTGGTGAAAAGAGGGAACCCCTGTCAAAACAGTAGGCAGTCCATTCATGCTAAGGAAGCTAGGAATGCTTGGCTGTATGAGAGCATATTTCTGAAGCTTAAATCCTTCTTTGCTTTTGCTAATTTTGTGCAAGAATGCAGTCAAAGAGGGCTTAAGGACACTGTTATCCGTATGGGTAGTGGGAGAGGAGCAGTGCTAACCTTTAACTCAATACAAGAGATAAAGAGCTGTAAAGAGAGTTTAAAGGAGTGGATCTTCGACTGGTGTGATTCATTACAAGAATGGAAAGTTAGAGCAGATTTTGTTCAAGAGAGGTGTGTTTGGCTTAGATGCTTTGGTATGCCTCTTAATTTATGGAATGTTGAAACCTTCAAAAGTATAGGAGCGTTGTGGGGTGAAGTGGTCCAATTTGATGAAAATAGTACCAGAGGTACTTCCTTTCAATATGGGAAGGTTAGGATTATTACCAGGTGTATGGAGTTTATCAATGGGGTAGTGATGGTAAAAAATAAAAGGCCAGGATTACCCCGTGAGAGTTTACGAAAATCTGGATTCCTCTATGGTAATGGAGAAAAGCTTGTCCCAATGTGCTTGTAGGCCGATGGGTGAAAGAGCATATGTAAATGGGGATGACCAGAAACGAAGAGTTGACCATGGCCCAATGTTAGAAGACGGTGGAAGAGGTAGTGATGAGGGGACATGGGTAGGAGCAGGTGTGGAGGATGAGGTGTGCTGACAAAAGGTCATATCACGAGCACCATGAGATGAAGATGATCAGAAAAGCTGGGTGTCAGAGACTGTAGTTGATGTAGTAGGCAGTAGTTTTGAAATACCACTCAAAGGGCCTATCAGTAGATTGAGGGGAGGGAGGTTGGAAGAGGAAGCAGTACAACTGCATGTAGATAAACCTATTACAATAGATCAAGGCATCTCTGCTCCGAGCTTCATGAAAAGTCTTAATAGGTCTGAAGGGGAGAGGCCCAATATAAATTTAAAGGTGGTTATTGGTGAAGCCCAGCAAATGATAGCTAGTGTTGGGTCTTCTGTTGTGCCTATTCCTATTTGTACCCTTTCAACACATGCATCTAATTTCCTTAGTAATCGTATGGCCCAAGGCTGGGACAACGGAGACGGGTCTGGTTCCTCTCAAGGTTCTTTTGTCAGCTCCTCTATTCGAATGCAGAGTGGTGGAACAGGTGGCAGAGGCATAGGGAAGCGAAGACTTAATCGCAAAGGTCGTCCATATCCCAATTTCTTCCAAAGGGGAGCCATCTTTAGAACAACTGCTTTGACTATATCCCGATCATTTTCAAAAAAGTCAAGCCGATGAGACTCGATAGAAGAAGAAAGTTACTGGAGGAAGCACAAGGGATTATTACTCTTGGCAAATCGCTGGGCATCAATTTTGAAGGGAAGGAGTCGGAAGTGATGAGTAAAATGGTTGATTTGGAAGTTAGAGATGCACAAATAGTAGCAAGTGTGGATCCAAGTTTGGTGGATGGTAGCACTTAGTAGATTTGTCAGCTGGGGGTTATTGCAGCAAATATGTTTGTTATGAAGTTGTTATCATGGAACATTAGAGGCTTTGGAAGGTCGAAGACAAGGTCGATATCAAAAGGATGGTTAAGGATAGGCAAATTGATATCCTTCTTATTCAAGAGACTAAGAGAAGCAATATTCAAATTAGAGATGCAAAATCGATGTAGCCATGGGATCATATGGAGTTTTTGGCAGTGGATGCTAAACAGGATTCAGGGGTTGTGCTGTGCATGTCGAATCCTGAGGTATACCTTCTGTCAGATTGATACAGCACCAAAAAACTCACCATCCTATCAGGTACCACCCATGACCTTTTGAATGTGTTGTTCTTAATATTTATGCACCCACTGATGCTATTAGGAGAAGGAAGCTTTGGGATTTAATCATTAATCTAAAGCAACATTTCTTAAAGCCCTGCTGTCTGGGAGGGGACTTCAATGAGATTAGGTTCATGTCTAACAAAAAAGGTTGTACTAGGAGAGACAGAGGTATGTTAGATTTTAATAATTTCATTGACCAATTGGCATTAGTTGATATTCCTCTGCTGGGTAGAAAGTTTACTTGGTGTAACTCAGTGGAAGGTGAGAGATGGAGTAAAATTGATCGATTTCTTCTGGAGCCTGCATGGTTGGAGAAATTTTGTTTCAAACTTTAGGGCATACCTAGGGGAGTTTCTGATCATTGCCCCTTGCTGCTTATGGAGGATTTGAGAAATTGGGGTCCCAGGCCTTTTAAATTTATAAATGCTTGGCTTCTGCATTCCAACTTCTTATCAACAGTGGAGAAGTGTTGGATGGAATCCTCTGTCAAGGATGGGCGGTTACAAGCGATGAGAAGCTCAATTCCTTGAAATTGAGTGAAAAAATGAAACATTGAAGTATTTGGAAATGTGGTGAACCAATTGAAGAAGGCTGAAAATGATCTCCATGCTTTAGATATAGTAGCTGAAGTTCAACCACTTAGAACTCTATAAATAATAAATAGGAGGGAAGTTAGGAATCAGTGCGGAAGTTTAAGAAGTGGAATGATCGGTTGGTTCCAAAAATCCAGTTGAATTGGGAACATAATGGGGATAAAAACACCAAATTTTTTCATATCATTGCTAGTAAAAGGTAAAGTAGGAATTTGTTGGATTCATCTTTGGTTCTTGGTAATAGATATAATGATCCTTTGATAATTAAACAAGAAGTTTTAAGGCATTTTCCTCACTTTTGAAAATTGGGTTTAATAGACCAAAATTAGGTGGCTCGTTTGTGACTTTAAGCTCAATTGAGGTTAGTGAGGTTTTGGAAGCTCCTTTTACCATGGAAGAAATTTGGAGGGTGGTGAAGGAAAGTAATGGGAACAAATCCCCGGTAGGATGGTTTTAACATGGGTTATGTACAAAAGTGTTGGAAAGTGATGAAGGAAGATGTAGTCCATTTCTTGCAAGAGTTCCTCCAATAGCAGATTGGTTAAAGGTCTGAGCAGTTCATTTATTGCCCTTATTCCTAAGGTGGTTAGTCCTGCGAGCCTTAGGAAGTTCAGACCTATCAGTTTACTAAACCTCGCTTACAAAATCCTTTCCAAAGTTTTATCTCGTAGACTGAGCTTGGTGCTGCCAAATGTTATTAGTGAAATTCAATGCATTCATAGGTGGTCGTCATATTTTTGATGGCATCATGGTAGTCAATGAGGTAGTGGATTGGTGGAAGAAACACAAAAAGAGTGATTCGAAATTGGATTTTAAAAAACATATGATTGAGTTAACTAGAATTTTTGTGGTCTATGCTATCAAATTTTTGGTTTTGGGGACTTATGGGTTAGTTGGATGAAAGAGTGTGTGACTACAGCCAGAATTTCTGTCCTTGTTAATGGTTCTCCGACGGATGAATTCTCTCCTAGTAAACGGTTAAGGCAAGGAGATCCTCTTTCTCTATTTCTCTTTAATATTGTAGTGGAGGGTTTAAATTTGTTGTTGGCTAGAGCAAAAGATTTGAGATTAATTAAGGGTGTTTCAGTGGGTCATTCCAAGATTCAATTCACACATCTACAATTTGCGGATGATACCTTACTATTTTGTGAAGCAGAAAAGGCAGAGGTGGTGACTATTAAAAGAATTTTGAGATGCTTTGAGATTGTCTCAGGCTTGAAAATAAATTTTCATAAGAGTGGCCTGTGTGGAGTAGGAATTGAGGAAGCTCTTGTTCAGGTTTTTGCATCCAAACTCAATTGTCAATGTCAAAAATTACCTATTCAGTATTTAGGTCTACCTCTTGGGGATAATATCAAGTCACGAAAGTCTTGGCAACCTGTGGTGGACAAAGTGAAGTCAAAATTGGCCATTTGGAAAAGAAAGTTGCTCTCTTTTGGTGGTAGAGTAACATTGATTAAGTATGTCCTATCCAATTTACCATGTTATTATTTATCTGTGTTTAAACTACCTGAAGGTGTGGCAAAAACTATTGATAGATTGCAAGCAGCTTTTTTGTGGGAGAGCTCTGAACAAAAAAGAAAAGTACACCTTGTTAAATGGAAGGAGATTACAACTAGCAAGAAGCAAGGAGGTTTAGGCATTGTGAATTTGAAAGAAATGAATAGTAGTCTTTTATTGAAATGGTGGTGGAGATATGGGAAGGAGGATAAGGCATTATGGAAGAACATTATTAATAGTAGGTATGGAGCCATAGGAGGGGGTTGGTTACCTAAGTTGGAGCCTTCTGGGAGGGTGTCTGTGTGGAATAGTATTCTATCCGGGGTAGAAGTCCATTCAGTTACTTTATTTTTCCTATCTAGTACATAAATCAATTTGGGTGATAGTAAGTGAGTGTTCTTCTGGTTGGATAAATGGTTGAGGAATATAAAGCTTAAAGATGAATTCCCGAGGCTGTTCAGTCTGTCTACTGAGAATGAGGACTCCATGGAATTTTTTGTACAGAGAAATGAGGGTGTAGGGGACTAGCATTTAACTTTCAAAAGGCCTCTAAGGTCTTGGGAAGAAAGCTGAGGTTAGTAGATTATATGCTCTGCTTGTTGAGGCACCACCTCTGAGACCAACCATTCCAGATTATCTTAGGTGGCAGAGGTTTTCATCTGGGAAGTTCACAGTTGTTGCAATGAGAGATTGGTTGGCTGCTCATCATGGGCCGAAGTTGATGATCCCTACACTTTTATAGGGTAATGTGGCTCCTCCCAAAGTTCAATTTCTGGGCTGGTTGATTTGGAAGGGTAGAGTTAAAACCACTGATTTTTTGCAAAGGATTGATGTACTTAGCAGTAGTGTAAGTAATGATTGCCCCTTTTGCAAAACTGAACCTGAATCTGTGAACCATATTTTTTTGATGTGCAGGGGCATTTGGGAGTCTTGGAATGAATTGTTAATTTGGTGGGATGTGAAATGGGTATCACCTGCTGTAGTAGTAGACTTGCTCCATTGGTGGATGGGTTTTAAAGGTAAAAAGATTATTAGGAAAACCTAGAATTTAGTACCAATGGCTATGTTCTGGTCTATCTGGAAGATGAGAAATAATTGTATTTTCAATGGGTGTCAGCCTAACCTAAGGAGTTGAGTGGTTCTGTCAAGTGGAGAGTGGATCTATGGGCCAAATCCAATCTGCCAGGTTTTTCTTACTCCAGGCATGATATTGTGCATAACCTAAGTCAAATAATAGCCTGCTGTTAAGTGTGCTTGTATCTGTTCTGCTGTTTGTATCTATTCTGCTGTTTGTATCTGTTCTGCTGTTGGTATCTATATGCTGTGTGAGTGGATAGATCTATTTGATCTTTGGTCTAAATAATTTTGCTTCGGTTTTGCTTCGGTTTTGGATATGAATCTATTTGTATCAGTGCTGGTTGCTGATTGAGCTGGTTGGGCAACCTTTGTTGTAGGCTTGGTGATGTATATTTTCTATATACCTTTCTTTGGGATGGGTAGCTTCTTTGTCTGCGTTTGATCTCTTTGTCGTGTGTTTTTGTGTTCTTATGGGTCCCTCACCACTTGATTCCGTTTGGTGTTGTGCATCATTCTATCCCTTGTCCTTTCTTATTCCCTTTATTGATGTATTTTCCCCTTCTTGTAAGGTTCTTTCATCAATAAAGTTTTTGGTTGATCAAAAATAAAAATAAAAATAAAGTGGACATGTTGCATCTTTGTATACTGCATTCTATCCACTCTAGTGTACTGTAAGTAGTAGTTGGGAAGGTCATGCACTCTACACGTGCATTTTTTAAAAAATAATGAATATTATTCTTAAAGGTACATTAGATTGATTTTTATTAGAAGCATTATTCTTCTTAAAAGCTTCTTGATGCATTGCCATTACTCTTAATGGTACATTAGGTTGAATTTTGATTTTGTTTCTACTTTTCAGTTTAGTATTTTCGTTCCTAAAACCCAGTTTGACAATAAGTTATGGCATGGTAAGTGTATGCTATAAAGTATTTTCAGTTATTCTAGTTGATTTTGCTTGGCTACTAAAACTTAAAATGCTCATTCAGTTCTACTGAATCAAGGATATCTAGGCATGTGTTAGTAGATTTCATGTCAAGTTGTTTTGCAACATGGGCACTAGGAATCTAACATTTAGTAACTTCAAGATTTGTGTTTTCAAAAAAATAATAAACTCTTTTAGGTGTTAATAAGGCTTGTAAAGTGGTATTAACAAAATTTCATGTGTGATTAATTTTGTACTAATCATCTTTCTTTGTAGTAACCAAATGTGTGAAGGAATAAAACTGAATAATTTCCTTCTTTTATGTGTTTTTGTTGTTGTGTGTGGTTTATTAAAATGTTTTGTTTGTTGTTTATTTTTTCCTCCATGCATCTAAGTTTCTCCAAATTGAAAAAAAAACAAGGGAAACAATTGGAGAAGTGATGGTACCAATACTAATATAGGGTAGAAAAGTCGTTACTAGGGGCATTGGTGTGTTGTTCACTCTTTGTGTATCTACTTCTATTATGATCAAATAAGATTTGGTTGAAAATTAACTTGTCAGTAAAGTTATGTTATGAATATAATAATTGCTCTAAACTAGCATTACATCCCAAAAAGTGCTCTCTCTTTATTTCTCTGTACTTCTCCTTCTTCTTTTAGTACTACAACACCTTAAGCTAGTCTTAAATTTTGGAATTTGAAGCACAATATTCTTGATTTCTGATTTTCTAATATATTTAATAGTAATTTACTAATAGGTCCTACTTTTAGGACTAATTACCAATATGTTCTACTTTTGGGACTAATACGATTGATTGGTAAGTGTCCCTTTATTTAACTTACCCTATTTTTCTTCATTCTACATTTGGTCAAGGTAGACTCCTCCATAATTCTAACGTCAAAAGATGAATTATCTGTTTCATATCATGCTCTTAGAGGACATGAACATTATTTAAGCATTGCAAATGATTTTCTCCAGCCAACTTTGGGTTTTTGCTTCACTTGTTATAAGGATTACATTGCTTCTCAACATGCAAGATAAGGTTTATATCCATGGCAATAGGGGACTCCTAATCGTAAATGCTACAGATGCTCTTATAATGATGGTTGCAGCTATGATTGCTCTTGTTGAGGTTGATTTATTCTAGTGAATTTTTCAAGTCTTTTGATTTTATATATAGCTGATGTATGGATGTCACCAGTAGCTTGTATCATTATTGGCTTTGTATAAAATTATTAGGTTAAGTTGGACTATACATGGTTTGTATGCAATGTAGACATTAGAAGTTTTTCTTTTATTTGGATGGTTGTAAGTGAAATAGACACTACAAGAAAATACACATTTGGCGACTAAATTTTTAGTCGCCAAAAGTGATTTTTTAGTCACCAAAAGTCAGGTTTAAGGTTTTCGCGACTAAATTTTTTAGTCGCCATGTTTGTCTCATTGGAAACTATCATGGAAGGTATGGGCGACTAACCCGCTTTTAGTCGCTAAAACGGCACCTTTAGCGACTAAAATTTTCGTCAAAGCTCATTTTTATTTTTTAATTTATACATTTGGCGACTAAATTTTTAGTCGCTAATAGTGAATTTTATTTTATTAATTTATACATTTAGCGACTATTTTTTCAGTCGCCAAAACTAAAGCTTTTAGCGACCACCTGTTTTAGTCGCCAATACTCAGTTTAAAAAAAAAAAAAATTGAACCTGTTGCTCCCACCTGCTTTTCGAACTTGCGACGTCCCACTTCCACATGCCAAACCCTTTGCACAACACTCCCTCCACTATGCCAGCACATCATCACATGAACATATATGCAATATATATTATTTATATAGTATGTTAACCACAATTAATACAAAATAATATTTATAAATATAATTTTTTTAATTCAATATAATTTATGTCAAAAATAAATTATTTATTAAAAAAATTTAGAACTTTTATGACTAAAACCATTATTTAATCGCTAATCGTATTATTTTGGGCTACTAATTATTTATTTGTTGCTAAAAAACAAGTTCAATTAAAAAATCGGCACTTTTAGCGTAAACGTAATTTTGGTTGCCAAAAACGTCCCCTTTTGGCTACTAAAATGTCAATTCAAAGTGCTTTCATAATTTATTATTTTCTTATACTTTATGTATGAGCTTTTTAAAAAATAATAATATTACATGTACAGAAAATAATACAAATATATATATAGAAAAATCAAACAAACATGTTTTTCTTTTCATTTCTTTTTCCCTTTCTCTGGAGATTCTCTTTCTCTTTGGGAGATTCTCTTTTTCTCTTTATCTTTAAATTATGACTTGTAATTCAAACCAAACGTCCCCCAACCATCCAATAGTGATGGCACGGTGGCAAAGGGTTTATTTGGTGATAAGAAGGACATGAACTTAAAATTTTGGGTGCTTGAGACTCCTATTAATTAATTTTGAGCTACCAACTCATTGTCACAATAATACACTCACTAGGGTTAGGATTAGGCTATGGCCCAAATCTATCTTGAGGGCTTTTATGCAGATCTCCTTGTTGCAGTACCTCATGTTGCTAGACTTGTCTAGAATAATCTTGATCCGCTCTTCAATAGATATGATCGGCTTACGCTTGAGAAGAATTATAACACCCTATAGTTATTCCCTCCTACCCTTTTTATTTAGCAAAGAAGTAACATGACTTATATGTGTAGTAATTTCGAAGAGTTCTAATTTCATCGATAATTGTATTGAAATAACTATTTCCTTCTTCTTGTGAAGTGTTGCAGGTAATGTTATCTCCTTCATGGTGTTTTCTTTCCCCTTGTAAGTTTGATATTTGATCTCACTTCAATATTGATCTTTTCCAATTTGGTGAGTTTGTAAGCTCAAAAGTTGACAAAGGACTAATTGAAATTGATTT